>BKCH01001680.1:0-487462 GCA_008635985.1 Ficus erecta
GGATTAGTCCTATGTTTGGTCATTTCTCTCTCTCTCTCTCTCTCTCTCTCACTTCTCACATGCTTGTCACATTATCTCATATCCGAATTCTCTCTCTAAAATAATATATAACTACGTATCATTATTTTCTCTTTTTATTATTACTCCATTTTATAATTCAATATTCATCGGTAAAGAGAGAATCTTTTAGAGTTTTCTTTTTATATTATTTATCACTATTTATACCACTAAAGTAGAATCGAGACACATGGACAACAAACCTTCATCTACTTTAAAATGTCTTTTGTACCAGAAAAAAAAAAAAAATAGAACAGGCAAAATAGAAGACCAAAAGAAGGGAAACGTTCGATCTACGGTTTTTTAATTAGAAAATGATCATATTTGTATAATACATATAAAATAACGTGTGTATATTTATAACGTGTCAAACTTTATCAGCGGGATTATAATATTGTATGTATATATATATTTTAAACTCACTACTTAATTCCTTATGAAGTTTACGAATCAGCTCTTTGAATTTTCCGGGCATTACACTAACTTTTAAATAATATGTTGTATCATAATAAGACGAATAAGAAAGTCACCAACAAAGTCTAGTAATCAAAGAAATATCCACTAAAGAAATACAAACATAATAAGACGAATAAGAAAGTCACCAACAATGTTTAGCAATTCAAGAAAATGTCTCAGAAACTCTGCTACTATTACACCCCACTTTTGACATCATCTGTTGTCAACAAAGTCTAGAAATTTTTGTCTATGGAAATATCTCGGAAATTCTTCAGAAAAGTTATTGCACTCCTCTTCAACAAAGTCTGCAATTGTTCTCAGAAATTTTGTGAAAAATATATTCCACCCCGTTTTTGGTGTCAAAAATCTTGCCATTATGATTCTGCCTTCAATTTAATTTTAGAGAAAATTATCTAAATAATCAATTTTTTTCAAGTGTAGACAAAAACAATATAAATTCTCTTAGTTTGACCAATATGACACAAACTTACGATTACTTTAATTTAACTTTGTTCATATTGGTCTAAGTTGTTTTTTGTGTCGTGATGATGCAATAGTCCTATAATTTTGGTGATCCGACCCGGCCCTTACGGGAGGAAAGGGAAAATCGGGCCGGATCGGCCCCGCCTAATTAATTAATTTTGAAATTATAAGTTGACCCGGCACGAAGACCTAAAGGGCTTAAAATCGGGCCGCGTAAATGAGTTTTTAAAAAAAAAAAAGAAAAAATATATAGGTGGCCGGTCAGGCCGCCCTAAACGGGCTAGGCTCAAATCTAATTCACACTTGGTTCAATCATAAGATATAGAGTTCAAGTCCTTAGCTTGATATAATATATTAAAAAAAATAAAAAGACTTGTGCCAGACTATATATATATAAAGTAGGTAGTGGTCCCAAAAAAGAAGAGTATGTAGGGTTTGGTTATGAATATTTAATTATCTAAGTTGGGTTCATGATCCAGTCCTAAAGAGACAAGAGCCAAAAACAAACTATATATATATATATATATATATATATATATTATATAAATATTAGTTATCTAAGTTGGGTTTGCTTATGACAAAGCATTCAGTCTTAAAAAAGTTTATTGATAAACTGCTCTCCAAAAAAATTTAAATCCGGTCAACTGTAAAGCATCTTATGCATGCTCTGCAGAGAGTCATGGTTTTTATGGTTACAAAGACGCGTTGTGACCATTCCAAAACCTAAAATTGTAATTTTGTGATTTTCAAATATTCAATGATGATATCAGGCTTTGGTAAAAAGACAAAATACATATTTCGAAGTGGAAATGAACAAACAAATAAGACAAATGTACCCCTTTGCAATGACGTAGGATAAAAGGCAAAATGAACAAACAACTGATGAATATTGAATTGCAAATGGTCGGAGTTATAATTAAAGAGAAATAATGATTTGTAGTTTATATATATTTTAGAAAAAGAATCGGGATATGAGATAACATGTGACAAATGACAACGTGTGAGAAGTGAGAGAGAGAGAGAGAGAGAGAGAACAACATACTTAATTAGATTCACATTGTCAAGTGGAAATGAACCACCAAATAAGACAAATCCCTTTGTGATTGTAACGACCCGCCTAGCACAGGCCGTTACCATACATACTTACGTATATTTCATACGTACATAATCGACAAAAACAGCGGAATTTTTTTTTTTTTTTTTTTTTTTTTTTTAGTGTGACTCGCACACGAGAGCGTACATAAAATATAACAAATAATAGGCAATAATTGTTTAGCATATCTCAATTTAATAAACGTAAATAAAATAATTTCAAAACGCATAGCGGTTTCTACATTTCCCACGGTTCACAGTCCGCCAAGCCTCGCCTCTCCATCTTTGCATCAGCAATTGCTGGCAGGTTGCTTACCTACAGCATAAACGTAAGACAGTGAGCTTTCGCTCAGCAAGTACAACCATCCTATACCGCGACACAACACAAAACAATATATCTAACTAACATAACAAAGCATAGCATAACATATCATAGCATTACTTAACTTAACTTATCGTAACTTATCCTACATATGCATGAGCCAATTATGCTTTCTTATTCTTTCTTATTGTACATAACTTGCTTACTTAACTTAACTTAACATATGGGCCCTATAGTGTTCGTACCGGGCGCGCAACTATGAATTGGTTGGGGTGGCCAATCTTTTTCCAACTCAATCTATAGTCCAACCCGACCTTACGCGGGTCGGTACGACACAAGTAACTTACTTATTTTCATGTCATTCTTTATCTTACACTTGATTTCATTCTTATTATTGGTGAACATACTTCGTGATGTTTCACACAACTAAATCATAGCATGTATTAATCTTAACATGTTTCTAACATTTCATGACATATATTTAAACATAGCATTTTTACACATAAAAACATAGCATAAAACTTTTCTTAACACCTAATATAAAACATGTAATTAACATGGCATATAAATAACACAGCAATGCAACACTACAGAACATACAATAAAGCATACATTTAGAGCATACTTAGGCAAGTATCAAATCAAAGTCTATGCTGTAGGCGGTGGTTGTACTTACTTGTTTAAAAATTGCTGTGTCCAGTTATAAGCTCAAGCTCGTTGGGACACCGTCGCGTATTGTGTTCTGTTATCGAAAAGAGTAAGGATTAGAAATGTTGGTAAACCAACATTCTTATATAACTTAGTTATATTCCCTTACTTTGCGTTACGTGAACCTACTTGGTTACTTTAAGTAACCCTTAGGTTTAAATCTATCTATTCGGATTATTATTTTTAACTATAATCCCAAAAATTCATTTGTGTTTTCTTTTGGCACAAAAACTCTTATTTAATTTAATTTCTAAAAAAAATTAGAAAATCATAAGGTAAAATTGTAAAATCATCGATTATTAAAAACTGCCTTTGGAACAGTTTTATAATACCAGTTAATCATTAAAAACACAAAATACCCTTTTCTGAACCATTTCTAAAAATCTTGTACAGAATCTCCCATTTCTGTACCATCTTTGAAAATCAATTTCATTTACAAATCTAAGCCGATTTTTGGAAAAATTGTCTTCACGAAAGTTTTAGCTATCACAGAACCCTACAACTTCCATGTTTGTCGTAAAATCCAGTTTGGACCTTAACCTGTCCAAAATCTGTGTTGAACTAACTCTGTTCGTGTATGGTTCCTGGGCAGGTTCAGGTTCGGTTTTTGCAGAAAACCAAGGCCATTGGAGCCTTATTTTGAAAAAATGTTTGCGTAACCCCCTAGGAAAAACCCTAATCTACAACTTTTTGGTTTTTGAGTTTCTCCAATTCGGCTTCTAAGGGCCTCAAAATTCGGCTTTTCCCGAGACTGGGCAAACCCTACCCGAGAAGACCATTTTCGGTTTCGATTTCGCTTACGTCCTATTACGTTCACCCTACTTCACCGAACACGTCGGGAGCCTAATTCAGACATGCAGGGACGTTTCTAACGTTCAACATTCCACAAACACATTTACATGAACATTTTGCACAAATATACAAAAACCTAAACAAAACAACAATACCTAGCATGCATATTAACAACCACCAACATAACCCTAAATTTTCAAGCACAACCCTAATTTCTAAGCTAGGGCAGCAAGAGAAACCAATGAGCTTATGCTCAATACAACCAAGGCTTTTAATACATTTAAATTTCTCTAATTGAAATTTAAACTAAAAGCTTGGAATCAAGGGTTTGATACCTTGATTTGAATCAAGAAATTGACTTGGTTGATCTTCCCTTTGCTCCTCCCTTAGCTACCGGTTATTCTTACCAAATTGGTCCAACCTCTGCAGCCTCCTTTGCCTTGAAAATCAGCCACCAAAGCTCCCCAAAAACTGACCAAAACAGCTCCCAAAACTGACCAAAACCTTGGCTTGCTCCCTTGCTCTTTTCCTTCCTATTTTCAGCCTTCTTGACTAAGATAGGTACCAAATTTTTTTTCTTCTTGCTTTCCTTCCACAAATCCGATCCTCTCACTCTATTTCCTCCTCAATCTTGGCTGCAAATCCTTCCTCTCCTTCACACTCAAAACCGGTTTTGATCAAGCAAGAAAATTGCAAGAGTTTGGTTGTGTTTTGCAAATTTTTTTCTTGAATTATTCCACCCCTATTTATAGAGGTTGGACTTCTTAAAATTGCATCATGTGGTCCTTAAAAAAAATCAGAATTAGCAAGGGGAGGGGGTGAGGTGGTCGGATTTGCTTGGGTGGAACCAAAGGAGTTATCCAAAAATTTACTTTCTAACTAATTAATTAATTTAATGATGTAATAATTCAAAAGTTAGTGAGGTAAGCCACCCCTAAAGCTTGTTTGCCACCTTTCACCTTTAAATAATCCATTTTTTAGTTACCACAGGTAATTCCAATACTGGTTCCTCTTATATGCAGTATTAGTTAATTGAACCGCAGTCCAAAATTTACCTGTTTTTAAATGGACTGTATAAAACTTTTTCTTAACTTGGAACCACTTGGCCCAAAATATTCTAATTATTGTGCTTGATTTTCTATGGTGGTTTTGAATTCTAAACATATCATTTTAATCATAAAAAAATAGCTTTATGCAGTACAATACTATACTGCGAACTATTAAGTCGTACAGCATTTTTCTTAACTTTTTTCGGGTCAATCTTTGGCTTTCTCGTCCGCCATTGACTTTCTTGTCAACTGTTGACTTTACCGCCAAATTTTGACTCCCGTGGTCAACAGTTGACTTTTGGTCAACCGTCGGCGTTTTCGGTCAAACTTTGACCAACATGCAAATTTTGGCGATTTCGCTCCTTTTCGCCTAAAAAGTCATTTGCTTGACTAAGCAATCATTATCGAGTCTCAGAATATCATAAAACTCACAAAAACGAAATAAAAACCCTTAATCGGCTTTTTCATGCGTATCTTAAAAATTTGTACAAATTTCTTAAAATAAAAGAAATCGTGTAAATATAGAAATACTTGGTATTACAATCTTCCCCCCTTAAAATTTTCGTCCTCGAAAATTAGAACAAACTGGGGTAATTCTTTCTCATTTCCTCTTCTAGTTCCCAAGTGGCTTCTTCAACCTTGTGGTTTCGCCATAATACTTTAACCATGGGAATTGTCCTATTTCGTAAGACCTTCTCTTCTCTATCCAAGATTCGTACGGGTTTTTCTTCATATGTCAAGTCCGTCTGAACCTCCACTGGTTCTTGGCTGAGCACATGAGAAGGGTCTGGTACATACTTCTTGAGCATCGAGACATGGAAAACATTGTGCATTGATGCTAATTCTGGCGGTAGGGCAAGTTTGTAAGCTACTTTCCCGATCCTCTCGAGGATTTCAAATGGTCCTGTATATCTTGGGCTAAGCTTCCCTTTCTTGCCAAATCGCATTACTCCCTTCATTGGAGCAATCTTGATGAATACTGCATCGCCGACTTGGAATTCCAAAGGTCTTCTACGCCTGTCAGCATAACTCTTCTGGCGACTGAAAGCCACATCAAGCCTTTGTTTAATCTTCTTAATATCCTCTGAAGTCTTTCTGATGAAATCCGTGGTTTGAAGTTGCTTTTGTCCTATTTCTTGCCAATGAATAGGGGATCGACATTTTCTTCCATATAGTGCTTCGAACGGAGCCATACCGATCGATGCGTGATAACTGTTGTTGTAGGAAAATTCGATCAATGGCAGCTTCTGATCCCAGTTTCCCTGAAAATCCAGAACGCATGATCTCAACATGTCTTCCAGTGTTTGGATGGTTCGCTCTGACTGGCCATCGGTTTGGGTGTGAAATGCCGTACTGAACTTCAATCTCGACCCCATAGCGTTATGCACACTTGTCCAAAATCGAGAAGTGAATCGTCCATCACGATCCGAGATGATTGATTTCGGTACACAATGCAGTCTAACAACCTGGGAAACATAGACTTCAGCCAATTTTTCCACTGAGAAGGTAGCTTTAATAGCGATAAAATGGGCTGATTTGGTTAATCTATCAACAATAACCCAAATCATGTCGTTTCCACTTGCAATCCTGGGTAGTCCCACAATAAAATCCATGGTAATTTACTCCCATTTCCACTCAGGAAGCTCTATTTTCTGTAATTCTCCTCCAGGACATCGATGTTCTGCCTTAACTTTCTGACAAGTTAGGCATTTTGACACAAACTCCGCGATCTCGTTCTTCATATTCGGCCACCAGAAATTTTCTCGAAGGTCTTTGTACATCTTGGAAGCTCCCGGATGTACGGAATACGGTGTCTTATGTGCCTCCGTCAGTATCTGGTCCTTCAGAAATTCGAAGTTAGGGACACAAACCCTCTCCTTGAAGTACGTAACACCATCGGCAGAGGTCTTGAATTCCTTATTCTTTCCGTCAAAAAGCTGGGCTTTTACCAATAAGGGATCTTTTCCTTGATGACTCTTGATGGTTTCCAACAAATCGGACTGAAGAGTTAAAGAAGATAATTTTCCCGTCAACAATTCCAAGTCGAACTCAGAAATTTCCCTCTGTAAAGGCTTAGGAAAAACTTCAATGGACATTAGCATCCCGAAAGACTTCCTGCTTAGCGCATCTGCTACCTTGTTTGCCTTACCAGGATGATAAAGGATTTCACAATCATAATCCTTTACAAGCTCTAGCCATCTACGCTGCCTCATGTTGAGCTCTTTCTGAGTAAAAATGTACTTGAGGCTTTGATGATCTGTATAAATTTCGCATTTATTTCCATATAAATAATGCCTCCAAATCTTGAGTGCAAAAACTACTGCTGCAAGCTCCAAATCATGTGTAGGGTAGTTCCTTTCATGATCTTTCAACTGTCGGGAAGCATAGGCGACCACCTTTCCATGTTGCATTAGAACCGCTCCGAGTCCCGTTTTGGAAGCGTCGCTGTAGATTACGAAGTTCCCCGCATCTACATCCGGAATTATCAACACTGGAGCTTTCGTCAGCTGCTTCTTGAGTTCTTGAAAATTTTCTTCACATTTCGAAGTCCAGTCGAAACTCTTCCCTTTTCGCGTAAGGGCAGTGAGAGGTGTTGCGATCTTTGAAAATCCTTCGACAAATCGTCGATAATAACCAGCCAGTCCAAGGAAACTCCTGATTTCCGTGACATTTCTGGGTCTGGGCCAATTACTAACCGCTTCTATTTTAGCAGGATCTACGGAAATCCCTTCTTTTGACACAACATGTCCTAAGAAATGCACCTTTCCCAGCCAAAATTCACATTTAGTGAACTTGGCATACAACTGATGTCGTCTTAGCGTCTCCATCACTATTCTCAGTTGCTGCTCGTGTTCCTCCTGGGACCTCGAATAAATTAGTATATCGTCAATAAAGACGATGACGAACTTATCCAAATACTCCTTGAACACTCGATTCATAAGATCCATGAAAGCTGCTGGGGCGTTGGTCAGTCCAAACGGCATAACCAAAAATTCATAGTATCCATAACGCGTACGGAAAGCCGTCTTGGATATATCTGATTCCTTGATCTTGAGCTGATGATAACCTGATCGCAGATCAATTTTTGAGAATACCATTGCTCCTCTGAGCTGATCAAAGAGATCGTCTATCCTCGAAAGAGGATATTTATTCTTGATCGTGATCTTGTTCAGCTCGTGGTAGTCGATGCACATGCGTAGTGATCCATCCTTCTTCTTTACAAATAAGACGGGCGCTCCCCACGGAGAGTGACTCTGTCGGATGAATCCTTTGTCGAGCAGCTCCTGCAATTGTACTTGAAAGCTCTCTAAGTTCCACAGGTGCCATACGATAAGGTGCCTTTGATATCGGAGCAGCCCCAGGTAGCAACTCAATCTCGAATGATATTTCGCGTTCTGGCGGAAGTCCTGGCAAGTCTTTTGGAAAGACATCCACATATTCCCTTATAATAGGGACATCTTCTGGCTCTAGTTCCATTTCTCGATCCTTATCCACCATGTTAGCTAAGTACCCTTGACAGCCATTAGCTAACATTTTCCACGCTTTCATTGCTGTAACCAGTCTGGTTGCCGAGCTCTGAGATTGTCCGTAGAAACTGAACTCCTCCTCTCCGTAAGGATTGAAAGTTACACATCGCCTCCGGCAGTCGATCTTAACGTTGTACTTGCTCAAGAAATCCATTCCTACGATCACATCGAAATCCTGAAGTTTGATCGCGATGAGATCTACATGCAATTCTCTGCCACAGATAATTACGGGAATATTTCGTATCCAGAAATTGGACCACAAAATTTCTCCGGAGGGCAAAGAAGTTTTAAAAGGTTGTTCTAATTTATTCACACTTCTTCCTAACTTCTGGCCGAACTCCAGGGATACAAACGAATGAGTAGCACCAGAATCAAACAAGGCAATAGCATCGTACGCAGCAATAGTATCGGGAGTGGTGATAGAGATCTGACCTGTCACCACCTGAGAAGTTCCTGCTTCAGCATCTCCTCTTGTATAGGCAAAAATTCTGGCCTGGGGTTCAGGAGCCTCCAACCTGCCTTGCGCAATTGAGGGTCCTTCAATTCTAGCTTGGGCTGCATGCAGTTGGCTGGGTGCATTCCTGTTGGGATATGGAGGGTTCTGATTCTGAGGGTTCTGGTTACAGTTCCTGGCGTAATGTCCCTCCTTGCCACATAGATAACAAACGTTCGTCCCCATTCTGCACACACCTTGGTGCTTCTTGCCACATTTAGCACATGATGGGTAGTCGACACTATTACCCTCTCTTCCACGGTTGTTTCTTTTCTGTGGGAAATTTCTCTGTTGGCCCTGTCCCGTGAAATTCCCTTTTCTCTTATTTCTTCCAAACTGCTTGGCATTCTGGTTGGGGTTACTGGTCTGGCCTTTCTGGTTGGACTCAGTGTTCTGGCGAGGCTGTGTCTGTTTAACACCACTGCCTTCTCTTCTTTCCGGGCCTTGAAAATCTGAGCTCTGGCTTCCTTGTCCCGGTTAATCCAATATTCGGCTCTTATCGCCCTACTGACATAATCAGATACCAGGGTAGGCAGACTATCACCAGCGCTCACTTGTTTGGCAATATCTGTTCGGAACATTTTCATCATTCTTCTGACCTTTTCTTTTTCGGTCTGAACCAGTTCCGGACACATACGGGCTAACTGCTCAAATTTCTGTACGGCCTCCATAACCGTCATCGACCCTTGCTGCAAGCTAGTGAACTCATCTTGCTGGACTGCCAGTATTTCTGCATTATAATACATGGCACGAAACTCGGTTATGAAATCCTGCCAACTCATGGCCATGACATCCCGGCGCATCTGTACCGTCGTCCACCAGTGTCTTGCATCTTTCTTGAGGGCAAAAGAAGCGCAAAGAACCTTCTCTTGTTCTGTAAGCCGCATGAAATCCAAAATAACTTGAATATCAATCAACCAGTTATCGGCGGCTACGGGATCGGTAAGTCCTTCAAATTCAGGTGCCTTCATTCGCCTGAATCGCTCGTAAAGCAGATCTTCCCGTACTGGCTGCACATTAACTTGCTCTCCCACTTGTGCCATTGGAATCTCAGCATTCCGGGGAATCTCCTGTCGGACCTCTGGGACTAAAGGTACCACTGGCGGTACTTGATAAACTGGAGGTGCTTGGTGAACTGGAGGTCGAATCTCGTCCACTTGGGGTCTCTGGTTTAACTGGGCTATCTGATCCCGTAGTCTATTCGTTTCTTGCTGCTGTTCAAGCAGCTGCCTTTGTAGGTTTGCTACCACTGTTGCCAAATTTGGCACAGGTGGGTTCACCGGCATAGTTCGCCGTGGGCGTACCATCTTCTACATTTCACAAGAAAGATATTATTATACTGTTAATATCTCTTCGTTCATACATAACTCATCATATCGTAAGGCAATATTAACATTACATACTTATCATAACAATTAATACATATATGCTTAACTCAGCACTTAGTAATCCATAACATAACTTTTTCATTTCATATATCCCGTGGTCGCACGGTCCTTTGTACATTTTCAAAAATACATCCTATTTACCGTACTGTAATTACATGCCTACGTCATCGTACTGTATATATATATATATATACATAGGGTCAAAATGTGATGGTAGTGTCTACCACTTAACCATCCTACATAAGTACAAGCCTATATCCAAAAAGTAATAGGCTAATACATACAGTCTCAAAATACAAAAGATATACATACACAACTAATCTAATCCTAGTCTAAGTCTATTACGGTAACTGCTGAGACGTCGGAGTCAGCCTCTTCGTCCTCAAGCGGCAACTCCTCAGGATCCTCCTCAAAATCATCCCCCTCATCGTCGCTCGATATAACAATGAGTGGGGGGTCCTCTTCTGAGACGTCGGAGTCAGCCTCTTCGTCCTCAAGCGGCAACTCCTCAGGATCCTCCTCAAAATCATCCCCCTCATCGTCGCTCGATATAACAATGAGTGGGGGGTCCTCTGGCAGGTCGTCGAGAGCGTCCATATCATCGTCCCCATGCTCATCGTCGGCCTCGACCTCCTGAGCCGGTACCTCATGCTCCGGATCAGCGGCTATCGGGTCCTCTGGATCAACAGGACCCGGCTCGTATACCGGCTATGGCTCGTATGCCGGCTCTGGCTCGTACACCGGCTCTGGCTCGCCGATGTCGTCAGCCGGTGCCCCTGGCTCTACCGGGCCAACCTGCAAGGCATGAACGATGGCCTCCGCACCCAAAATATACTCAATCATGTGTCCCACCGTCATGTCAGGTGTGGGTGCTGGGACGTACTGTCGGATCGGGGAAGGTAATCCGTGGCGAAGGATCAATAGGGCCTGCATCCCCGGGTTGGGTAAATCCTGGGGAACATGAGGAAGCATCGCCTCCTGGAATCTCCGGCAATAATGCCCCATGGACTCAGCTGGATATGCACGCCAATCCTCGATGAAACGAAAGTAGCGCTCGACGTGCATATCCTGATAAATCTCAGGATCCCGGTAAGGTGCGTCTGCCCCCACGTCCAGTATCGGGCCATAGCGAGCGATCACTAAGGTACGGAAATGTCCCCACGTGCGCTCTGGCAAAGCTGGCTCTCCCAGTGTCATCCACCAAGTACGGGCGTCACCCCGCAAACAACGGCTGGCTAACGAGACTTGAAGACGAGCCTGAATATGACTCGTACTGAAAATCGACTCCATGTCGTACAGCCATGCTGCCAATGCCACGGTCCGTCTAGTGCCATCGAACAGTAGAGGGAACGTCTCGTAGAACGAGGTAACCGCCTCTCGATCCTCCTCCACTCGAACGGGGGTCCATGATATCGTATCTATCATAACATAGGCACATAATAAAGATTAATATATTAAATAATAAAAAAATTTTAACTTACAATGATGGCAGCGATGGCAGGCTGACTGTGAAACCAAGTCGCAGGAAACCGCTCTGATACCAACTCTGTAACGACCCGCCTAGCACAGGCCGTTACCATACATACTTACGTATATTTCATACGTACATAATCGACAAAAACAGCGGAATTTTTTTTTTTTTTTTTTTTTTTTTTAGTGTGACTCGCACACGAGAGCGTACATAAAATATAACAAATAATAGGCAATAATTGTTTAGCATATCTCAATTTAATAAACGTAAATAAAATAATTTCAAAACGCATAGCGGTTCTACATTTCCCACGGTTCACAGTCCGCCAAGCCTCGCCTCTCCATCTTGCATCAGCAATTGCTGGCAGGTTGCTTACCTACAGCATAAACGTAAGACAGTGAGCTTTCGCTCAGCAAGTACAACCATCCTATACCGCGACACAACACAAAACAATATATCTAACTAACATAACAAAGCATAGCATAACATATCATAGCATTACTTAACTTAACTTATCGTAACTTATCCTACATATGCATGAGCCAATTATGCTTTCTTATTCTTTCTTATTGTACATAACTTGCTTACTTAACTTAACTTAACATATGGGCCCTATAGTGTTCGTACCGGGCGCGCAACTATGAATTGGTTGGGGTGGCCAATCTTTTTCCAACTCAATCTATAGTCCAACCCGACCTTACGCGGGTCGGTACGACACAAGTAACTTACTTATTTTCATGTCATTCTTTATCTTACACTTGATTTCATTCTTATTATTGGTGAACATACTTCGTGATGTTTCACACAACTAAATCATAGCATGTATTAATCTTAACATGTTTCTAACATTTCATGACATATATTTAAACATAGCATTTTACACATAAAACATAGCATAAAACTTTTCTTAACACCTAATATAAAACATGTAATTAACATGGCATATAAATAACACAGCAATGCAACACTACAGAACATACAATAAAGCATACATTTAGAGCATACTTAGGCAAGTATCAAATCAAAGTCTATGCTGTAGGCGGTGGTTGTACTTACTTGTTTAAAAATTGCTGTGTCCAGTTATAAGCTCAAGCTCGTTGGGACACCGTCGCGTATTGTGTTCTGTTATCGAAAAAGAGTAAGGATTAGAAATGTTGGTAAACCAACATTCTTATATAACTTAGTTATATTCCCTTACTTTGCGTTACGTGAACCTACTTGGTTACTTTAAGTAACCCTTAGGTTTAAATCTATCTTATTCGGATTATTATTTTTAACTATAATCCCAAAAATTCATTTGTGTTTTCTTTTGGCACAAAAACTCTTATTTAATTTAATTTCTAAAAAAATTAGAAAATCATAAGGTAAAATTGTAAAATCATCGATTATTAAAAACTGCCTTTGGAACAGTTTTATAATACCAGTTAATCATTAAAAACACAAAAATACCCTTTTCTGAACCATTTCTAAAAATCTTGTACAGAAATCTCCCCATTTCTGTACCATCTTTGAAAATCAATTTCATTTACAAATCTAAGCCGATTTTGGAAAAATTGTCTTCACGAAAGTTTTAGCTATCACAGAACCCTACAACTTCCATGTTTGTCGTAAAATCCAGTTTGGACCTTAACCTGTCCAAAATCTGTGTTGAACTAACTCTGTTCGTGTATGGTTCCTGGGCAGGTCAGGTTCGGTTTTTGCAGAAAACCAAGGCCATTGGAGCCTTATTTTGAAAAAATGTTTGCGTAACCCCCTAGGAAAAACCCTAATCTACAACTTTTGTGTTTTGAGTTTCTCCCAATTCGGCTTCTAAGGGCCTCAAAATTCGCTTTTCCTGAGACTGGGCAAACCCTACCCGAGAAGACCATTTTTCGGTTTCGATTTCGCTTACGTCCTATTACGTTCACCCTACTTCAACCGAACACGTCGGGAGCCTAATTCAGACATGCAGGGACGTTTCTAACGTTCAACATTCCACAAACACATTTACATGAACATTTTGCACAAATATACAAAAACCTAAACAAAACAACAATACCTAGCATGCATATTAACAACCACCAACATAACCCTAAATTTTCAAGCACAAACCCTAATTTCTAAGCTAGGGCAGCAAGAGAAACCAATGAGCTTATGCTCAATACAACCAAGGCTTTAATACATTTAAATTTCTCTAATTGAAATTTAAACTAAAAGCTTGGAATCAAGGGTTTGATACCTTGATTTGAATCAAGAAATTGACTTGGTTGATCTTCCCTTTGCTCCTCCCTTAGCTACCGGTTATTCTTACCAAATTGGTCCAACCTCTGCAGCCTCCTTTGCCTTGAAAATCAGCCACCAAAGCTCCCCAAAAACTGACCAAAACAGCTCCCAAAACTGACCAAAACCTTGGCTTGCTCCCTTGCTCTTTTCCTTCCTATTTTCAGCCTTCTTGACTAAGATAGGTACCAAATTTTTTTCTTCTTGCTTTCCTTCCACAAATCCGATCCTCTCACTCTATTTCCTCCTCAATCTTGGCTGCAAATCCTTCCTCTCCTTCACACTCAAAACCGGTTTTGATCAAGCAAGAAAATTGCAAGAGTTTGGTTGTGTTTTGCAAATTTTTTTCTTGAATTATTCCACCCCTATTTATAGAGGTTGGACTTCTTAAAATTGCATCATGTGGTCCTTAAAAAAAATCAGAATTAGCAAGGGGAGGGGGTGAGGTGGTCGGATTTGCTTGGGTGGAACCAAAGGAGTTATCCAAAAATTTACTTTCTAACTAATTAATTAATTTAATGATGTAATAATTCAAAAGTTAGTGAGGTAAGCCACCCCTAAAGCTTGTTTGCCACCTTTCACCTTTAAATAATCCATTTTTTAGTTACCACAGGTAATTCCAATACTGGTTCCTCTTATATGCAGTATTAGTTAATTAAACCGCAGTCCAAAATTTACCTGTTTTTAAATGGACTGTATAAAAATTTTTTCTTAACTTGGAACCACTTGGCCCAAAATATTCTAATTATTGTGCTTGATTTTCTATGGTGGTTTTGAATTCTAAACATATCATTTTAATCATAAAAAAATAGCTTTATGCAGTACAATACTATACTGCGAACTATTAAGTCGTACAGCATTTTTCTTAACTTTTTTCGGGTCAATCTTTGGCTTTCTCGTCCGCCATTGACTTTCTTGTCAACTGTTGACTTTACCGCCAAATTTTGACTCCCGTGGTCAACAGTTGACTTTTTGGTCAACCGTCGGCGTTTTCGGTCAAACTTTGACCAACATGCAAATTTTGGCGATTTCGCTCCTTTTCGCCTAAAAAGTCATTTGCTTGACTAAGCAATCATTATCGAGTCTCAGAATATCATAAAACTCACAAAAACGAAATAAAAACCCTTAATCGGCTTTTTCATGCGTATCTTAAAAATTTGTACAAATTTCTTAAAATAAAAGAAATCGTGTAAATATAGAAATACTTGGTATTACAGTGATGGCGTAGGGAAAAAAAATGACAAAATTCCAATATTGCTTAGGTATTCGAAAGGACGTTTTTCCTAATACCTAATGTAGGAATCTTTTATTTTTTAAGTTGGGTTTGGTTATCACAAAGCATTCTAATCCTAAAAAAGATTATTGATGGGGACCATCCCAAAACCTAATACAGTAATGTTGTAATTTTCAAAGATTCAAAGATGATATCAGATTTTGGTTAAAAAGTAAAATACACATTTCCAAGTGGAAATGAACCAACAAATAAGACTAATTCCTTTGTGATGACAGAGGACAAAAGGCAAAATTCCAATATTACTTAGGTATTCAAAAGGAAATTTTCTCCATGTCTCAATGGTATGACATTTAATTGATTTAGGAAATTTCCCAAGTGAACCCTTCTGAGATACAATGGTGGTGATGATGAGCTACACTGCGACTTTGATTTGGTCCGATGAAGGTCCCGCAGTGGCACACCGTGGAGTTAATATGAAAATTAGAAATTTCCTTTTGAATTTCATCCAATTACCAACATTCAAGGTTTCATGTCCCACAAAGAAAAAAAAAAAAAAATAGCATTTCATTTGTGGCAATAAAAGTTACAGGGTACAAAATATGTGGTTTGATATTTGTGCCTTGCTGGGTAGAATTTTTCTTTAGAAGCCAATGCATCAATGGGTTTCAACACATATTAACTGTAATGCTAATTTCTCTCTTTCTTTTTTAATTTTTAGAAAGATATTAAAACTTACACAACTTTCATACCATTCATGATGTTTATAATGAAATTCTATGTCATTGCTCATTACGCATAGGGTACATCCAAATTTTTACTTCAGAAATTAAACAGTAAAAAACTAAAATTAAGAAAAATAGAAACTAAATTCCCTGCACTGAGAATTGAACTTTTAGTTACAGAAAAGTACTACAACAAATATGTAAAGATATTTTGTTTATTCATCAATCACGTCTAACTCTAGATTCATATATCTAGCATGCGTCTTGGTCTGTGCTTTCGATGGACCAATTGACGCAAAAGGATTTGGAGGCATGGTTAATTCTTCGCCACCATCTTGCAACATTTGAACCACAACTTTCATAGTAGGGCGACCTTGCGGATACCATTGGATGCACCAGAGTCCTACAATCGCAAGTTTCTTTGCAATTTTACTATCTCCCTCCTCTTCAATTTGTATTCGGAGATCTTTTCCTTCTTCTAAAAGATTGTAAATCCATTCTGGGTAGTAAATTTCACTCGTGTTCTCCTCTATCTTGTTTGTGTTCTTTCTTCCACCTACCATTTCAAGCAACAACATTCCAAAACTGTAAACGTCGGACTTGTAGGACACATTTCCGAAGTTTTTGGAGAATACTTCTGGTGCAATGTAACCAATAGTCCCCCTAGCTGTGGCCATTGACACTATACTTTGATCCTTTGCACACAACTTAGCAAGACCGAAATCAGAAATTTTTGGTTTGAAGTTGTGGTCTAGCAAAATGTTATGGGGCTTGATATCGAAATGCAAAATCCGTTGTTCACAGCCTTGATGGAGATACTCAATTCCCTTGGCTATGCCGAGAGCAATATCCTGCATTATTTCCCAACTAAGCGAACGGTTTGCACCACTGGCCGTTGACAAGATATACTTATCGAGTGAATCATTTGGCAAGAACTCGTAAATGAGAGCCCGTGTAAATCCTTCGGCGCAATAACCAACCAAGCGAACCACGTTGACATGGTGAATTTGACCCATCGTTCGGACTTCATTGATGAACTCCTCTCCATTTCCCTTGAAATTGTTTAGGATCTTCACGGCAACGAGGACATCATTGGAAAGCTTTCCTTTGAACACCGTTCCATAGGCTCCTTCGCCTAATTTCTCCTTGAACTGATTTGTTATCTTCTTAATGTCAGCGTAGGCGTACCTTGATGCCTTGAGCGCTTTGTAATCCTCTAAGAACGTTTTAATTCTCAGACGATTCTCTCTTTCCTTTTTGTCTGAAGTATAGACATGAAAAATCACTATGGCCAACAATATAAGAACAAAAGATCCAACAACTACACCTGCACGCACCGAGAAAATCAAAATTGATTATAACCAGAAAATGTGTCTCCAATTCGAAGAGTGAAGAACTTTAACAACTGATCTCTTAAAATAACTGAAACGTTAAAACGGTAGTCATAACTTACCCGCAATCACCAACTGTTTTAATTTGTGGCCACCTGTAAATGATCATGAAAATATAAATGTTAGTTTTCCTCCAATATATTTACTGAATGTAGAATCTACACATGTTGTTTTCCATATATCTACGGAAATTTTGTAACGAATGTTTGTAAAAAAGAAACAGATAAGAGAAATTGTTACCCTTATGTGATATGGACATCTCGAAGCATTCGGTCTCATCCGCAGTCCCATTTTTCTTTAATCTACATCCCTTGCCTTTTTCTTCGCAGTATGAACAACTTGGTTTCGACCATGATAACCAAAAAGTTTGATTCCATTGGAATATTTCTGGTGGAACGAATGAACTGTCGAAGATCTTCTTACAAGAAAAAAGCTCCTGCAAGACGTAGATAACCCTGTCGAAGGGAGTGACGAAAACATAATATCCATGGTAACTGAGGCAAGGGATCGGACCGCTTATATAGGATGATATATCCGTAGGATTAAAAGAGCAATTGAATAGCGTAGAGCCTCCAAACGATTCATAAAACTGGAATGGTGAGATTGAAAGATTGAGGGATTTCAAGTTCTGTTTCTGAAGGCCACATTTATCTGGGCTATATAATTTAATATACGTATATTCATAGAATATATCTGTTACAAAGAACTTCATTCGAATATTCGGCAGCTCAAGAACAGTATGGTTAGTACTAGTACAGGATAAGTCGAAGCCGGGGTATCCACAGTGCGATGGCTGACTACTTTTTAGTCGGAAAGGGAATCTGATCGGCGGCCCGTTGTCCCCACACCTTGCCTCTCCGCATTCATATTCGCCAGCTACTTTGTTATCTGCAAGAATTGTCATGAAAAATAAGCAAAAATATGAGATGATCGTCATCACCTTTACTATGGAAACATTATTCTCTCGAATTCCGGATAATGGTACTGCTTCTCAAGTCAGCCTCTTAATTAAGACTCAAAATTTTTGAAAACACCAAAACTACCCTTAATAATCTGTACGAGTTTTTTTTTTTTTTTTTTTTTTTAAGCATTCATTATCTGATAATTTATTTTAAAAACTAAAACTTCAACAGCTGGAGGGACCCATAACCAATGGGCTTCACCTATTCCGATTTTGAGTGGGTTTACATTCAGAAAAACTGCAACAGTTAAAAAAAAATGTTATTTACTTTTTTATATTTTATATTTTGTTTTTATTCAAAAACAAAAATACCATAACATCTTTTTTTTTTTTTGTCAAAAAACTAAAAGACAAAAATAAAAACACCAAAAAAAAACTATTTGTTTAATCATTTATTGTTTTAAATGGTATTTTATATGAATTTGAATGGTAGTTTTGGTTTTTTTTTTTTTTCCCCCCCCTTTTGAAATGTAAGCGTGTAGCTAGGGATATTTTGTGACTAGTTTTACAAATACATTAGATATTTTAGACATTTGTATAATAAAATGGACAAAATGATATTTTAGCTTAACTCGCTCTGTTGACATTTTCCAAGTGAAAAGACTTAGCAGGTACCCTCAGCTTTTCCTGTGAAATACAGAGTTGTGAGGATTAATTCCACCAAAAAAAAAACACAAAAAGTTGTAAGGAAAACGCTCTGATCTCTCTCCCATTAATTAAAAATGGAAAGTGGAAGAGCGTTGTTGATGCAGGCAACTTTTCTACTAATGGTGATCTGTATGCAGTTCCATGGCGCTAGCTACGCAAAGGCCAATAGTCGCGATCTCTGCTCTTCTTCATGTGGGAGTATCCGCAACATAACCTCTCCTTTCCGACTCGCAACTGACCGGTTGAGCTGCGGTGACTTAAGGTACAACCTTTCTTGCGAGAACAACGTTACAGTTCTATACTTGCCTGTTCATTCCCTTTATAAAAAGCCACACGGCCCAGAATATCAAAGATACTACGTACAGGCAATCAATTACTATAACTACACAATCCGGCTCGTGGATCCCAACATTCAGAAAGATAATTTCTGCTCCATCCCCAGCATTACCTTGTTCATCCGATGGCCAATATATGATATTACTGGTACTTATATATTGTATGATATTCAAGTATTGTTGGGGAACCACCCATGGTCAATTCACTATCGCCGAATTTCTGAAACTGTAATATTCTTCACCTGTGAAAGTCCAGTGCTGAATTCTTCTTACATAGACGCTTCTCCGTGCGTATTCAACCGTACTTTTTCCTCCGAGACTTCACCGCCGTCGTTCCTATCCAGTTCAAAGCAGTACTACTCTTATTATTACGTCGTCATCGATGATTACTCCTTTAGTCCCGAAGAATTGGACGAGTCTTGCTGGATAGAACAAATGAGTCTCCTAACAGAACAACATTTTAACAAGCGGACATCAAACGACATCCACAATTTGCTTGTTTATGGCTTTGAGCTTTCGTGGGTGCGAAGTTTCGCTACGAGCACGTCTGATACTTGCTATGTCGGCGAGGAAGATTCAAACAGAGTTCGTTGTTTCAAGAACTGCTGGTTTCTGGATGACAGAGTACACAATAGGGATCGATGTGGTAAGTAAGGATATTACAAAATACAATTATTAAGTAAGCAAAACGCAAACCAATTCTTTCTCTTAATTAAGTACTTCTCAAAATACCAAGATTCTGAATTTAAGCTTATGACTTTATATTTCAATTTTGGATGTTGCAGGCCTCTTCTACAAATATTTGAACTACCTCGAGCGTAAGTGTTTTTCTTTTTTCGTTTTTTTATTTTTATTTTTTAGGGTGCTAGCACAAGTGTTTCTGTTTGTTCTGTTTTGTTTTTCTTTGATTTTCTTTTAAATTTCACCTTCGAAGAATAGGTGTTGTCTAATTTTCTCGCTATAATTTAAAATCAAACAAAATCTTCTGAAAAAACTCTTCAAAAGTTATAATTTCAGTACTTTCAATTTTGTTGTCATTGGTCTTTTCTTTTTCTTGGGTCGTTTTTGCAAAGCTAGTGGGTATTAGTATTGTTTTGGGGACTCTTCTGAAGGGAGACTTGATTATTGTATTTTGGCCTTGAGCTTTTGCTCTGTATTTCCATGGAGGATTTCTTCGAAATTATCCTATCTTGAAGACTTGATTCGAGGAGATCAACCTTCAATTTTAGTAAAGATTTGTTCGTTCTGGTTTGTTAGACTCTCTACGTCAGTATGTTATTAAATTCGTTAAAAAAAATTTGATACGGAAATACCAAAATACAACTTATGATAAGATATGAGGAGTTTTGTGCCCATTTATTAAAATTTAAGAGGCAAAAAAGACAACCATTATTTTTCAGCGCTAAATTTGAAATTAATCTGTGTTTTTATTGTGATCGTTAATAGGGGCCAAATTAATATATAAATCGAATTCCTTACACTCGAGTGATCACAATATGTTTTCTAGGTTGTTCTATCCTAATAAATTGGCAATTTCTTTTGTTTATTGCAGTTTACTTGTACTACGAGGGAACATACAAATACATTGGTAAGGCCTTTTTATTCGAAAACACTTAATTTGCATAATATATATATATATATATATTTCACATTGGTAAAATAAGTAACAAGTGGAAAAATAATAATAATAATAACTTGCAAAATGTCTGGGAAAGGTTACATCTATTAATGTTAACCAGAATTATATTAATTATTGCCCCGAAAATACAAACTTATCTCTATTTACTTCAATTTACAAATTGTATAAAATAAGGTCCTTCGTTTGATTTCTTGATAAAATTTATATATGATGTCGTTATTTTAGGAATATATAGATAAAATCATAACTTAATATAATTTGAAGGGATTTGGCACCTAACATGCTCCATCTTTTGTTTTGTTTTGTTTTGTTATTTTTTGGATTTCTGAATGTTAGTCTACAATATTACTCTTGTTTTCCTTAGATTGTAGGAAGCTTTGCACAGTGGCGAATCTTATTCCGAAAAAAAAAAAATCAAAAAAAACCTTTTACCCACTAATTTCTGATCACTTCTTATTCAAATCCCACCAAAGAAAAAAAAAAGTCTAAGAAAAGATCCAAATTAACAAAAAATAAAAAAAATAAAAATTGGCAGTAGTCATAGCGTTGCACAATCTAAAGCTAAAGAATAACTCAATAAAAATCATGTTGAAGCGAGTTCAGTGGGTGGGAGGTACGAGTTCCATATAGTCAATCAAGTAGAATTCCCAAACTTGGAAGGGGAAAAAAAGAAAAAACGAACAAGATTGTGCAGGGTAAAAAGAAATTCGGGGAATAAGATAATGTTATGCTCTAATTTTTTTTTTTTTTTTTCTCTTTAGTGTTTTTATTTATGGGTAATTTTGTAGACGTGCTTCTATTATTTCAAAAAGGACCTTATTTGATATATTTTTGCATTCATGGGAAATGGATAATAATACATATTAAAATTTGGAGGTATATTAGACCTAAAGTTATGACTCATTTTAATACGTTAAAACATCTCTTTTTCAACTCATTTTTCCACCAAAAATAAAATAAAATAAAATAAATAAACACATGCACACACACAGAGAGACGAGCACATTTTAAGTAGAAACATCTCTAAAGGAAAATTTGCTATTTTCATGTTTTGTTTTGCTATGAGTTAATGAAGAGTGAATATCAATGTCTAGTAGTAACACCATGACAAATTTTTTCCCCCCTTTTCGTTCATCATAATTACTTATCTCTTCTAATGATTTTACCCAGCTGGACTGTTAGCAACAAGAACAGCAGTTGGAGTTTCATTCGTGGTTGCCTTAATCATTTACAAATGGCGAAGACGGCATTTATCGATGTATGATGGCATTGAAGAATTCCTCCAAGGTCAAAACAACCTCATGCCCATACGATACTCTTATCGGGAAATTAAGAAGATGACTAAAGGCTTCAAGGACAAATTAGGTGAAGGAGGCTTTGGTTCTGTGTACAAGGGAAAGCTTTCAAGCGGTCACTTTGCGGCAATCAAAATTCTCAGTAAATCCAAAGCTAACGGGCAAGATTTCATCAATGAAGTTGCTACCATTGGAAGGATTCACCATGTCAATGTCGTGCGATTAATCGGTTTTTGTGTCGAGGGTTCAAAGCGTGCTCTTATATATGACTTCATGCCTCTTGGATCTCTAGATAAGTACATTTTTTCTGGAGAAAAAATGAATCACTCCATAAGTCTTGACAAAATATTTGAGATCGCACTAGGAGTGGCCCGAGGAATTGAGTATCTTCATCGAGGATGTGACATGCAAATCCTACATTTTGATATTAAGCCTCACAATATTCTTTTGGATGAGAATTTTATTCCGAAGGTTTCTGATTTTGGACTAGCAAGACTATGTCCATTGGATAATAGTATCGTATCTTTAACCGCGGCAAGAGGAACTATCGGATACATAGCTCCAGAATTGTTTTACAAAAACATTGGAGGAGTTTCTTACAAAGCGGATGTCTATAGTTTCGGAATGTTATTGATGAAAATGGCCAGCAGAAGGAAAAACTTAAGTGCAAATGCTGAGAATTCAAGTCAAATTTACTTTCCTTTGTGGATATATGATCAGTTTAGCAAAAGACATGATGTAGAAATGGAAGATCTAACAGAAGACGAAAAGGAAACAATAAAAAAGATGATCATAGTAGCATTATGGTGCATACAACTGAAGCCTTGCGACCGCCCTTCAATGAGCAAAGTCATAGAAATGCTCGAAGGTAAAGTTGAATGCCTGCAAATGCCTCCAAAGCCTTCTTTTTATCCACAAGAGAACCATGGTGCAGATGCTAGGCAGACATCAAAGGAAATGTGCTCATCCACACTATCTGACGAGGAACTCTCCGAAATTAGTTTGATCCCGAATGCATGTTAGAAGACACAAATCTAATTGTTGATTCGAGTTTGGTTAATTAAAAAATCACTTTATGAGTTTGCATATGATGTAGTTATCAATTGATCATTTTTATTTTCATTGACAATTTGAACCTTTAGGTTAAAAATGTGTATCAAACACTTCCGATTGATAACCATATGCTTTCATATTCTTAGAGACAATGTATATTTGACTTGCAAATGAGTCGTCTTAATGACACGTGAGTTGGAAATTGGTAACATTGTTTTAATTTGAACCCTATAGTTATTTTTATAATTATTTTTCAAATATTAAAATCCTTCTATTTAACTTCTCTAGAGAATTTAAGGTTTTTTTCTTTTAATGTTGCTCTCATAAAATTGTAGTAGATACCATTTTATGCAAATATCTAAAGTAAAGTAAGTAGCAATGTTTTAAAATATTTAAAATAAATTAAAATTTTACCAAGTAAATTAAAAATTTAATAGGTAAATTTCTTCAAAAAAAAAATTACTAAGTAAATAACGTATTTACAAGATGTAAATAAATCATTTACCTAATAAACATAATGTAAATAAACATTTACTTGATAAATCTGTTATTTACTCAAATAATTTTAAAATATGTTATTTATTTTAATTATTTTTTTAAAATTATTATTCTACGTTTACTTTCTCTCTCTTAAAACAAGAGCGGGCCAAGGGGTGGGCCTATACTTTCTTTGTTGGGCTCAAGTTGTGCCACTTTGCTTTTGGGCGGATTTTTCAGAATCAGGTCCCAATGGTTGGCCCATCACTTATTTTCGACAGATTTGTCAAACTCCGAAACTTTCCTTATAAGATAAACCGGGTTCCACTGAACCGAACCGGTTTCTCTCGCAAATTAACACCCACACCACACACACGCACTTTCTCTCTCCTCTTAATCTCTCTAAAATCTCTCTGCTCACCCACCTTACCCTCTCTCTCTCTCTCTAAATCCCTCTCTTTCTATCTCCCAATTACCCGCCAAAACCATACTTCAATTTCTCACTTCCAAATTTTCGTATTTTCCTTCCCCTCTCTCTCGCTCTCTTGCTGGTCTTTGATCCCAACAAGGCGTCGTTCTAGAGCTCCATTCTCATGGATTCCGCGGTGGACGTCGAGATGTCGGAGAAGAGGCCGGCGGAGAACGGGGATTCGGAGGCTCGGCCGACTAAGAAGCCGAGAATTGGGAATGGGAGCGGTGGAGGGGTCAAGAGAGTGGCCGAGATCGTGCTGGTTATGTCGGCGATGGCGAAGATTCGGGGCGGGAAGAAGCCGACGGAGGCGGACGTCGAGCTCATGGCGGAGGCGAGGGAGAAATTGGTCGAATTGTGCGAAGGATTGGCGCCGAAGGATATCGTAGGCCAGGATGCGATCGGGACTGTGATTGAGGATTTTGGGCTTAATGCCAAGGCTAGGGATCAGAAATTAGGGTTTAGAGGCCCTAGGTTGACGATTGTGGAGAGGTTTTCGCAGGCGAAGACGAAGGTATGGCGTCAATTTCGTTGCTTTTTGTGATTTGTTTTGAGTTTTGTTTAAGAAACTTCGAAATTTTCACTTTTTTTTTCTAGGCTTTTAGAGTTAGCAAAAGGTTCTAGATTGTTGCATAATTGGCTTAGCTTTTCGCATGGAGTGATTGTAAGATATGATGATGGCATGCAACTGAGATTTGTAAAGTTTCTTTTTTTTAATTACTAAGAAATGCGAATAGAGAGAGGACTCCCATTCAGTGACGAAGCCAGGAATTATTACGAGGGGGCTAATTATGATGAAGATTTAATTATCAAGTATCACAATCTAAGTCATTAATTACTGATAGAAAAATATCTCGATAAGATTATTTTTTGGTCTAATTGTTTATGTCGATGCTATATTTAGTACAAAAGTGTAATAATAACGTATCTGATGATGCTCTAGGTGTTTATGGTGGAGGCTGTTTGTAAATTTGTACAAAAATACATAGGCTGAGAAGAAATAAATAGAAAAAGTTGAGAGGGGATTAAAGGGGGTTGTATGTATATTTTGTACATAAATATGTGGGCTGAAAAGAAAAAAATGAAAAAGTTTAGGGAGGGCTTGGCTTCGTCCCTGATTGTGTTGAATGAGGATAGAAAAAAAGCTATGAACCATTTGAAATTTTTGTTGATTGGGTCAGACTTTCTTCCATGTCTGGCAACTTTGATATTGAGTAGGTCACCCCTGATGTGATGAACCAAATGTCTTTGGATTTCTTCAGTTTGAATGAATGAAGTTTTTTTCTTAGTGTAAAAAAGGTCTGATAAATTGCTTGTACAATTCAACCAAAATAAGGCTGGTTGGACCATAGTTCTAGCACAAGTGAAGGTGGAAAACAAGTAGACTTGAATTTTTTTCTTCCTTGAACTAGCTAGGTACTAGCTTCTTGTTGATCTACAACTAGGAGATAGGAAGCCAACTATGTGAAAAATCTTCAATTTTTTTCTTTTAAAAATATGGGAGTGGGGGTGAAGGGATTGAATTTTACACCTTACAGTGGAGTTAGCTGTGGGATTGCCTTTTAGATTATGCCTACAACAACGAAAAATCTTCAATATCATGTGCTTACAGCTACTATTTGGTTTGGGGCCTTGTATATCATCTTACAGCTTGGCTTACGCAGAGAAAAGTGTAGTTTGAGTTTGGATTTTTATCCTTTAGGACCTTTATTTTGTTGCCAAATTGCTATAGCAGTTTCATAAGCAGTTATTTTAGTGCTAAAACCACCAGTTAGTTGGCCAGTTGAATTTTAGAATCAAGAATGATATCTAAACGTTTATGGCTCACGTTCTGTAGTATCAGAACACTTTATTATACGATTAAATATACCTTTATAATAATTCTTGACATTAATCGTGTTTGCTAGATGGAAGAATCCAGGAAATTTGCTGCACAATCTTCTCCCTACACTCAACCAGTCCAAACAAGTTTTAATGCAGCAGCCGCAAACCGTGGGACTTCCCATACTGTGAGAATGATTCCATCAGATAAACCAAGTCATCCGCCAATTTCTTCTGGGGTCACCTCAGCTTCACTAGGTCATGTTTCTACAGCAGCTCCATGCATCCAGTATCAATTGCCAACCAGTGATGTCAGAGCATCAAAACACTTGATTTTTTACAATCTTGAAAGACAAATCTGCTTTGAGGTATTAAAACATTTTTTGGAAGAGAAAGAAATCAACAAATATAATAAAGACACGATGCTCCTTCAAAACATTTCATTCATTTGTGTGCGGATTTCGAGTTTGTTATTTTGTCATGACCGAAATTGTCACCTTTTTAAGATTAATCAATTACATATAAAAAATCAATCAATAATCTATGAAATTCTATTTTAAAGAGTTTTAGCACTGAACCTCTTAAACTTTTTGTGTTTTGACAAAATTTCGTTTGAACTTTAAAACTTTGACATTTATCTCCCTAAACTTTATCAGGAGACAAAATTTCGTTTGAACTTTAAAACTTTGACATTTATCTCCCTAAACTTTATCAGGAGAAAATTATGACAGATCTCTTAAATAATTCAGATCCTGATTTCGCTATGTATTCGATTTTCTTTTTCTGTTGTGGATCATGGATATTGGATAGTTTCTCTGTTTCCGGTGTGATTTTTTTTTGTCTGCCCCCTTTTTTTTGTTTGCTTGCAAATTGGATTGTATGACATTGATGTATGTTCTACCACTACCAACTATATATAATATTAATTTTATTAACTCCTACGATAAAAAATATATATATATACCAATAGGAATTCTATGTCAAATATTGTGTTAAATTTAGAGGTATTTCACTCGTATTCCAGAATTTAGCTAGAAGCATGCCTACAACGATTTTGACAAATTCAAATCATTAAATAAATTTTTTTGTATACTTTTTTAATCAAGGAAATGAGTGGAAGACTTCATTTTCTGTAATTCTTTGAAAGGAAATTAGTAAAGGACTTTAAAAATATATAAATAAATAAAAGATGACTAGAGCAGGTATAATTTTTTTATTCTTAGTTAATAATTGTTTTTTTTTTTTTAAGGTTCCGTTTGGTGAAACGGTTTGAGTTGAAATTTTTAAATTTGAGTTGGTTGACTTTTTAAAAATTAGTTATAATTTTTGTTTAATAATACAACTTTATCTTATATTTATTATATAGTTGCAATATATCAATGCAGCATCCAACAATAATAACATTTTACTTTTTAAGGACGTCAGTGGAAGACTTTTTTTTTTTTTTTTTTGAAAGCAGCGTTATTCGAAGACTTCATTTCATTATTGCGCCTATCTTATTGTGTTAAACAAGTGGCGAAGGACTTTGTGGAAGAGGAAGACCATGACATGTGATGACACAAACGAAAACTTGGTGAAAAAAAAAATCAATTTTTTTCCTTAAAAAAAATGTATGGTACAACCTCTTATTTGGCATTATGAACCGTTGTTTTACCTTATTTGATTAAATTTTTAATAGTCCGATTTATGATTAAAGTAGTTTTGTGTTCAGTGTTGTATAATTTTAAAATGAACAATCATTGATCCTACTATTGAAAATTAATCCAACTTTCAAAAAGCAATCCTTAACAATATTATAAAATAAGAATTCCCACTGAGAAGCTCTAATAAAAAAAATATTTTTCTTTTCTAAAAAATATTATTCCGAACGTTTTCCTCTTAGGTTGACTGGTGGAGCCGTTTCTTGTAGCTAGATTGAATAGGCTCCTGATAGAGGGTCTAATTACCAAATGTCTAATGAACTATATGCCGTCAAATCTAGTATATTTCATGTATAAACGATTAAAAAGTGCACAAAATAAATTAAAATCAAGGAATTTATATCAGTGGTTCATTTTTAATGTAAGAACTATGTCCATTACGATATTTAGGAGTTTCACTACAATGTTAGGAAACTATGTTTCCAATACTGGTGACCTCAAACGGAGCCTTAATTCCTTGATTTCTAGATGTCTTCCTAAAGGGTTTTGAGCAGATTTTCTGGAGTTCCCGAGAAATCACAATTTATTAAAAAAAATGAGAATTTATATAAAAAAATTACACCAATCCGCTGATCAATTTATTAAAATGAAAAAAATATATATATGAGAATTTATATAAAAAATTACAAACTAAATTCCCTTTATTGAGGTCAAACATTTACATTACGAAGGAGTACCGTTGTAATTATTCATCAATCACTTCTAAATCTAGGGCCATACGTCTTGCATTCTTCTTGTTATGAGCTTTAGATGGACCTATAATGATGCGAAAGGATTTGGAGGCATGGTTAATTCTTCCCCTCCATCTTGCAACATTTGTACTACAACTTTCATGGCAGGGCGACCTTGCAGAAACCATTCGATGCACTAGAGTCCTACAATCGCAAGTTTCTGCGCAATTTTATTATTGCCCTCATCCTCGATTTGTATTCGGAGATCTTTTCCTTCCCCTAAAAGATTGTATATCTATTTGTAAAATCGCCATGGCCAACAGTATAAGAACTAAAGAACCTACAATTGCACCAGCAAAAATCATAAAAATCGACGTCGATACTAGAACCAGACAATGTCTCTCCAATTCCAAGAGTCAACAGCATTAACAACTCATCTCTTGAATAACTGAAAGGTTAAAACTGTAGTCAACTTACTCGCAATCATCGACTGTTTTAATTTGTGGCCACCTGTAAATTAACATAAAAATATAGATCTTAGTATTCCTTTAATAAAATTACTGAATGTAGCATTGACACATGTTGTGTTTGTAAAATACGCGTTTGTGCCATTTGTAACTTATGTAGTATGATTCATACGTGGAATTAAAAGAGCAATTGAATAGCGTAGAGCCCCCAACAAATGCAAACTTGAAAGGTGAGATTGAAAGATGGAATTTCAAGTTTTGCTTCTGAAGGCCACATTTTTGTGAGTTATATATGCTAATGTACTGACGGTTATAGAATATATCTGTTACAAAGAACTTCATTCGAATATTGGGCAGCTCAAGAACAGTTTGGGTAATACTAGTACGGGATAAGTCGAAGCCGAGGTATCCACAGTGCGATGGCTGGCTGCTTTTTAGTCGGAAAGGGAATCTGAACTAGCAGATACCATCAGCTTTTCCTTTGAAATGCAGAGTTGTGAGGATTCCACCAAAAAGAAAATTTGTTAGAAAAACGCTCTGTTCTCTCCCCATTAATTAAAAATGGAAAATGGAAGAGCCTTGTTGTTGGCTGGCCGATTACCGATCCAGGCAACTTTTCTAGTAATGGTGATCTGTATGCAGTTCCGTGGCACTAGCTACGAAAGGCCAATAGTTACGATCTCTGTTCTTCTTCATGTGGGAGTATCCGCAACACAACCTCTCCTTTCAGACTCACAACTGACCCGTTGAGCTGCCGTGACTTAAGGTATGATCTTTCTTGCGAGAACAACGTTACAGTTATATATTTGCCTGTTGATTCCGTACAAGTGATCTTATACGGCCCAGAATATCGAAGATACTACGTACAGGCAATCAATTACAATAATAGCTTGTACCATTTGGACAGAAGGCCGAACTCAATATATGAAACTATTACATTCTTCACCTGTGACAGTCCAGTGCTGAATTCTTCTTATATAGACGCTTCTCCGTGCATATTCAACTGTACTTTTTCCGCTGAAACGTCACCGTTGCGATTCAGTTCGAAGCAGTGTTACTCTTATTATTACGTCTTCGACGATGCCTTTGAATCCAATGAATATGGCGAAGATTGACGGAGTCGTGAGGCCGAGAATATGGCGAGCTCGTGATTTTGATGAGATGTGGAAGAGATGTGGTGCCAGTGGAAGCACGTTGCTAATTCGAGATGTGTGAAGTTGTCTCCCTGTTGGAGCTCTGTGCTCTGCTGCGCGAGATTGGAACTTCATCAGATGAAAACGCTTCGCCGGCATTACGAGGCTTTTTCTCCGGCAACAGCAGGCCATAGGCCTGGTTCTAGGATTGTTTTTAGCACTGATTTGCTAGGATTTACACGAGTCTCTAATTATTAAGCTTGGATTTACAATTCAGGATTTACAAGGATTACACAGATTTAAAGTGAGATTTACACGTATTTAAAATGAGATCCTAGATCATGAGAGGAGGAAATCAGCCGATGCCGGAGAAGATGAGGAGCCTAGTGACGGTCGAAGAAAGCACCGTAGGGAGGCCAGAGTTCCAGCGCCAATGGCGACGAGGATGCCAATTCAGTCGGCAAGGTTGGGGCCGCCTTTTACGTCGTCGGCATGGAGAAGACGGACTTGCAAGATCGGAGATCGGGATTGCAATTCAATCGCTAGCAACAAAACGCTGGCTCATTAGTCTAAACTGTGCTTCTTTTCTGTCATATTGACCTTTAACCAGAATTCTTTTGTGCCATATTAGTCATATTAGTCAAGTGTTAAAAATTTCTGTCGTTTTTGTTGAAACGGTTTTCAAACAAGTGTCATTTACGTGTTTAAGCAAAAAGAAAGAAAAATTAAAAATTAAAAAAAAAAAAAAAAAAAAAAGTGTGGTGCTTTCCCCTTATTTAAGCAGGCCAACAAGTGGGCCACTGCAATAAAGGCCTAGGCCTACATCCCTCGAAGCAGGCCTTCATGTTGGTTACCGCTTTTTTTTTTTTTTGCCCTTTTCCTTTGGTTTTTTTCCCCTACTGATGCAAAATCTACCATTGAGTCTTCTAATATAAAACTAGCTAATTTGTGCATATATTATAATAATTAATATCGTAGATTTTATAATTATTATATATTGTGAATAACTTTCGAATGTCTTTAATTTAATATATATATATATATATATATATTTACTGTTCTAAAGTTAGAAAGAGTAGTTTTAATTAAATATTTTTGTATTTCTTCAAAAAATTTCTAATCTAATAGTTTAAAAATAATAATAATGTAATACCTGGATTTTTCTGATATCATTATTTCCTTCAAAGGAATTGAATGTATACCATGGAGGTATTTTTGAAAAAAGCTCGGTTAAGAGTTTTCTTACATTTTATGAGTTTTTATGGTTCAACAAAAACTCAAAATGGATTGCTTAGATTAGCAACGGCCCTTTTGAGTCAAAGAACGAAAAAGTACAAGATTCAAAGAAAGTCAAAGTTTGACCAAAAATGGTCAAAGGGTTGACTTTGCAGTAATTATGAAATGCAGTATGGTAAAGATACTGCGGAAATCGTCTTTACGATTGAGTTAGCATGTATAGGCTTTAAAAACCACCTTAGAAAATCAAGCACACCTAGTGAGGATTAAAGACAAAAAGGGCTCGGAAAAATAAGAAGAATTTTATACTGTCCATTTTTACACAGATAAATTTTGGACTGCAGTACAGTATAAAAATATTGTGTATAAGTGAACACAGTATTGGAAATATCTGTGTAGCTTAAAAATGGACTGGTTATTGGAGAAAATAGCCAAACAAGGCCTAAGGTGGATGACATCACCTTATCCTTTAATTATGACATCATAATTTATTTTTTTAGCTTGGAAAGAATTTTTTTTCTTGCTCACCAAGCATATGGCCGGCCACCTTGCATGGTTCTTGTGTAATTGTTAGTTTTCATGGGGTTTTTGTATAATTAAGCAAAGTTCTCCAACCTCTATAAATACCCCCTTGTACCTATTCATTTTATTCAAGAAATGTGGGGAAATTCTTGCAAAATTCTCTCTTGAAAATCCGGAAATTGGGAGAAGAGAAAGGGGTGAGAAAATCAGAAATTTTCTTGGGGCTTTTGTTCATAAGAGTTCGGGTTTGAGCTAGGACAAAGCCAAGAAAAGTTTAGAATTTTTTTAGGTCTTTTAGGGTGTGTGGCCGAGTGAGTGAGGGAAGGAGAAAAGTTGGAATTTTTGGGGCAAATCCTTGGTGTGGTGCTCAGTTTGGAGTGGATCTACCAAGGAGACCAACCCAAAATTTTTGGTGCTCAAATTGGAGGAGTGGCCGTGAGCTAAGGAAAGCTAGGGGGAGGAAGAAATTGTGTGACCAAAACTTGACTTTGGTCTAAGGTAAAACAAATCTAGAGCCCTAACTCTCTTATTTGAGTTCAAATTTAAAGTTAAAATGTGGTTCAATTTGGTTGTAAGGACATAAGTCCATTTCCTATTTTGTGCCCTAAGTTTGAGGTATGTGCTTGATTTGTAGATCTAAGGGTGTATGGTTTAAATTCTTGCATTATTGTGCTTGTTTATGATTGATTTCCATGCTTGATGCTTAGGGTTGTGTGTCCCCTAGTCTGGTCCAAAAATCTGCCCTAGGGCAGTGCTTGAAGCATGCTAGTTAAGGAGCAAAGTTTGATGCTTGTATGTGATGTATGCAAAAAGTTAGGGTTAATGCAAACCTAGGCTTAGGGCTTTTGAATTTGGTTTGCATGGTTTCAATTGGACGATTTTAGGGTTCATGTGGGACGTTAGAAACGCTGTGTGTTTGCCATATAGACTCCCGAAGTGATCGGTCGAGGTAGATTTCACGAAATAGGACGTAAAACGGACTTAACAACCAAAACTGCCAATTCGGATTCAAAACTGGTCAGTTTCGGGAAAGTAAAAATTAGAGGCATTTAGAGGACGAATTGGGTAAATCGTAAAACACGAAAGTTGCTCGGAACGATTTTTCCTAGAAGACTACATGAGAAGAATTTAAAAATGAGGCTCCAATGGCCTTCGTTTTTACAAAAATCCGTGGCTGGTCTGCCCAGACCCCAGTTACAGGATCAGCCAGTTTCAAACTAAAACTGACGCAAATACAAGCAGAAATGGATTTTTCGTAAAACATGAAAGTTTTACCATTTTTCGAGAGCTCCAACTTTCATGAAGACAAGTTTTTCAAATTCCAAATGGATTTTTAAACTGGTATTGTTTTATGAAGAGTGTGCAGGGAACCGAAAATTCCTGCACATAAGTTTTACAAACAGTTTCAAAAAGAAAAAGAAAACTGTATTTTTGGTTAAAACTGTTCCAAAGGCAATTCTCAGTCTTAAACGACCTTTGTAAAGATTTTTTTTAAAGATTGGAATTTTTACCAAAAATATTAAAGGGATTTAAAGTTAAATCTCTCAAAATGACAAAAGGATAAGAAAATAGAGTTTTTAAGATAAAAAAATTGTAATCAAGCCGATTACGGACGGTAATCAAGGATAATACCTGAGTTACTGGGCCAAAGTATAAAGCTCAAGTTTGACCCATATAGGGTTGACCTTAGTTGACCAAAAGTTGACTTTGGTTGACTAAGAGTTTGACCACAGTTAACCTTAAGGGTTAGTCTAGATAACCCTAAAGGATACCAAGATTAATAAATTGGGCTAAGATATAGGGTTAATTAAGGTAACCCAATAATTATGGACAAGAATAAAGCCCAAGGTTAGAAAGGTAACCTAACCCTAACGGTATGTATAAAGATTTGGCACTTAAGGTTATCCAATGTAACCTTTTAAGAATTAATCCATGTTTGGTTGTTCTAAAACAATAGGGTTACTATTTGTAACCCAGTAAGACATCTAGTATCACGGACATACAACTAGGATTATATAAGCATGATTGTTAGATCACCAACATTCCACAAATACTAATTAAAACCTCATCTATGTCCTTCAACAAGCAGGAGGGAACCTGCAGCTGTACTCAGAAAAGGAGCAGCACTACGCAGGACATAGCAAGAGAGGTAAGTACAACTACTGCCTACAGCATAGGCTTTGTTGTGGTACTTGCCCAAGTATGTTATTGTTAGATGTATGCTAGGAGGGTATGCCTATTTGTATGCTATGTTGTGGTTGCTATATTATGTTGTTATTGCTATACTATGTTATTGTATACCATGCTATATGCCATGATAATTCTATGTTATATGCTAAGTTATGAAGTATGATAAGTCAAGGTAAGTTCATGATGTACATTATGTTATGATTATTAAGACATGAAGCATGTATGTATGAGAACACGAAGCATGTTCACGAAATCTTATAAGAATAATAAGAGCAAGTATGACATGACAAAATGAAAAGAAGTAAGATGGCGAGCAAGTCGCCTGTGTCGTGCCCCCCGTCCGAGGTCGGGTTGAGCTATGGCAAGAATAAGTCCATAGTTGCGCGCCGGGTACGAACACTCAAGTAAGGGGACCATAAGTAAGATAAGTAACGAAAGTAAGTGAAGAATGAGTTAAGCATAATACGAGCATAAATGGACCATGCATTATGATGTTATGCTATGAAGTTATGTTAAGATAAGTTTATGCTATGATGTTATGCTATGAAGTCTATGTTATGATGGTTATGTTATGACGTTATGTTATAGTAAGTTATGTTACGATGTATTATGCTAGAAGGTTTTAAGATAAGATTGAGATTATGTTTGTTTATGTCGCGGTATAGGAAGTTGTACTTGCTGAGCGAAAGCTCACTGTCTTACGTTTATGCTGTAGGTAAACAACCTATCAGCAATGGTTGATGCAAGATGGAAGGGCATGGCGGGGCAAACTGTGAAATGTGGGAGTTCGAGCTGCTACGCGTTTTGTTCCTTATGTATTTATGTATGTTAAATATGCTTGATAAAGATACGTTTATATGTTGCATATTTTATGCCATATAAAAAAAATAAAAATTCTGCTGTTTTTCATAAGTATGTAAGTATGTACGAGAAGTTCAGTATGTATGTATGTATGGTAACGGCCTGTGCTAGGCGGGTCGTTACAAATAAGGCCATTTATGTTATATTAGGACAATATTTGTTTCGGAAGCAAAGCAAGATAAATAAAATGATAACTTGATTAATAATGATAGTACAATATATCAAGGTTTACATAATGATAGTACAGGACAATGTAATGTTTACATAAGTAGGAATTTATAGATTCAAAGTTAAGTTTGTTTTCTCAATCTAAGGGTTCATTCCATCAACAAAACCCATGGTCATCTTCTTCATTTTTCTTGGGATATTCAAAGTTAAGTTTGTTTTCCCATGGTCATCAAAAATCATGCATATTTAGTTATATGAATCTAATGGTTCATTTTTCTTCAAAACTCATGGTCATCTTATAGTATTACCTGGAAGGGAAAATGAAGAATCACGAAAAGAGAAATTATACTTTTAAGTTAAAAAAAAAAAAAAAAAAAAAATCGGTGTATGTTTTTTTTTAACAAAAAAAAAAAAAAAAGTCACTCTTTAATTGAAAAGGACTATCAATATTGTGGAAACACCAATTCAAAAGAGCAAAAAAGATCACCCTAGACATTTGTTTTGGACGATCTTAATGGAACATTTCATACGTAAAAATTTTCTCTGTTATTTTTAGTATGATATATAAAGAGATATTAGTGCGTATCGATTACTTACGAGAGAGATTGTGCGTAAAAGTCTAATTTTCTTATAAATGTTAGATATTCAGAAGCCTAAATTTGATTCTCCCACAGTTGTTTTGAATGTTTGAGAACTGAACAATATATGAACACACTTATAATTGTTGTTAATATTTTCTAGAGTTTTCTTGAACAGTTGCAATCAAAAGTTGAATAAATTATGAATGATTATAACCTTTCATGTAAAAGAGACCAATTTTAGTGAGAAATTGCAATAATAATAATAATAATTCATGATTCATTATCACAAAGCATTTTAGTGAAATGTTACAACCATTTATACACTTTTTTTTTTTTTGAGAAATATGAAATTCACCATTTGGAAGAATGAAAATAATAATAGCAATTATAATTTTCCAAGTGGTGTTTAGAGGAGCCTTTTATAGGATGGCAATGAAAGAAGACAATTCTCATAAGGAGCGAGTAAAAAAAAAACGATCACATCTAGATGTCGTTTTGGACAACCCACTAACCCACGCTAACTATTGGAAAGAGCACAAAGAGATTTTGCAAGTGTTGTTTGACATCAATTAAATAGGAAGTTAAAAACAACAATATTTAGATGCCATTTTGGATGATCCACTAACTCACACGAACTCTTTTAGAATTGTTAAGATTCGGGACGTCAGAGAAAAGAAAAAAAAATTAAAAAACTCTTCAACAAATTTCTTCAATCTATAAAGGCAAATATGTATTTGCAGCCATGACTATAAGACTACCATGAGAGCTAAAGTAAACAATACGCTCCATGACCTTTTCAACCAAGTATAAAACTTTTGGTATTGTACGTAGCCCTTTTAACTTTATGGCAATTTCTAATATGCCGACCAATAATAAATGCTTTATTGATTTTGAACCGTTAGAATTGTATTAAAATTTGTTGAGTTTTATATATTTTATTTTGATATGATTTTGATCAAATCTAATGTTATAAAAATATGAATCACTGATTATATACCTTAAATGTAAAAAGCGGCGGAGTCACATTTAAGTGAGTGGGGACAAGCGTCCCACTCAAAATTTGAGAAATTGATTTTTAATTTTAAAATTCTTGTAAATTAATTTTAGACGTGCCCCCATTTTATAAGGAAAATTACAACTGCATCCTGTTTAAATTTTGATATTCCAATTTTTACAACTAAAATTTCAGTAGAATTTATTTATTCATAGTTTATAAGAAAATTTTCACTGCATTCACGCTCAATAATTAGAATATATAATTTTTCCTTATTTAAGGAAAAAAATTAACCCTAATTTTTAATATTGTCCAAGAAAAAAATTCCTGGTTCCGTTGCTTACTGTAGAAGGACTCTTTTGTATCTTAAGATCATATATATACACTTTATTCATGATTTTTCAAGGAAGGTTAATCGTAAATGCCTCATTCTATACGTTTCTATTAAAGACGTGGGCTAGTACTCCTCTATGTGATCAGACAAAACTATGCTAAGAATAATGAAAAGTCGTCCACAAAGTCTAGCGATTATGTATCCACGGAAACGTCTCAGAAACTATGCGAAAGTTATACTTTTTTAACATCTTTCGTCAACAAATTCTGCTATTGTATCCATGAAAATATCTCAGAAATTCTAAAGAATAGATATTGCACCCCTCTTTAACGTCAAAAAAAGTTATGCAATTATTGCATCAATGGAAAGGTCTCATAATTTCTGCAAAAAAAATATTGCACCCCCCGCTTTTGAAGTCAACAAAGTCTTGCAATTATAGTTCTATTTTCAATTTATGTCTTCTTCTGAGAAATTGCATTGCTAAAGAATTTTGCTTTTCTTCTTCTGTCACATTAAACGGAAAGTTCAGTCTTCACAAGCCATCCTAAAGCGTTGGTTTCATGTCCTCTGCCAAAGCCTTTTACAACATAATTAAAAGCGTTAGATACTTAGGTATACGTAAAATATTTCTCTGGTAGCAACTGTTGATTTCACTCTATGTAGGAATTACAATTTTTAATGCTGGACTAATTTTTTAACGTTTTGATGCATGAGTTAAAAATTTGAAATGCATGTAATAAACTACTCCCATTTAGATATCAAGTCGTTAAAAGGTTAATTTAACGACTAAATTTATAGTTTCTACTGATCATGAGAAATGATAATTCTACCATAGAAATCTACGAATCCTAAGCTTTTCAAGAAAGATAGTAGTACATTTCATTTTAAGTTGTTTAAGGTTTTATATAGTCCATCCCTTTTTATTAAAATCTATACGCAAGTTGAAAAAAAAGAAAAAAATCTATATGCAACTTACCTCTCTTTCGTCAAATAGTAGAAAAGTTAAATTGCTACAGTTGAACATGTTTGGTTCACCATTCAAAAAAAAAAAACTCAATTTACCTTTTGTCTTTTCTAAAAAGTCAGCTAGTTTCACTATTCATCAATTTAAATTATAGGGTTCGTTTGGTGAATGAGTTTGAGTTGAAAATTTTGAGTTTGAGTTGAAAATTTTTGTTGAATTTAAACTTTTTCAGAAAAAGATAAAAATTGAGATAAAAAAAGTACATTTTATCTTGAGATGGACTTGATTACCAAACAATCCCTTAAAAACTCAAACTTCAAAAGTCCATAACTCTATAATACAAGTCTAAATAAGATTTTTTTTTAATTGCATAGAATTTCAAGACGAAGGAAACAATATTCATATTGGTTTTTTTTTTTTTTCAAAAAACATTTTAAGTTTTGACACCTTTTAATTTGTTTTAGCATTCTACTGTTCTGATTAGAAAATGTTCCGTGTAATACTTTAACGATATGATATAATATTTAAAAGTTAGTGTAATGTCTGGAAAATTCACGGAGTTAATTTATGAACTTCATAAGGAATTAAGTAGTGAATTTCCCTTTGATAAAGATTTGTTCTTGGCATAGCCGGCTCAGCCCTTTGGGTACTTAGACAAATGCCTAAGACCCCAACCTAAATAAAGGCCCTAAATTAGTCTCATCTTTATATTTATCATATATTGATGCTATATGTAATTAAATGAAAAAAAAAACTAAATAGATAAAGATTTTGGAAAATTAAGAAGTACAATGGATACTTGTAAGTTGAAATATAGTAATCTAATATAGTAAGTGACATACTATGTTCAGTATTAAAATGTATTACAGCCTTCGAAAATGATGAGAGATCCTATAATCACTTTTTTCCAACATACATTTTAGGCTTTAATTTGAACTTTAGATAGCAAATCTTTTTTTTTATATATATATTTTTTTGGGCTGGAAAGAACTACTTTTTAGCATTACTTATAGAACATGTTAAGTGCTATAATTTTCGAGAGCAGTAAGCACCCTTCAACAGTTTTTTATTTTTTAAAGTTGTTTAGATTTAAATGAATTTTTACATAAAATTTACTTACTCAGTTAATTTTTAAAAATATATTTTTAAAAAGGCCATTTCGAGAAGTTTTCCTTATGGCCCCAAAATTACTAGAGCCGGCCTTGGTTCTTAGACACATATATTTACACGTTATTTTATATATAGTATATAAATATAGTCATTTTCTAACTAAAAAACCGTATGTCGAACATTTCCCTTCTTTTGGTCTTCTATTTTGCCTGTTCTTTTTTTTTTTTTTTTCCGTGGTACCCAAAAAAAAAAAAACATTTAAAGTGGAAAAAGGTTTGTTGTCCATGTCTCGCGATTCGACTTTGACGGTAATATGTGATAAATAATATAAACACAAAACGCTATTAGATAGTGAATATTGAATTATAAAGCGTCGGAGTTATAATAAAAGAGAAAATAATGATACGAAGTAATATATTATTTTAGAAAAAGAATTAGGAAATGAGATAACATGAGACAAATGGGAAGATGTGACAAGTGAGAACAAAATGATAGTACAAATGACATTAGCATTTCTCTAGTAGCCAGATAAAAAGCTCATCCTCTTTGCCTGCGTATACTTAAATGCTTGATGAATATCCCTACCTGTCAATAATAAATGCTTTTTTAATTTTGGATTGTCAAAATTATATCAAAACCTGTCTGAGATATATATATATATATATATATATATATATTTTTGATATGATTTTGATCAAATCTAATATTTTAAAAATATATAATATTGATATATATTTTAAAAAATGGTGGAGTCATATTTAAGTAAGTAGGGGGTACAACCGCCCCACTCAAATTTTGAAATTTGATTTTTAATTTTAAAGACGTGGGCTGGTACTCCTCTATTTGATCAGACAAAACTATGCTAAGAAGAATGACAAAGTCGTCCACGAAGACTAGCAATTACGTATCCACAGAAACGTCTCAGAAACTATGCGAAAAAGATACTTTTTTTATAGCATCTATCGTCAACAAAGTCTGCTATTGTATCCATGAAAATGTCTCAGAAATTCTAAAGAATAGATATTGCACCCCTCTTTAACGTATTGCATCAATGGAAAGGTCTCATAAATTCTGAAAAAAAATATTGCACCCCCCGCTTTTGGAGTCAACAAAGTCTTGCAATTATAGCTCTATTTTCGATTTATGTCTTCTTCTGAGAAATTGCATTGCTAAAGTATTTCACTTTTCTTCTTCGGTCACATTTTACGGAAAGTTCAGTCTTCAAAAGCCATCCTAAAGCGTTGGTTCCATGTCGTCTTCTGTCAAAGTCTTTTACAAATGAAAAGCGTCCGATTTTTATGTATACGGGAGTTTCTATGGTAGCTATTACATTGATTTTACTATATCGATAGGAATTATAGTTTTTAATTTGGACTAAGTTTTTAACGATCTGATATATAAGTTAAAAATTTTGAAATGCGTGTGACAAAATTACTCCCATTTAGATATCAAATCGCTAAAAGACTAATCCAACGATTAAAATTATAGTTTCTATTGATCATGAGAAATGACAATTCTATCATAGAAATCTACTAATTAAGCCTAAGCTTTTCAAGTAAGCTAGTATATTTTAAGTTGTTTAAGGTTATATATAGTCCATCCCTTTTTATTGAAATCTATATGCAACTTAAAATATATAATAATATACCTATCTTTCGTCAAATAATGGAAAAGTTAAAGTGCTACAGTTGAACCTGTTTGGTCTACCATTCAAAATTAAAAAACTTAATTTAGCTTTTGTCTTCTTTCTAAAAAGTAAACTAGTTATTTCACAATTCACCAATTCCAATTAAAACTTGAAAACTCAAATTTTAAAAATCCATAACTCTGTATATACAAGTCCAAATAAGATGATTTTTTTAACTGTAAAGAATTTCAAGGTAAATGAAACCAGATCTATATTAATTTTATTTTTTATAAATAAAACTTTTCAAGTTTTTACACCTTTTATTTCCAATCAATCTAATGCACACCAAACGGACAACTCAACTACAACTTAACTCAAATCTAATTTTTTCAACCCAAACCTATCAACGAAAAGCATACGAAATCTTTTTCAGTTTTTATTAATGGTAGCAAATTTTTTTTTTAACGACTCAATTTGTTTGTTTGTTTTTTTTTTTTTTGTTTTGTTTTGTTTTTTTTTTTTTAAATCATCTACTGACTGAGATTTAAGATGCACATACTTCCTCCAAAAAGTGATATGTTGCTCTTTTTTCCTTTTTTTTTTTTTTTTAAGTAAAAAATCTCCCTTAAAAAAATAAAATTTTAAGTTAGATTCAAACATGTCTTTTAACGTGTCAGATTTTCGTGAATTTTCGGGAAATCATCCTATTTGTTTCAGTTTTCTACCGTTCTGATTAGAAAATATGTTCTGTGTACTACTTCAACGATACGACATATATTTAAAAGTTAGTGTAATGTCCGAAAAATTCAGGGAGTTAATTTGTGAACTTCAAAAGAAATTGAGTAGTGAATTTAATATATTAATATTTATAATATTATAATCCATTTGATAAAGAATTGTTCTTCGACACACACACATATTCATACACGTTATTTTACGTATAGTATATAAATATAGTCATTTTCTAACTGAAAAACCGTATATCGAACATTTCCCTTCTTTTGGTCTTCAACGTTGCCTCTTTTTTTTTTTTTTTTTCCCCTGGTACAAAAATAAATAAATAAATAAATAAAGTAGATAAAAGTTTGTTGTCCGTGTCTGTCGATTCCACTTTGACGGCAATATGTGATAAATAATATAAAACCGAAATGCTATTAGATGATGAATATTGAATTATAAAGTGTCGGAGTTATATTAATAAAAAGAGAAAATAATGATTCGTAATTATAAGTCTCCCTCATTTTTATTGTCCTCACAAAAGTGATCTACTATTCGTTTCTTTTTATTTTCTATCCCTCATACCAATCATACCTTAAAGGCGAAAGCAAAATAAATAACAGCTGAACATCACTAGGGTACACTATAATGGAATAGGGCCAAAACTCACAACTTGATGACACCAACAAAACAGGTCTCGTTATATATATATATATATATATATATATATATATATATATTTTAAATTTTAATTAAGGAGGGAAGGGGAATTTCTACCGTGTTAAAAACCTAGCCTAGGTACTCTGAAGACTTTCTTTGGCATAGAAATAGCTTGTTCCAAGTCTGGTATTTTTTTTTTTTTTTTATTACTAGTACAATTAAAAACTGCTTTCTACCCGTTGGATTATAAATTATTCCATGGTCTGATTTGAAAGTACCACGTGAACTGTACCCTTTTTGTCTTGTTTTTTCTGCTTCATTCAAATATTCATTCAAAGGTCCTAGCCTTCGCTGTAAGTCTTCGGTGAAATTTGCTAACCATCTTCAAGCAAGACTGCATCGTTTGAGTTATGGAAAAGCGCAGGACGAGCTAAAAAGCTGACACTCAAGGAAAAACATAAAGCAAAATACCACGTGAGATGGGTAGATAATAAGGGTGTTATAGGGTACCGACCTAATCGAAATTTCTTGATATACATATTAATTCCTTCTTCAATATTTGTTAAAAAAAAAAACATAATAACTAGCTCAAAATAAATATTAAGGTAGGTTTTCATGAACTAAACTTTTTTTTTTTTGGGAATTTTTACGATAGGACTTTCTCTTTTATACCACCGGTAAAAACTGTTATTTTAGCTATTGGATTGAATTTGAGTCTAATCTATGACTGTAGTTCTATGTTGCACTCTGTAAATTTTTCAAATAGATCATGCTTCAAAAAATTAATCGAACAATTAAAAAAATAGTTCTTATCAATTCTGTGAAATAAGAGATCCAACAGTAATTTGATTTTTTTATATTCGCTAATCATAGATAAAATGAGCTTGAAATCCGTTGTGGAAGTAAAACAGATTAAAAAAACAGGTCTCGCTAAAAATTAAAAAATTAAAAAAAAAAATGAAGGAAAGGGGAATTTTTACGGTAGAAACTGTCATTTTTCATTACAGATAGAAATTGCTTTTTAACCGTTAAATAAATAAATTAGTGGTTTGATTTGTGAATATTCACACTAAATATTTGTGTCCCAAAGCAAAAATTTGCAATTTCATTTGTGGCAACAAAAAATCACAGGAGTACACAAAATATTTGGTGTGTTTTTTGTGCCTTGTTACTGGGTAGTGTTTTTTGTTTAGAAGCCAATACAATATCAAAGGGTTTCAACATATTTCCAGCTCTTCTGTAATTGAAGCTATTAAACCTTGAAACATAGACAACTTCCATACTAATAATGACTTTTGTAATAAAAAATTTTCATGTATGTCATTGCTCAATACGCATAAGGAACAATCCAAATTATTACTTTAGAAACTAAACGCTTAAAAAAAAAAATACAAACTAACTTCCCTGCACTGAGAATTGAACTTTTAGTTACAAAAAAGTACTACAACAAATATGCAAAGATATTTTGTTTATTCATCAATCACATCTAACTCTAGATTCATATATCTAGCATGCGTCTTGGTCTGTGCTTTTGATGGGCCAATTGACGCAAAATGATTCGGAGGCATGGTTAATTCTTCCCCACCATCTTGCAACATTTGAACCACAACTTTCATGGTAGGGCGACCTTGCGGATACCATTGGATGCACCAGAGTCCTACAATCGCAAGTTTCTTTGCAATTTTACTATCTCCCTCGTCTTCAATTTGTATTCGGAGATCTCTTCCTTCCTCTAAAAGATTGTAGATCCATTCTGGGTAGTAAATTTCACTCGTGTTCTCCTCTATCTTGTTTGTGTTCTTTCTTCCACCTACCATTTCAAGCAACAACATTCCAAAACTGTAAACGTCGGACTTGTAGGACACATTTCCGAAGTTTTTGGAGAATACTTCTGGTGCAATGTAACCAATAGTCCCCCTAGCTGTGGCCATGGACACTATACTTTGATCCTTTGCACACAACTTAGCAAGACCGAAATCAGAAATTTTTGGCTTGAAGTTGTGGTCTAACAAAATGTTATGAGGCTTGATATCGAAATGCAAGATCCGTTGTTCGCAGCCTTGATGGAGATACTCAATTCCCTTCGCTATGCCAAGAGCAATATCCTGCATTATTTCCCAACTAAGTGAACGGTTTGCACCACTGGCCGTTGACAAGATATACTTATCGAGTGAATCATTTGGCAAGAACTCGTAAATGAGGGCTCTTGTTAATCCTTCGGCGCAATAACCAACCAAGCGAACCACGTTGACATGGTGAATTTGACCCATCGTTCCTACTTCATTGATGAACTCCTCTCCCTTTCCCTTGAAGTTGTTTAGGATCTTCACGGCAACGAGGACATCATTGGAAAGCTTTCCTTTGAACACTGTTCCATAGGCTCCTTCGCCTAATTTCTCCTTGAACTGATTTGTTATCTTCTTAATGTCAGCGTAGGCGTACCTTGATGCCTTGAGCGCTTTGTAATCCTCCAAGAATGTTTTAATTCTCAGTCGATTCTCTCTTTCCTTTTTGTCTGAAGTATAGAGATGAAAAATCGCTGTGGCCGACAATATAAGAACAAAAGATCCAACAACTGCACCTGCGCATGCCAAGAAAATCAAAATCGATTATAACCAGACAAAGTGTCTCCAATTCCAAAGGTCAAGAACCTAAACAACTGATCTCTTAAAATAACTGAAACGTTAAAATGGTAGTCATGTGACGCCCCGACTTCCCAAGCCAGGTCGACACCATACATACTTGTTCTTTACTTGAAAATTTGAGATAAATTTTTTTTTTAAAACATATACACATAAGTTATCTTATAAAGAAAAGCTTGTTATATAACAGACTATACTGATAGTAACTTTTTGTGTCTTTAAACTACTTACAAATAACAAAACATAATTTATTTTTGAAATATTAACATACTACTGAAAATCAAATGCGGAAAATTTATGCGTAGTGGTATCCCACACCGCCCTTCACCCGCCGCATCGTCCGCATAGCCCACCAATTAAATTGTAGGCTTCTTACCTACAGTATGAAATACAAAGGTGAGCTTTCGCCCAGCAAGTTCAAACATAATCTCACAAAACATTTTAAGCATCTAGAGAACATGGCAAACAACACTAACTCATGCATGAACCATTTATGATTGATTGAATGTCTTATGTTTCATTATAGACTCAATCTTTATTATCTTGTCCTAACTGTGGGCCCGTAGTGTTCGTACCAAAAGCGCGCAGTCTCCAGATAAAGCTAGGGTTTGCAAGGCCCTAACAATTCTGGGAATTCTAACTGGACCCTTCACGATCACGAATTTCGATCACGGAAGGTAATACTAAACTGTAGCCTCCTTGATTAGGGGAGGTTGGTACGACACCTTACTTGATTATCTTACCATGTGATTTAACATTAGTGAACATATTTCATGATGTCACTATGTCATATCATACTCAACATTTGCCATAATATGACCTTCTTGAAAACATGTCACTTCTGGAACCATGGCATTTTTGAAAACATGACATTTCTGAAACCATGACATTTTTGTAAACATGTCACTTTTATAAATATAGCACTTTTATGAACATAGCACTTTTATAACATAGCACTTTTATAAATATAGCACTTTTATAACATAATATTTTTATAACATAGCACTTTTATAAACATAGCATTTTTGTAAACATAGCACTTTTATAACATAGTATTTTTATAAACATAGCATTTTTGTAAACATAGCACTTTTATAACATAGCACTTTTATAAACATAGCACTGCATCACACATCATGGCACAACATAGCAAGTATACCTGAAAATAGTCTTTACTATTTTCATACTGTAGGTGAGGTTTGATACTTGCCTGATCTGCTAGATTCCGGGTTCTGATGTCTTAACTCGGATTGCAATTGCAGGTTCCTTCCTGCTATTAAAAGAACATAGGATAAGAATCCTATAAAAGTTGGTAACCTTTCCAATGTTCTAGTTATATGTCCCCCCCCCCCCCCACACTTGTCTTGGTATCCTATAGGATTACATTGGGTAACCTTTAATTAACTGTTAGGTTAATGTCGATATCTGATCAACTAATGGTCAACCCTTGGTCAACTATGGTCAACCTTGGGCTTTGAGGCTAAGCCCAGTAACTCGGGTATATCTCCCGGTTACCTTTCGTAAACTAGTCGCTTGCTATATTCTAACTTGAAAAATTAATTTCCCTTACTTGGAAAATTTAGGGAAATTAATCCCAAAACTTCATTTTTAACTTATAAAAATCCTTTACTTAAATCGTAAAAATTCAAACTCTTGGATTAGTGTTTTATAAAAATCATTTGAGGTTGAAAACTGCCCTTGGAACAGTTTTCCATAATCAAAACGATAGTTTGTAGTCGAAAACAGTTTTCTAGAAACATTTGTAAAACTTGTGGTGCAGGAATTTTCGGATTCCCTGCGCACCCTTTGAAAAACGATTCTAATTTAAAAATTGGTTCGTAATCTGAAAAATTTGTCTTCATAAAAGTTGTAGCTCTCGAAAAATTCTAAAACTTTCGTGTTTTGCAAAAATTCCAATTCGGCCTAGATTCGTCCCAGTTTTTGTTTGAAACTGGCTGACCCCGAAAAACTGAGTGAAAACTGGGTCTGGGGATCAGCCACGGGTTTTGGGGTAAACGGAGGCCATTGGAGCCTTATTTTGGGACACGGCACACGTTGTCCTCTAGGAAAAATCGTTCCGAACAACTTTTGTGTTTTAAGTTTTTCCAAATTCGGCCTCTAAAGGCCTCAAATTTCACTTTTCCTGAAACTGGTCAGGTTTTACCCGAAAATGGCAGTTTTCGGTTTAGGGTTCGTTTTACGTCCTAAACGTGGAACCTAGCTCAACCAGCCACCGCGGGAGCTCTAATACACACATGCAGCGGTTTCTAACGTTCCAAACCATCATTCTTAAACGTAATTGGGGACATACAACTTATCGAACACCTAACATACGATTCTAAAAATCATTCAAGCATAAGCATAAAACCATGCAAGCTCAAAATTTAAACTCATAAATCAAACCACCCTTAATCTAAATCAAGCACAACCCTAAATCCAACTTAGGCAAAAACTTAAATCGAGCTTACGCTCTTACAAACCCTCGGAAAATACATTTAAATTTCTCCAATTGAAATTTAAACTAAAAGCTTGGAATCAAGGGTTTGGTACCTTGTTTTGGATCAAGAATTTGACTTGGTAGATCTTCCCTTTGTTCCTCCCTTAGCTGCCGGTTTTTCTTGCCAAATTGGTCCAACTTTTGCAGCCTCCTTTGCCCTGAAAATCAGCCACCAAAGCTCCCCAAAAACTGGCCAAAACAGCTCCCAAAACTGACCAAAACCTTGGCTTGCTCCCTTGCTCTTTTTCCAATTTTTTTTCTCTTGGTTCTCTCTTGGTTTCTCTCCTCCTCTATCTCTCGGATTTTTCTGCAGAAAAATGGCAAGAGTTTGGCCAAATTTTCTGATTTAAATGATTAAATGCCACCCCTATTTATAGGCAAATGCAAACTTTCCAAAATTGCATTTTAGCCCCTAAATTTTGAGAAAATCATGCAATTGGCATGCTAGGTGTCAAGATGGCCGGCTGTCACTTGGAGAGCAAGGCAAGATGACCTCATCTTGGTGACATCACATGCTTACATCACCCAATTTCCAAAATTTACACTTTGGCCCCAAAAGTTTAAATTCTTGCATTTATGCCCTCTAGCTCTAGGTGTTGGCCGGTCATTGGCTGCCTTGGAGCCCAAGTTTTGCTTACCTCATCATGATGACATCATCTTGATGACATCATGTGCTTACATCATCCAATTTCCAAAATTTACACTTTTGCCCCAAAAGTGAAAATTTTGACATTTTTGCCCCTGCATGCGACTGGCCCCAATGGGTTACTTGGTGACCAAGTTTTCCATATTTTCACGTCCTTTTGCCCTTGACCTTAACTAGGTGTGCTTGATTTTCTAGGGTGATTTTAAAGCCTATTTGAGCTATCTCGCCCATACTAACATATTTTACAGTATTTTCTCGTACTACATCATACAATACTGCCAAGTCAATCCGTTGACCACTCTTGGTTAAAATTTGACTTTTTTTTTTTATCAAACTTTGACCAATATGAGTTTATGAAATTCCGTCATACCTTTTTCCATAAAAAGGCCTGTTATGGAGTCTCATAATTAATTACCGAGAACTCAACCTCATACTGATAAAATCATGAATCTTGTTTTAATATTCATAATTTTCATAAAATTACACATAAACACATAATACGAGTTTTAGATTTCTTATATACAAGAAAATCATGAGTTCGTAAAAATTTTGGATATTACAAGTCATAACTTACCCGCAATCACCAAATGTTTTAATTTGTGGCCACCTGTAAATGATCATGAAAATATGACGTTAGTACTTTTCCTTGAATTTAATTACTGAATGTAGAATTTACACATGTTGTTTTCCATATATCTACAGATATTTTGTAACGTATGTTTGTTAAAAAGAAAAAGATAGAGAAATTGTTACCCTTATGTGATTTGGACATCTTGAAGCACTCGGTCTCATCCGCAGTCCCATTTTTCTTTAATCTACATCCCTTGCCTTTTTGTTCGCAGTTTGAACAACTTGGTTTCGACCATGATAACGAAAAATTTTGATTCCCTTGGAATATTTCTTGTGGAATGAATGAACTTTCGAAGATCTTCTTACAAGAAACAAGCTCCCGCAAGGCGTCGAAAACGCTGTCGGAGGAAGTGACGAAAACATAATATCCATGGTAACTGAGGCAAGGGATCGGACCGCTTTTGTAGAATGATTCATGTGTAGAATTTGAAAAGCAATTGAATAGCGTAGAGCCTCCAGAAGATTCAAACTGGAAAGGTGAGATTGAAAGATTGAGGAATTTCAAGTTCTGTTTCTGAAGGCCACATTTATCTGGGCTATATAAGTTAATATACCGATATTCATAGTCTATATATGTTACAAAGAACTTCATTCGAATATTGGGCAGCTCAAGAACAGTTTGGTTAGTACTAGTACAGGATAAGTCGAAGCCGGGGTATCCACAGTGCGGTGGCTGGCTGCCATTTAGTCGGAACGGGAATCTGATCGGCGGCCCGTTGTCCCCACAGCTTGCCTCTCTGCATTCATTTTCGCCAGCTACTTTGTTATCTGCAAGAATTGTCATGAAGAATAAGCAAAAATATGAGATCATCATCATCATCTTTACTATGGAAACATTCATCTCTCGAATTCTGGATATTGGTACTGCTTCTCAAGTCAGCCTCTTAATTAAGACTCTCAAAATTTGACAAATCAAAATATTTTACAATACCAAAACTACCCTTAATAATTTGTATTGAGTTATTTTTGAAGCACTCGTTATCTGATAAATTATTTTAAAAACTAAAACTCGTACAGCTGGAGGGACCCATCACCCATGGGCTTCACCAATTCTGATTTTAAGTGGGTTTACATTCAGAAAAACTGCAACAGTTAAACAAAATGTTATTTACTTTTTTATATTTTATATTTTGTTTTCATTCAAAAAAATATACCATGACATATATTTAATACATAAATCTACATTTTTTTTTGTCAAAAACTAAAAGAAAAAAAAATAAAAACACCAAAAAAAAAAAACTACTTGTTTAGTCATTTAATGTTTTAAATGGTATTTTATATGGATTGGAATGGCAGTTTTGGTTTTTTTATTTTTATTTTTTTTCCTTTCGAAATGTAAGCGTGTAGCTAGGGGTATTTTGTGACTGGTTTTACAAACACATTAGATATTTTAGACATTTGTATAATAAAATGGACAAAAATGATATTTTAGCTGAACTCGCTCTGTTGACATTTTCCAAGTGAAAAGGCTTGGCAGATACGCTCTGCTTTTTCTGTGAAATACGGAGTTCTGAGGATTCCACCCAAAAAAACAAAAAAACAAAAACAAAGACAAAAAGTTGTGAGGAAAACGCTCTGATCTCTCTCCCATTAATTAAAAATGGAAAGGGGAAGAGCCTTGATGATGCAGGCAGCTTTTCTGGTAATGGTGATCGGTATGCAGTTCCATGGCGCTAGCTACGCAAAGGCCAATAGTCGCGATCTCTGCTCTTCTTCATGTGGGAGTATCCGCAACATAACCTCTCCTTTCCGACTCGCAACTGACCGGTTGAGCTGCGGTGACTTAAGGTACAACCTTTCTTGCGAGAACAACGTTACAGTTCTATACTTGCCTGTTCATTCCCTTTATAAAAAGCCACACGGCCCAGAATATCAAAGATACTACGTACAGGCAATCAATTACAATAACTACACGATCCGGCTCATGGATCCCAACATTCAGAAAGATGATTTCTGCTCCATCCCCAGCAATCCCTTGTACGATTTGGGCATCCCATCGCCAATATATAAAATATATGTATTGTTGGGGAAGCCAGGGTCATTTGACGTTCGCCAAATTTCAGGAACTGTAATATTCTTCACCTGTGAAAGTCGAGTGCTGAAATCTTCTTACATAGACGCTTCTCCGTGCAAATTCAACCGTACTTTTTCCTCCGAGACTTCATCGCCGTCATTCCTATCCAGTTCAAAGCAGTACTACTCTTATTATTACGTCGTCATCGATGATGACTCCTTTAGTCCCAAAGAATTGGACGAGTCTTGCTGGATAGAACAAATAAGTCTCGTAACAAAAGGACATGTCAACAAGAAGCCGACATCAAACGACATCCACAATATGCTTGTTTATGGCTTTGAGCTTTCGTGGGTGCCAAGTTTCGCTACGAGGAAGTCTGATACTTGCTATGTCGACGAGGAAGATTCAAACAGGGTTCGTTGTATCAATCCCTGCTGGTTTCCGGATTCCAGAGTACAAAATATGGATCGGTGTGGTAAGTGAGGATATTCCAATACATGATTATTAATTAAGCAAAACGCAAACCAATTATTTTTCTTAATTAAGTACTTCTCAAAATACTAAGATTCGGAATTTAAGCTTATGACATTATATTTCAATTTTGGATCTTGCAGGCCTCTTCTACAAATTTTTGGGCTACCTCCAGCGTAAGTGTTTCTTTCTTTTTTCGTTATTTTTATATTTTTTAGGGTGTTAGCACAAGTATTTCTGTTTGTTCTGTTTTGTTTTTCTTTGATTTTCTTTTAAATTTCACCTTGAAGAATAGGTGGTATTGTTTTGGGGACTCTTCTGAAGGGAGACTTGATCATTGTATTTTGGCCTTGAGCTTTTGCTCTGTATTTGCATGGAGGATTTCTTCCAAATTATCCTATCTTGAAGGCTTGATTCGAGGAGATCAACCTTCAATTTTAGTAAAGATTTGTTCTTTCTGGTTTGTTAGAGTCACTATACCAATATTTTATTAAATTCGTTGAAAAAAAATTTGACACGGGAATACCAAAATACAACTTATGATAAGATATGAGGAGTTTTTGTGCCCATTTATTAAAATTTAAGAGGCAAAAAAGACAACAATTATTTTTCAGCGCTAAATTTGAAATTAATCCATGCTTTTATTGTGATCGTTAATAGGGTCAAATTAATATATAAATCAAATCTCTACACCTGAGTGATCACATTATGTTTTCTAGGGCTGTCATATCCTAATAAGTTGGTAATTTCTTTTGTTTATTGCAGTTTACTTGTACTACGATGGAGGATACAAATACATTGGTAAGGCCTTTTTATTTGAAAACACTTAATTTGCATTATATATATTTTTTTTTCACATTGGTAAAATAAGTAACAAGTGGAAAAAAATAATAATAACTTGCAAAATGTCTGGGAAAAGTTACATCTATTAATGTTAACCAGAATTATATTAATTATTGCCCCGAAAATACAAACTTATCTCTGTTCTCTTCAACTTACAAATTGTATGAAATAAGGTCCTTCGTTTGATTTCTTGATAAAATTTATATATGACGTGATCTGGTCATTATTTTAGGAATATTTAGGTAAAATCATAACTTAGGTTGAATTTGAAGGGATTTGGCACCTAACATGCTTTATCTTTTTTTTTTTTTTTTTTAAATGTTAATCTACAATATTACTCTTGTTTTCCTTAGATTGTAGGAAGCTTTGCACAGTTGTGAATCTTATTCCAACAAAAAAAAAAAAAAAAAGTTCAAAAAACCTTTTACCCACTAATTTCTGATCACTTCTTATTCAAATCCCACCAAAGAAAAAAAAAATTAGTCTGAGAAAAAATCCAAATTAGCAGGAAAAAAAAAGGCGGTAGTCATATAGTTGCACAATCTAGAGCTAAAGACTAACTCAATAAAAATCATGTTGAAGCGAGTTCAGTGGGTGGGAGGTACGAGTTCCATATAGTCAATCAAGTAGAATTCCCGAACTTGGAAGGGAAAAAAAGAAAAAACGAACAAGATTGTGCTGGGTAAAAAGAAATTCGGGGAAGAAGATAATGTTATACTCTAATTTTTTTTTCTTTTTCTCTTTAGTATTCATATTTATGGGTAATTTTGTAGACGTGCTTCTATTATTTCAAAAAGGACCTTATTTGATATATTTTTGCATTCATAGGAAATGGATAATAATACATATTAAAATTTGGAGGTATATTAGACCTAAGTTAAGGAGAAATTTAAATTTACGCTATTTGTTTCTAAGGGGTTTAACTCATTTTAATAAGTTAAAACATCTATTTTTCAACTCATTTTTCCATCAAAAATAAAATAAAATAAAATAAATAAACACACACACACACAGAGACGAGCATATTTTGAGTAGAAACGTCTCTAAAAGAAAATTTGCTATTTTCATGTTTTGTTTTGCTATGAGTTAATGAAGAGGGAATATCAATGTCTAGTAGTAACACCATAAATTTTTTTTCACCCTTTTCGTTCACCATAATTGCTTATCTCTTCTTATGATTTTACCCAGCTGAACTGTTAGCAACAATTAGAACAGCAGTTGGAGTTTCATTCGTGGTTGCCTTAATCATTTACAAATGGCGAAGACGGCATTTATCGACGTATGACGGCATTGAAGAATTCCTTGAAGGTCAAAACAACCTCATGCCCATACGATACTCTTATCGGGAAATTAAGAAGATGACTAAAGGCTTCAAGGACAAATTGGGTGAAGGAGGCTTTGGTTATGTGTACAAGGGAAAGCTTTCTAGCGGTCGCTTCGCGGCAATCAAAATTCTCAGTAAATCCAAAGCTAACGGGCAAGATTTCATTAATGAAGTTGCTACCATTGGAAGGATTCACCATGTCAATGTTGTGCGATTAATCGGTTTTTGTGTCGAGGGTTCAAAGCGTGCTCTTTTATATGACTTCATGCCTCTTGGATCTCTAGAAAAGTACATTTTTTCTGGAGAAAAAATGAATCATTCCTTAGGTCTTGACAAAATATTTGAGATCGCACTAGGAGTGGCTCGAGGAATTGAGTATCTTCATCGAGGATGTGACATGCAAATCCTACATTTTGACATTAAGCCTCACAACATTCTTTTGGATGAGAATTTTATTCCGAAGGTTTCTGATTTTGGACTAGCTAGACTATGTCCATTGGATAATAGTATCGTATCTTTAACCGCAGCAAGAGGAACCATCGGATACATAGCTCCAGAATTGTTTTACAAAAACATTGGAGGAGTTTCTTACAAAGCGGATGTCTATAGTTTCGGAATGTTATTGATGGAAATGGCAAGCAGAAGGAAAAACGTAAGTACAAATGTTGAGAATTCAAGTCAAATTTACTTTCCTTCGTGGATATATGATCAGTTTGACAAAAAACATGAAGTAGAAATGGAAGATCTAACAGAAGACGAAAATGAAACAATAAAAAAGATGATCATAGTAGCATTATGGTGCATACAACTGAAGCCTTGCGACCGCCCTTCAATGAGCAAAGTCATAGAATTGCTCGAAGGCAAAGTTGAATGCCTGCAAATGCCTCCAAAGCCTTCTTTTTATCCACAAGAGAACTACGGTGCAGATGCTGGGCAAACATCCAAGGAAACATGTTCATCGGCACAATCTGACGAGGAACTCTCCGAAATTAGTTTGATCTCGAATGCATATTAGGAGATAGATATTATTATCGATTCAAGTTTGATGAATTACAAAAATCACTTTGTGAGTTTGCATATGATATACTTATTATCAGTTGATCTTTTCTTTAATCTGTCTTTATCTTTTAAATATAATTTTAATAAAGACTTTTGAATTTTTTTCACACGTTCCCAAAGAAGAAAACAATTTTTTTTTTTCTTTTTCAAACTTAAAATTTTAGACAAAAACAACCTCTATATTGGGTTTTGGTATATATAATATCCATAATTATATTACCTTTTATCTTGTCACCGTGAAAATTTTGAATCGGCACAAGTATTCAGAATAATAGGTATTGATAATGGAGGATCTAATGGAAATGATGTAGAAGACACAGATCTAATTGTTGATTCGAGTTTGGTTAGTTAAAAAAATCACTTTATGAGTTTGCATATGATGTAGTTATAACTTGATTTTTTTTATATTTATTGACACTTCTTATTGATAACCATATGCTTTGATATTATGAGAGAATGTATATTTGACTTGCTAATGAGTCGTCTTAATGACACGTGAGTTGGAAATTGGTAACATTGTTTTGATTTGAGCCCTTCTGTTTTTTTTTTTTTTTAATATTATTTTTCAAATATTAAAAACCTTCTATTTAAATTCTCAAGAGAATTTAAGGTTTTTTTCTTTTAATGTTGCTCTCATAAAATTGTAGTAGATACCATTTTATCCAAATATTTAAAGTAAAGTAAATAGAAATCTTTTAAAATATTTAAAATAAATTAAAATTTTACCAAGTAAATTAAAAATTTAATAGGTAAATTTCATCAAAAAAAAATTTACTAACTAAATAATGTATTTATAAGATGTAAATAAATCATTTACCTGATAAACATAATATATATAAATCATTTATGTGATAAATCTGTTATTTACTCAAACAATTTAAAAATATATTATTTACTTTAATTATTTTCTTAAAATTGTTATTCTTTCTTCGTTTACTTTCTCTCTCTTAAAACAAGAGCGGGCCAAGAGGTGGGCCTGTACTTTCTTTGTTGGGCTCAAATTGGGCCACTTCGCTTTTGGGTGAATTTCACCGAATCAGGCCCCAATGGTTGGCCCATCACTTATTTTCGACAGATTTGTCAAACTCCGAAATTCCTTATAGGATAAACCGGGTTCCACTGAACCGAACCGGTTTCTTTCGCAAATTAACACCCACACCCCACACACGCACTTTCTCTCTCCTATTTCTCTCTCTAAAATCTCTCTGCTCACTCACCTTACCCTCTCTCTCTCTCTCTCTCTCTCTCTCTCTCTCTAAATCCCTCTCTTTCTCTCTCCCAATTACCCGCCAAAACCATGCTTCAATTTCTCACTTCCAAATTTTCGTATTTTCCTTCCCCTCTCTCTCGCTCACTTGCTGGTCTTTGATCCCAACACGGCGTCGTTCTAGAGCTCCATTCTCATGGATTCCGCGGCGGACGTTGAGATGTCGGAGAAGAGGCCGGCGGAGAACGGGGATTCGGAGGCTCGGCCGACAAAGAAGCCGAGAATTGGGAATGGGAGCGGTGGAGGGCTCAAGAGAGTGGCCGAGATCGTGCTGGTTCTGTCGGCGATGGCGAAGATTCGGGGCGGGAAGAAGCCGACGGAGGCAGAGGTCGAGCTCATGGCGGAGGCGAGGGAGAAATTGGTCGAATTGTGCGAAGGATTGGCGCCGAAGGATATCGTCGGCCAGGATGCGATCGGGACTGTGATTGAGGATTTGAGGCTTAATGCCAAGGCTAGGGATCAGAAATTAGGGTTTAGAGGCCCTAGGTTGACGATTGTGGAGAGGTTTTCGCAGGCGAAGAGGAAGGTATGGCGTCAATTTCGTTGCTTTTTGTGATTTGTTTTGAGTTTTGTTTAAGAGACTTGGAACTTTTCACTTTTTTTCTAGGCTTTTAGAGTTAAAAAAGGTTGTAGATTGTTGCATAATTGACTTAACTTTTCGCATGGAGTGATTGTAAGATATGATGATGGTATGTGACTGAGGTTTGTAAAGTTTCTCTTTTTTTTTTTTTTTTTAATTACTAAGAAATGTGAATAGAGAGAGGATTCCCGTTCAGTGACGAAGTCAGGAGTTATTACGAGGGGGCTAATTATGATGAAGATTTAATTATCAAGTATCACAATCTAAGTCATTAATTACTGATAGGAAAATATCTCGATAAGATTATTTTTTGGTCTAATTGTTTATGTCGATGCTATATTTAGTACAAAAGTGTAATAATAACGTATCTGATGATGCTCTAAGTGTTTATGGTGGAGGCTGTTTGTAAATTTGTACAAAAATACATAGGCTGAGAAGAAATAAACAGAAAAAGTTGAGGGGGGGTTAAAGGGGGATGTATGTAAATTTTGTACATAAATATGTGGGCTGAAAAGAAAAAAATGAAAAAGTTTAGGGAGGGCTTGGCTTCGTCCCTGATTGTGTTGAATGAGGATAGAAAAAAAGCTATGAACCATTTGAAATTTTTGTTGATTGGGTCAGACTTTCTTCCATGTCTGGCAACTTTGATATTGAGTAGGTCACCCCTGATGTGATGAACCGAATGTATTTGGATTTCTTCATTTGAATGAATGAAGTTTTTTTCTTAGTGTAAAAAAGGTCTGATAAATTGCTTGTACAATTCAACCAAAATGAGGCTGGTAGTTGAAGGTGGAAAACGAATAGACTTGAATTTTTTGCTTCCTTGAACTAGCTATGTACTAGCTTCTTGTTGATCTACAACTAGGAGATAGGAAGCCAATTATGTGAAAAATCTTCAATTTTTTTCTTTTAAAAATATGGGAGTGGGGGTGAAGGGATTGAACTCTACACCTTACGGTGGAGTTAGCTGTGGGATTGCCTTTAGATTATGCCTACAACAGCGAAAAATCTTCAATATCATGTGCTTACAGCTACTATTTAATTTGGGACCTTGTATTTCATCTTACAGCTTGGCTTATGCAGAGAAAAGTGTAGTTTGAGTTTGGATTTTTATCCTTTAGGACCTTTATTTTGTTGCCAAATTGCTATAGCAGTTTCATAAGCAGTTATTTTAGTGCTAAAACCACCAGTTAGTTGGCCAGTTGAATTTTACAATCAAGAATGATATCTTGACGTTTATGGCTCACGTTCTGTAGTATCAGAACACTTTATTATAGGATTAAATATATCTTTATAATAATTCTAGACATTAATCATGTTTGCTAGATGGAAGAATCCAGGAAATTTGCTGCACAATCTTCTCCCTACACTCAACCAGTCCAAACAAGTTTTAATGCGGCAGCCGAAAACCGTGGGACTTCCCATACTGTGAGAATGATTCCATCAGATAAACCAAGTCATCCGCCAATTTCTTCTGGGGTGACCTCAGCTTCCCTACGTCATGTTTCTACAGCAGCTCCATCCATCCAGTATCAATTGCCAACCAATGATGTCAGAGCATCAAAACACTTGATTTTTTACAATCTTGACAGCCAAATCTGCATTGAGGTATCAAAACATTTTTTGGAAGAGAAAGAAATCAACAAATATAATAAAGACACGATGCTCTTTCAAAACATTTCATTCATTTGTGTGCAGGTTTCGAGTTTGTTATTTTGTCATGACCGAAATTGTCACCTTTTTAAGATTAATCAATTACATATAAAAAATCAATCAATAATCTATGAAATTCTATTTTAAAGAGTTTTAGCACTGAACCTCTTAAACTTTTTGTGTTTTGACAAAATTTCGTTTGAACTTTAAAACTTTGACATTTATGTCCCTAAACTTTATCAGGAGAAAATTATGACAGATCTCTTAAATAATTCAGATCCTGATTTCGCTATGTATTCGATTTTCTTTTTCTGTTGTGGATCATGGATATTGGATAGTTTCTCTGTTTCCGGTGTGATTTTTTTTTGTTTGCCCCCTTTTTTTTGTTTGCTTGCAAATTGGATTGTATGACATTGATGTATGTTCTACCACTACCAACTATATATAATATTAATTTTATTAACTCCTACGATAAAAAATATATATATATACCAATAGGAATTCTATGTCAAATATTGTGTTAAATTTAGAGGTATTTCACTCGTATTCCAGAATTTAGCTAGAAGCATGCCTACAACGATTTTGACAAATTCAAATCATTAAATAAATTTTTTTGTATACTTTTTTAATCAAGGAAATGAGTGGAAGACTTCATTTTCTGTAATTCTTTGAAAGGAAATTAGTAAAGGACTTTAAAAATATATAAATAAATAAAAGATGACTAGAGCAGTTATAATTTTTTTATTCTTAGTTAATAATTGTTGTTTTTTTTTTTTTTTTAAGGTTCCGTTTGGTGAAATGATTTGAGTTGAAATTTTTAAATTTGAGTTGGTTGACTTTTTAAAAATTAGTTATAATTTTTGTTTAATAATACAACTTTATCTTATATTTATTACACAGTTGCAATATATCAATGCAGCATCCAACAATATTAACATTTTACTTTTTAAGGACGTCAGTGGAAAACTTTTTTTTTTTTTTTTTTTTTATTGAAAGCAGCGTTATTCGAAGACTTCATTTCATTATTGCGCCTATCTTATTGTGTTAAACAAATGGTGAAGGACTTTGTGGAAGAGGAAGACCATGACATGTGATGACACAAACGAAAACTTGGTAAAAAAATCAATTTTTTTACTTAAAAAAAAATTATGGTACAACCTCTTATTTGGCATTACGAACCTTTGTTTTACCTATTTGATTAAATTTTTAATAGTCCGATCTATGACTAAAGTAGTTTTATGTCTAGTATTGTAAATTTTTAAAATGAATAATTATTGATCGTACTATTGAAAATTAATCCAACTTTCAAAAAGCAATCCTTAACAATATTATAAAATAAGAATCCCCACTGAGAAGCTCTAATAAAAAAATATTTTTCTTTTCTAAAAAATATTAATCCGAACGTTTTCCTCTTAGGTTGACCGGTGGATCCGTTTCTTGTAGCTAGGTTGACTAGGCTCACATTTGCGGAACTTTCGAGTCCCTCTTCGACACGGGAAGTGGAGCCCTAGGAAGCTTACGACGGTTAGAGCAGGTGTCCCCGAGTCTACAGAAGCAAACAAAGGGGCTATCTATGCTAGGGGGCTAGGCGTCCAGGAAAGTGGTATCAATGTCTAATGAACTATACGCCGTGAAATCTAGTACATTTCATGTATAAACGATTAAAAAGTGCACAAAATAAATAAAAATAAAGGAATTTATATCAGTGGTTCATTTTTAATATAAGAACTATGTCCACTACAATATTTAGGAGTTTCACTACGATGTTAGGAAATTCTGTTTCCAATACTGGTGACCTCAAACGGAGCCTTAATTTCTTGATTTCTAGATGTCTTCCTAAAGGGTTCTGAGCAGATTTTCTGGAATTCACCGGAGAAGTCACAATTTATTAAAAAAATACATATGAGAATTTAAATAAAAAAATTACACCAATCCCCTGATCAATTTATTAAAATGAAAAAAAACATATATATGAGAATTTATATAAAAAAATTACAAACTAAATTCCCTTTATTGAGGTCAAACATTTACATTACGAAGGAGTACCGTTGTAATTATTCATCAATCACTTCTAAATCTAGGGCCATACGTCTTGCATTCTTCTTGCTATGAGCTTTTGGTGGACCTATAATGATGCGAAAGGATTTGGAGGCATGGTTAATCCTTCCCCTCCATCTTGCAACATTTGTACTACAACTTTCATGGTAGGGCGACCTTGCAGAAACCATTCGATGCACTAGAGTCCTACAATCGCAAGTTTCTGCGCAATTTTATTATTGCCCTCATCCTCGATTTGTATTCGGAGATCTTTTCCTTCCCCTAAAAGATTGTATATCCATTTGTAAAATCGCCATGGCGAACAGTATAAGAACTAAAGAACCTATAATTGCACCCGCAAAAATCATAAAAATCAACGTCGATACTAGAACCAGACAATGTCTCTCCAATTCCAAGAGTCAACAGCATTAACAACTCATCTCTTAAATAACTGAAAGGTTAAAACTGTAGTCAACTTACTCGTAATCACCGACTGTTTTAATTTGTGGCCACCTGTAAATTAACATAAAAATATAGATCTTAGTATCCCTTGAATAAAATTACTGAATGTAGCATTTACACATGTTATGTTTGTAAAATACGCGTTTGTGCCATTTGTAACTTACGTAGTATGATTCATACGTGGAATTAAAAGAGCAATTGAATAGCGTAGAGCCCCCAACAAATGCAAACTTGAAAGGTGAGATTGAAAGATTGAGGAATTTCAAGTTTTGCTTCTGAAGGCCACATTTTTGTGGGTTATATATGCTAATGTACCGACGGTTATAGAATATATCTGTTACAAAGAACTTCATTCGAATATTGGGCAGCTCAAGAACAGTTTGGGTAATACTAGTACGGGATAAATCGATGCCGAGGTATCCACAGTGCGATGGCTGGCTGCTTTTTAGTCGGAAAGTGAATCTGAACTATCAGATACCATCTGCTTTCCTTTCAAATACAGAGTTGTGAGGATTCCACCAAAAAGAAAAATTGTGAGAAAAACGCCCTGTTCTCTCCCCATTAATTAAAAATGGAAAATGGAAGAGCCTTGTTGTTGGCTGGCCGATTACCGATCCAGGCAACTTTTCTAGTAATGGTGATCTGTATGCAGTTCCGTGGCACTAGCTACGCAAAGGCCAATAGTCACGATCTCTGCTCTTCTTCATGTGGGAGTATCCGCAACACAACCTCTCCTTTCAGACTCACAACTGACCCGTTGAGCTGCCGTGACTTAAGGTATGATCTTTCTTGCGAGAAAAACGTTACAGTTATATATTTGCCTGTTGATTCCGTACAAGTGATCTTATACGGCCCAGAATATCGAAGATACTACGTACAGGCAATCAATTACAATAACTACACATCCCCAGCAATAGCTTGTACCATTTGGACAGTTGGCCGAACTCAATATATGAAACTTTTATATTCTTCACCTGTAAAAGTCCAGTGCTGAATTCTTCTTATAGACACGCTTTTCTGTGCGAATTCAACCGTACTTTTTCCACCGAAATGTCACCGTTCCGATTCAGTTCAAAGCAGTACTACTCTTATTATTACGTCTTCAATGATGCCTTTGAATCCGATGAATTGGACGAGTCTTGCTGGATAGAACAAACGAGTCTCATAACAAAAGGACATTCTAACAAGAAGCTGACATCAAACGACATTCACAATTTGCTTGTTTATGGCTTTGAGCTTTCTTGGATGCAAAGTTTCGCTACAAGGCACCAAAGTTCTTCCTATTTCGACGGGGAAGATTCAAACAGCGTTCATTGTATCAATGACTGCATATTTCCGGATTACAGAGTGGACGATATGGATCGGTATGGTAAGGATATTCCCAAATATAATTACTAATTAAGCAAAACGCAAAGCAATTCTTTCTCTTAATTCAGTGCTTTTCAAAATATCAAGATTCTGAATTTCAACTCATGACATTGTATTGCTATTCTGGATGTTGCAGGCCTCTTCTTCACAATTTTGGCCTACCTCGAGCGTAAGTGTTTCTGTTTGTTCTGTTTTTTTTTTTTTTTTTTTTTCTTTTAAACAGAATCATAATGTTAATATATAGCAGAATTTATCATCATTGTTAAGAAATAGCATATTTCACTTTAAAACTTATTAATAATAAGATTTTATTTTACCCTTACTATTTTTCCTCTCTCCCTCCTTTCTCTTCTCTCTCACTCCTTCCAAGCACCATTGACGAAGATTGACGGAATCGTGAGGCTGAGAATATGGCGAGCTCGTGATTTTGATGAGATGTGGAAGAGATGTAGCGCCAGTGGAAGCACGTTGCTAATTCGAGATGTGTGAAGTTGTCTCCCTGTTGGAGCTCCGTGCTCTGTTGCGCGAGATTGGAACTTCAGCAGATGAAAAATGCTTCGCCGGCATTACGAGCTTTTTCTCCGGCAACCTGGGCACTGCCCAGGGACAGCCCCTGGGCAATGCAGCGCCAGCCTAGGCCGCAACAGTGGCCATGCGACCAAAAAAAAAAAAAGTTGGAAATTTTAAAAAATAAAAATTATGGTGTATTTTCTTAGAAAGTAGGTTTTACTTTGAAAGATTTACTTTTTATAAAGTACTAAACTAATTGAAGTTGAATTCAAAGTTTTAAATTCAATTTTCTAAGAAAGAATTTATGATTTAAAAGTTGAAAATATGCTATAGTCTCATAACCATAGTTTATATAGATTAAATCTTAGATTCTTCTTGAAAAGGAATTTAGGATTAATCTTATCTAAAAAGTATAAAAATTAATACTCGATTTGGATAAATTTCAGGAAGGGGATTTTAGATTGTGGCCTTGAAGGAGGTGTTTTTGCTGTGAGTAATGTAAGTACAAACTTTGCCTACAGTATAAAATAATATTATTTTCAAACTATAGACTAGGCACATGTCATGTTAGGAATGATTTGGTTACGTTTGTAGAATGATGACATGTATGTTATGAATTACGTGATTTTCATGTATCATAATATGTTCTGACATGCCACAATCACGTATATGCCAGACCTATATTTATGTCATGATTTACAAGTATGTCACATTTACAGACTTGCCACACTTTTACTAATATGCTATGTAAATGCCACACTTTATATTTATGTCATGATTTTTAAATTTATGTCATGAATTATCATGTCATGCCACTATATCATGACTAATAAGTTCAGAATTAAGGAATGTAAATCTTATACCTAGTCTCTGAATAAGACTTTAAGTTAGAGTATGATTTACGCATACACAAATTTAATTAAGTTAAAGGCTACGACTAATTCAAGATAAGTACTTAGGGTGTCGTACCAACCTTACATGAGGGGGTGATCATGTCATTATGTTATATAATGATTTAAAGTTTCTGATTAATTCCCAGAATTGTTAGGGAATTTGTAAACCCTAACTTTCTGTGTAATGCATGCACCCAGTATGTACACATAAGGGCACCCACAGATAAGCAAGATAATAAGTTTATAATAGAAAATAAGACATCCATAATTGAATATAATTGGACCACATCTTAAATTCCATAATTGGATGATGCATCCACACATGTCATTCATGTTTTCAAGCAATGCAATATCTATATTTGTACTTGCTGAGCGAAAGCTCATTAGTTATATTTATATTGTAGGTAAGCAACTTGCAGCTTAGTGCATGGTGGACAATCTGTGGTTGAAGATGATGAGCAAACGAATGCAGTATGGACACCACTAAGCAATTTATTTTGCAAAAGCTATTTTAAAAAATTATTATTATTATTATAAAATTTTCAAATTATATTATATAAAGTTTATGACATGTAAGGTCATATGAAACAAAAAATATATATATTTTATTAAGATGTAACAAGTATGTGACAAAAGTTTTCATGATAAGTTACAAAATATATATATATATATAAATATTACGAATTTTCAGGTATCCAAGTCTACGTATTTGAAGTATTAATAAGTAAATACTTAAATTAAGCAGCAATGTAACAGCCTACTTAGAAGGGTCGTTACATGGGGGACAGGATATGAGGGCATTTTGGGGGTTTTTGAAATCTAAAATCAAATTATGATATAATTTCCCAATCCTAAAAAATTATAATATCTTTTTTAATCATCCTCTATAATTATGTTGCTTCTCTTTTTCTCTCTATTTTTAAATTGGACCTTCAAAGAATGGATGTCGTCTTATTTGTCTTATTTTTTAACTACAATTTAAAATGGAACAAAATCCTCTAAAATTATTAGAAGTTACAATTTTTGTACTTTTATTCTTGAGACTTCAATTTTTTTTTAGTGGTTTTAATTATGTGAGGATCACGTGACTTGTTAGAAAAGGGTAGTTTTAATAACTAACGATCATATATGATTTAAATCGTTGATTTTTTTATTTTGTTTTTTTTTACGCTTCAATACCAAAATTACAACTTATAATAAATTAAGGGAGTTTTATTAAAATTTAAGGGGGAAATTAGTAAGCAATCCTTTATCTTGAGGGTAAAATTTGAAATTATCCCGTGCTTTTATTATGATTGTTAAAAAGGGGTCAAATTTAAAATTAACACTTGCTTTTATTATGATAGTTTATTCAGGTTAATTCTACTCCTCAATATCTACACCCTCAGATTTGACTCTTATATTTCCTTAGTCTTGTTCTTTTTATATCTCTTCAATAATAATATCATGACACGTCAATTAAAAATGTATTAAAAATGTGTTTTTAATTACACAATATCATGACTTATTAATTAAAAAATCATATTAGTTAAACACATCTCATAACACTATTTGAGAGACATGTAAAAAAAAAACACATATAAGATAATATATGAAACGAATCACACCCACCTAGTCACATTATATGTATTCTAGGGTCCTATCCTAAGATGTTCTCTTATGCTACTTTTAGAAACTCTTTAAAACCTTTTTGGTAATTTCTTTTGATTCCTTGCAGTTTGCTTGTACTACCTTGGAGCATAAAAATACATTGGTAAGGCTTTTTCAATCGAAAACGCTTAATTTGCAATTTTTTTTTTTTCACATTGGGAAAATAACTGTAAGTAACAAGCGGAACAAAAAAAAATTACAAAATGTCTGGGAAAGTTAACATATATTAATGTAAACCAGAGTAAAATTAATTATTGTCCGGAACATACAAACTATAAAATATATGCTTGGGATAAATTTTAAAATTTATCCCCGAACTTATCTCTATTCTCTTGAACTTACAGATTTTATAAAATAAGGTCCTTTGTTTGATTTCTTGATTGAAAAAAAAAAAAAAAAAAAAAAAAAAAAAAACAGATGGTGGTAGTCATAGCGTTGCACAATCTAGAGCGATAGAATAACACAATAAAAACCTGTTGGAGTTAGATCAGCGAGTTGGAGCTCCAAGTTCCTTCTAGTCAATCAAGTAGAACTCCCGAACTTTTTTTTGGGGATGAAGATAATGTTATATACTCTAATGTTTTTCCGTTTAATGTTTTAATTTATGGGTAATGTTGTAGACGTGCTTCTAGTATTTCAAATACCATTCTCTCTCTGTTTCACGTACAAATTCAGTGAAGGAGGCTTTGGTTCTGTGTACAAGGGAAAGCTTTCTAGCGGTCGCTTTGCAGAAATCAAAATTTATCAGTAAATCCAAAGCTAACGGCCAAGATTTCATCAATGAAGTTGCTACCATTGGAAGGATTCACCATGTCAATGTCGTGGGATTAATCAGTTGTGTAGAGGGCTCAAAGCATGCTCTTATATATGACTTCATGCCTCTTGGATTTCTAAATAAGTACATTTTTTCTGAAGGAAAAAGGAATCGCTCCTTAAGTCTTCCTTAAGTCTTGACAAAGTATTTTAGATCGCACTAGAAGTGGCTCAAGGAATTGAGTATCTTCATCAAGGATATGACATGCAAATTCTACATTTTGATATTAAGCCTCACAACATTCTTTTGGATGAGAATATTTTCATTCCGAAAGTTTCTGATTTCAGACTGGCAAGACTCTGTCCATTAGATAATATTATCGTATCTTTAACTACAATAAAAGGAACTATTGGATACATTGTCCTGGAATTATTTTACGAAAACATCCGAGGAGTCCCATACAAAGCGGATGCCTATAGTTTTGGAATGTTATTGATGGAAATGGCAAGTAGAATGAAAAACCTAAGTGCAAATGCTGAGAATTCAAGTCAAATTTACTTTCCATCGTTGATATACAATCAGTTTAGCAAAAGACATGATGTAGAAATGCTTGAAGGCAAAGTTGAATGCCTGCAAATGCCTCCGAAGCTTTCTTTTTGTCCACAACAAAACTATGGAACAAATGCTAGAGAGACATCAAAGGAAATGTTTTCATCGGCACAATGTGATGAGGAACACTCAGAAATTAGTTTGATCTCAAATGCATAGACACAAATGATTATGGATTCGAATTTGATTGATTAAAAAAATCACTTTGTGAGTTTGCATAAGATACACTTATTTGTTACTATCAGTTTTTTTTTTTTTTTTAATCTATCTTAATCATTCAAAAAAAAAAAATTCACTCGTTCCCATTGGAGAAAATTTAATTTTTTTTTTCTTTTTTAAACTTGGGAATTTAGACAAAAACAACCTATATACATAACTCATAAATGTTTTAATCTTGACACCGCCAAAATTTTGATCCTCGAACAATGTATATGAACTTGAAGTATACTTCCGAATAAAAACTCGTATTGCGCACATGTAGTGCGATATAGAATTATTAATATGATAAAAACAAGTAATTAAATCACTCGTCCTACTCTAAATTTTTTTTAAAGAAAATGTTCTAAAACAAAATGCTGGCTCATTAGTCTAAACTGTGCCTGAAGCATAATTATTTTGTGTCATATTGACCTTTAACTATAATTCTTTTGTGTCATATTGATCAAGTGTTAAAAATTTCTGTCATTTTGTTAAAACGGTTTTCAAACAAGTGTCATTTAGGTGTTTAAGCAAAAAGAAAGGAAAATAAAAAAATAAAATAAATAAAAAAAAATAAAAAAAGTGTGGTGCTTTCCCCCTTATTTAAGCTGGCCAATAAGTGGGCCACTGCAATCAAGGCCTGGGCCTAAATCCCTCGAAGCAGGCCTTCATGTTAGTCATCACTTTTTTTTTTTCTTTTTCTTTTCCTTTGGGTTTTTTGCCCTACTGATGCAAAGTCTACCATTGAGTCTTTTAATATAAAACTAGTTTGTGCATATATTACAACAATTAATATCGTAGATTTTATAATTATTATATATTGTGAATAACTTTCGAATGTCTTTAATTTAATATTTATATATATTTACTGTTATAAAGTTAGAAAGAGTAGTTTTAATTAAATATTTTTGTATTTCTTAAATAATTTTCTAATCTAATAGTTTAAAAAAAATAATAAGGCCATATATGTTATATTAGGACAATATTTGTTTCGGAAGCAAAGCAAGCTAAATAAAATGATAACTTGATTAATAATGATAGTACAATATATCAAGGTTTACATAATGATAATACACTACAATGTAATGTTTACATAAGTAGAAATTTATAAATTCAAAGTTAAGTTTGTTTTCTCAATCTAAGTTCCATCATCAAAGCCCATGGTCATCTTCTTCATTTTTCTTGGGATATTCAAAGTTTGTTTTCTCATGGTCATCAAAAATCATGCATATTTAGTTATATGAATCTAATGGTTCATTTTTCTTCAAAACTCATGGTCATCTTATAGTATCACCTGGAAGGGCAAATGAAGAATCACGAAAAGAGAAATTATACTTTTAAGTTAAAAAAAGGATCGGTGTAGTTTTTTTTTTTTTTTTTAAGAAAAATAAGTACACTGTTTGGAATAAAGTTATAAAAAAAAAGGGGAAATAAAAGATTAATTAATTTGATTCATTACAATACTTTGAATAAGGGTTTATAATTTAAACGTTTCCATAAAAACAAAAAAACAAAAATGGAAGAAGAGCAGTAAATTAAGTTTAGAGTAACTGGATACAAAAATTCAAATTAAAAATTACCCAAGTGATAAAATACAATTATAATAAGAAAGTAGAAGGTAATCAGTACTTTGATAGGAAAAAAAACTCAAAAAAGACGATGAACTACTATCCAAAGTCACTCTTTAATAGAAAAAGACTATCAATATTGTGGAAACACCAATTCAAAAGAGCAAAAAAGATAATCCTAGACATTTGTTTTGGACGATCTTAATGGAACATTTCAAACGTAAAAATTTTCATTTATTTTTAGTAGGATATGTAGAGAGATATTAGTGCGTATCGATTACTTGCGATTGTGCATAAAAGTCTAATTTTCTTACAAATGTTAGATATTCAGAAGCCTAAATTTGATTCTCCCATAATTATTTTGAATGTTTGAGAATTGAACAATACACGAATACACTTATAATTGTTGTTAATATTTTCTAGAGTTTTATTGAACAGTTGCAACCGAAAGTTGAATAAATTATGAATGATTATAACCTTTCATGTAAAAGAGACCAATTTTAGTGAGAAATTACAATAATAATAATAATTCATGATTCATTATCACAAAGCATTTTAGTGAAATGTTGCAACCATTTATACTTTTTTTTTTTTTTTTTGAGAAATATGAAATTCACGGGTTGGAAGAATGAAATAATAATAATAATAATAATTTTCCAAGTGGTATTTAGAGGAGCCTTTTATAAGGCCCATTATAGGACGGCAATGAAAGAAGACAATTCTCATAAGGAGGGAGTAAAAAAAAGGATCACATCTAGATTCCGTTTTGGCCAACCCACTAACCCACACTAACTTTTTGAAAGAGCACAAAGAGATTTTGCAAGTGTTGTTTGACATCAATTAAACAGGGAGTAAAAAACAACAATATTTTGATGCTGTTTTTGATGACCCACTAACCCACACTAACTCTTTTAGTATTGTTAAGATTCAGGACGTGAGAGAGAGAGAAAAAAAAAAAAAAAAAAAAAAAAAAAAAAAGTGTTCAACAAATTTCTTCAATTTATAAAGGCAAATATGTATTTGCAGCCATGACTATAAGACTACCATGGGAGCTAAAGTAAGCAATACGCTCCATGACCTTTTCTGCCAAGTATAAGACTTTTGGTATTGTAGCCCTTTTAACTTTATGGCAATTTCCAATATGCCAACCAATAATAAACACTTTATTAATTTTAAATTGTCAGAATCGTATAAAAACCCGTTGAGTTTTATATATATATTATTTTGATATGATTTTGATCAAACCTAATGTTTTAAAAATATGCATCGCTGATCATATACCTTAAATGTAAAAAGCGGCAGAGCCACATTTAAGTGAGTGGGGACAAACGTCCCACTCAAATTTTGAGAAATTGATTTTTAATTTTAAAATTCTTGTAAATTAATTTTAGACGTGCCCCCATTTTATAAGGAAAATTACAACTGCATCCCCTTTAAATTTTGATATTCCAATTTTTACAACTAAAATTTCAGTAGAGTTTAGTTATTCATAGTTTATAAGAAAATTTTCATTGCGTTCACGCTCAATAATTAGAATATATAATTTTTCCTTATTTAAGGAAAAAAAATTAACCCTAATTTTTTATATTGTCCAAGAAAAAAATTCCTGGTTCCGTTGCTTACTGTAGAAGGACTCTTTTGTATCTTAAGATCATATATATACACTTTATTCATGATTTTCCAGGAAGGTTAATCGTAAATGCCTCATTCTATACGTTTCTATTAAAGAAATGGGCTAGTACTCCTCTATGTGATCAGAGAAAACTATGCTAAGAATTATGACAAAGTCATTTACAAAGTCTAGCAATTATGTATCCACGGAAACGTCTCAGAAACTATGCGAAAGTTATACTTTTTTAACATCTTTCGTCAACAAATTCTGCTATTGTATCCATGAAAATATCTCAGAAATTCTAAAGAATAGATTTTGCACCCCTCTTTAACGTCAAAAAAAGTTATGCAATTATTGCATCAATGGAAAGGTCTCATAATTTCTGCAAAAAAATATTGCACCCCCCGCTTTTGGAGTCAACAAAGTCTTGCAATTATAGTTCTATTTTCAATTTATGTCTTCTTCTGAGAAATTGCATTGCTAAAGAATTTTGCTTTTCTTCTTCTGTCACATTAAACGGAAAGTTCAGTCTTCACAAGCCATCCTAAAGCGTTGGTTTCATGTCCTCTGCCAAAGCCTTTTACAACATAATTAAAAGCGTTAGATACTTAGGTATACGTAAAATATTTCTCTGGTAGCAACTGTTGATTTCACTCTATGTAGGAATTACAATTTTTAATGTTGGACTAATTTTTTAACGTTTTGATGCATGAGTTAAAAATTTGAAATGCATGTAATAAACTACTCCCATTTAGATATCAAGTCGTTAAAAGGTTAATTTAACGACTAAATTTATAGTTTCTACTGATCATGAGAAATGATAATTCTACTATAGAAATCTACGAATCCTAAGCTTTTCAAGAAAGATAGTAGTACATTTCATTTTAAGTTGTTTAAGGTTTTATATAGTCCATCCCTTTTTATTAAAATCTATACGCAAGTTGAAAAAAAAGAAAAAAATCTATATGCAACTTACCTCTCTTTCGTCAAATAGTAGAAAAGTTAAATTGCTACAGTTGAACATGTTTGGTTCACCATTCAAAAAAAAAAAACTCAATTTACCTTTTGTCTTTTCTAAAAAGTCAGCTAGTTTCACTATTCATCAATTTAAATTATAGGGTTCGTTTGGTGAATGAGTTTGAGTTGAAAATTTTGAGTTTGAGTTGAAAATTTTTGTTGAATTTAAACTTTTTCAGAAAAAGATAAAAATTGAGATAAAAAAAGTACATTTTATCTTGAGATGGACTTGATTACCAAACAATCCCTTAAAAACTCAAACTTCAAAAGTCCATAACTCTATAATACAAGTCTAAATAAGATTTTTTTTTTAATTGCATAGAATTTCAAGACGAAGGAAACAATATTCATATTGGTTTTTTTTTTTTTTCAAAAAACATTTTAAGTTTTGACACCTTTTAATTTGTTTTAGCATTCTACTGTTCTGATTAGAAAATGTTCCGTGTAATACTTTAACGATATGATATAATATTTAAAAGTTAGTGTAATGTCTGGAAAATTCACGGAGTTAATTTATGAACTTCATAAGGAATTAAGTAGTGAATTTCCCTTTGATAAAGATTTGTTCTTGGCATAGCCGGCTCAGCCCTTTGGGTACTTAGACAAATGCCTAAGACCCCAACCTAAATAAAGGCCCTAAATTAGTCTCATCTTTATATTTATCATATATTGATGCTATATGTAATTAAATGAAAAAAAAAACTAAATAGATAAAGATTTTGGAAAATTAAGAAGTACAATGGATACTTGTAAGTTGAAATATAGTAATCTAATATAGTAAGTGACATACTATGTTCAGTATTAAAATGTATTACAGCCTTCGAAAATGATGAGAGATCCTATAATCACTTTTTTCCAACATACATTTTAGGCTTTAATTTGAACTTTAGATAGCAAATCTTTTTTTTTATATATATATTTTTTTTGGGCTGGAAAGAACTACTTTTTAGCATTACTTATAGAACATGTTAAGTGCTATAATTTTCGAGAGCAGTAAGCACCCTTCAACAGTTTTTTATTTTTTAAAGTTGTTTAGATTTAAATGAATTTTTACATAAAATTTACTTACTCAGTTAATTTTTAAAAATATATTTTTAAAAAGGCCATTTCGAGAAGTTTTCCTTATGGCCCCAAAATTACTAGAGCCGGCCTTGGTTCTTAGACACATATATTTACACGTTATTTTATATATAGTATATAAATATAGTCATTTTCTAACTAAAAAACCGTATGTCGAACATTTCCCTTCTTTTGGTCTTCTATTTTGCCTGTTCTTTTTTTTTTTTTTTTTCCGTGGTACCCAAAAAAAAAAAAAACATTTAAAGTGGAAAAAGGTTTGTTGTCCATGTCTCGCGATTCGACTTTGACGGTAATATGTGATAAATAATATAAACACAAAACGCTATTAGATAATGAATATTGAATTATAAAGCGTCGGAGTTATAATAAAAGAGAAAATAATGATACGAAGTAATATATTATTTTAGAAAAAGAATTAGGAAATGAGATAACATGAGACAAATGGGAAGATGTGACAAGTGAGAACAAAATGATAGTACAAATGACATTAGCATTTCTCTAGTAGCCAGATAAAAAGCTCATCCTCTTTGCCTGCGTATACTTAAATGCTTGATGAATATCCCTACCTGTCAATAATAAATGCTTTTTTAATTTTGGATTGTCAAAATTATATCAAAACCTGTCTGATATATATATATATATATATTTTTGATATGATTTTGATCAAATCTAATATTTTAAAAATATATAGTACTGATATATATTTTAAAAAATGGTGGAGTCATATTTAAGTAAGTAGGGGGTACAACCGCCCCACTCAAATTTTGAAATTTGATTTTTAATTTTAAAGACGTGGGCTGGTACTCCTCTATTTGATCAGACAAAACTATGCTAAGAAGAATGACAAAGTCGTCCACGAAGACTAGCAATTACGTATCCACAGAAACGTCTCAGAAACTATGCGAAAAAGATACTTTTTTATAGCATCTATCGTCAACAAAGTCTGCTATTGTATCCATGAAAATGTCTCAGAAATTCTAAAGAATAGATATTGCACCCCTCTTTAACGTATTGCATCAATGGAAAGGTCTCATAAATTCTGAAAAAAAATATTGCACCCCCCGCTTTTGGAGTCAACAAAGTCTTGCAATTATAGCTCTATTTTCGATTTATGTCTTCTTCTGAGAAATTGCATTGCTAAAGTATTTCACTTTTCTTCTTCGGTCACATTTTACGGAAAGTTCAGTCTTCAAAAGCCATCCTAAAGCGTTGGTTCCATGTCGTCTTCTGTCAAAGTCTTTTACAAATGAAAAGCGTCCGATTTTTATGTATACGGGAGTTTCTATGGTAGCTATTACATTGATTTTACTATATCGATAGGAATTATAGTTTTTAATTTGGACTAAGTTTTTAACGATCTGATATATAAGTTAAAAATTTTGAAATGCGTGTGACAAAATTACTCCCATTTAGATATCAAATCGCTAAAAGACTAATCCAACGATTAAAATTATAGTTTCTATTGATCATGAGAAATGACAATTCTATCATAGAAATCTACTAATTAAGCCTAAGCTTTTCAAGTAAGCTAGTATATTTTAAGTTGTTTAAGGTTATATATAGTCCATCCCTTTTTATTGAAATCTATATGCAACTTAAAAATATAATAATATACCTATCTTTCGTCAAATAATGGAAAAGTTAAAGTGCTACAGTTGAACCTGTTTGGTCTACCATTCAAAATTAAAAAACTTAATTTAGCTTTTGTCTTCTTTCTAAAAAGTAAACTAGTTATTTCACAATTCACCAATTCCAATTAAAACTTGAAAACTCAAATTTTAAAAATCCATAACTCTGTATATACAAGTCCAAATAAGATGATTTTTTTAACTGTAAAGAATTTCAAGGTAAATGAAACCAGATCTATATTAATTTTATTTTTTATAAATAAAACTTTTCAAGTTTTTACACCTTTTATTTCCAATCAATCTAATGCACACCAAACGGACAACTCAACTACAACTTAACTCAAATCTAATTTTTTCAACCCAAACCTATCAACGAAAAGCATACGAAATCTTTTTCAGTTTTTATTAATGGTAGCAAATTTTTTTTTTAACGACTCAATTTGTTTGTTTGTTTTTTTTTTTTTTTTGTTTTGTTTTGTTTTTTTTTTTTTTAAATCATCTACTGACTGAGATTTAAGATGCACATACTTCCTCCAAAAAGTGATATGTTGCTCTTTTTTCCCTTTTTTTTTTTTTTTTTAAGTAAAAAATCTCCCTTAAAAAAATAAAATTTTAAGTTAGATTCAAACATGTCTTTTAACGTGTCAGATTTTCGTGAATTTTCGGGAAATCATCCTATTTGTTTCAGTTTTCTACCGTTCTGATTAGAAAATATGTTCTGTGTACTACTTCAACGATACGACATATATTTAAAAGTTAGTGTAATGTCCGAAAAATTCAGGGAGTTAATTTGTGAACTTCAAAAGAAATTGAGTAGTGAATTTAATATATTAATATTTATAATATTATAATCCATTTGATAAAGAATTGTTCTTCGACACACACACATATTCATACACGTTATTTTACGTATAGTATATAAATATAGTCATTTTCTAACTGAAAAACCGTATATCGAACATTTCCCTTCTTTTGGTCTTCAACGTTGCCTCTTTTTTTTTTTTTTTTTTCCCCTGGTACAAAAATAAATAAATAAATAAATAAAGTAGATAAAAGTTTGTTGTCCGTGTCTGTCGATTCCACTTTGACGGCAATATGTGATAAATAATATAAAACCGAAATGCTATTAGATGATGAATATTGAATTATAAAGTGTCGGAGTTATATTAATAAAAAGAGAAAATAATGATTCGTAATTATAAGTCTCCCTCATTTTTTATTGTCCTCACAAAAGTGATCTACTATTCGTTTCTTTTTATTTTCTATCCCTCATACCAATCATACCTTAAAGGCGAAAGCAAAATAAATAACAGCTGAACATCACTAGGGTACACTATAATGGAATAGGACCAAAACTCACAACTTGATGACACCAACAAAACAGGTCTCGTTAAATATATATATATATATATATATGTATATATTTTAAATTTTAATTAAGGAGGGAAGGGGAATTTCTACCGTGTTAAAAACCTAGCCTAGGTACTCTGAAGACTTTCTTTGGCATAGAAATAGCTTGTTCCAAGTCTGGTATATTTTTCTTTTCTTTTTTTTATTACTAGTACAATTAAAAACTGCTTTCTACCCGTTGGATTATAAATTATTCCATGGTCTGATTTGAAAGTACCACGTGAACTGTACCCTTTTTGTCTTGTTTTTTCTGCTTCATTCAAATATTCATTCAAAGGTCCTAGTCTTCGCTGTAAGTCTTCGGTGAAATTTGCTAACCATCTTCAAGCAAGACTGCATCGTTTGAGTTATGGAAAAGCGCAGGACGAGCTAAAAAGCTGACACTCAAGGAAAAACATAAAGCAAAATACCACGTGAGATGGGTAGATAATAAGGGTGTTATAGGGTACCGACCTAATAGAAATTTCTTGATATACATATTAATTCCTTCTTCAATATTTGTTAAAAAAAAAACATAATAACTAGCTCAAAATAAATATTAAGGTAGGTTTTCATGAACTAAACTTTTTTTTTTTTGGGAATTTTTACGATAGGACTTTCTCTTCTGTACCACTGGTAAAAACTGCTATTTTAGCTATTGGACTGAATTTGAGTCTAATCTATGACTGTAGTTCTATGTTGCACTCTGTAAATTTTTCAAATAGATCATGGTTCAAAAAATTAATCGAACAATTAAAAAAATAGTTCTTATCAATTCTGTGAAATAAGAGATCCAACAGTATTTTGATTTTTTTATATTCGCTAATCACATATAAAATGAGCTTGAAATCCGTTGTGGAAGTGAAACAGATTAAAAAAACAAGTCTCGCTAAAAATTAAAAAATTTAAAAAAAGAGGAAAGGGGAATTTTTACTGTAGAAACTGTTATTTTTCATTACACGTAGAAAACTGCTTTTTAACCGTTAAATAAATAAATTAGTGGTTTGATTTGTGAATATTCACACTAAATATTTGTGTCCCAAAGCAAAAATTTTCAATTTCATTTGTGGCAACAAAAAATCACAGGAGTACACAAAATATTTGGTGTGTTTTTTGTGCCTTGTTACTGGGTAGTGTTTTTTGTTTAGAAGCCAATACAATATCAAAGGGTTTCAACATATTTCCAGCTCTTCTGTAATTGAAGCTATTAAACCTTGAAACATAGACAACTTCCATACTAATAATGACTTTTGTAATAAAAAATTTTCATGTATGTCATTGCTCAATACGCATAAGGAACAATCCAAATTATTACTTTAGAAACTAAACGCGTAAAAAAAAAAAATACAAACTAACTTCCCTGCACTGAGAATTGAACTTTTAGTTACAAAAAAGTACTACAACAAATATGTAAAGATATTTTGTTTATTCATCAATCACATCTAACTCTAGATTCATATATCTAGCATGCGTCTTGGTCTGTGCTTTTGATGGGCCAATTGACGCAAAAGGATTCGGAGGCATGGTTAATTCTTCCCCACCATCTTGCAACATTTGAACCACAACTTTCATGGTAGGGCGACCTTGCGGATACCATTGGATGCACCAGAGTCCTACAATCGCAAGTTTCTTTGCAATTTTACTATCTCCCTCGTCTTCAATTTGTATTCGGAGATCTCTTCCTTCCTCTAAAAGATTGTAGATCCATTCTGGGTAGTAAATTTCACTCGTGTTCTCCTCTATCTTGTTTGTGTTCTTTCTTCCACCTACCATTTCAAGCAACAACATTCCAAAACTGTAAACGTCGGACTTGTAGGACACATTTCCGAAGTTTTTGGAGAATACTTCTGGTGCAATGTAACCAATAGTCCCCCTAGCTGTGGCCATGGACACTATACTTTGATCCTTTGCACACAACTTAGCAAGACCGAAATCAGAAATTTTTGGCTTGAAGTTGTGGTCTAACAAAATGTTATGAGGCTTGATATCGAAATGCAAGATCCGTTGTTCGCAGCCTTGATGGAGATACTCAATTCCCTTCGCTATGCCAAGCGCAATATCCTGCATTATTTCCCAACTAAGTGAACGGTTTGCACCACTGGCCGTTGACAAGATATACTTATCGAGTGAATCATTTGGCAAGAACTCGTAAATGAGGGCTCTTGTTAATCCTTCGGCGCAATAACCAACCAAGCGAACCACGTTGACATGGTGAATTTGACCCATCGTTCCTACTTCATTGATGAACTCCTCTCCCTTTCCCTTGAAGTTGTTTAGGATCTTCACGGCAACGAGGACATCATTGGAAAGCTTTCCTTTGAACACTGTTCCATAGGCTCCTTCGCCTAATTTCTCCTTGAACTGATTTGTTATCTTCTTAATGTCAGCGTAGGCGTACCTTGATGCCTTGAGCGCTTTGTAATCCTCCAAGAATGTTTTAATTCTCAGTCGATTCTCTCTTTCCTTTTTGTCTGAAGTATAGACATGAAAAATCGCTGTGGCCGACAATATAAGAACAAAAGATCCAACAACTGCACCTGCGCATGCCAAGAAAATCAAAATCGATTATAACCAGACAAAGTGTCTCCAATTCCAAAGGTCAAGAACCTAAACAACTGATCTCTTAAAATAACTGAAACGTTAAAATGGTAGTCATAACTTACCCGCAATCACCAAATGTTTTAATTTGTGGCCACCTGTAAATGATCATGAAAATATGACGTTAGTACTTTTCCTTGAATTTAATTACTGAATGTAGAATTTACACATGTTGTTTTCCATATATCTACAGATATTTTGTAACGTATGTTTGTTAAAAAGAAAAAGATAGAGAAATTGTTACCCTTATGTGATTTGGACATCTTGAAGCACTCGGTCTCATCCGCAGTCCCATTTTTCTTTAATCTACATCCCTTGCCTTTTTGTTCGCAGTTTGAACAACTTGGTTTCGACCATGACAACGAAAAATTTTGATTCCCTTGGAATATTTCTTGTGGAATGAATGAACTTTCGAAGATCTTCTTACAAGAAACAAGCTCCCGCAAGGCGTCGAAAACGCTGTCGGAGGAAGTGACGAAAACATAATATCCATGGTAACTGAGGCAAGGGATCGGACCGCTTTTGTAGAATGATTCATGTGTAGAATTTGAAAAGCAATTGAATAGCGTAGAGCCTCCAGAAGATTCAAACTGGAAAGGTGAGATTGAAAGATTGAGGAATTTCAAGTTCTGTTTCTGAAGGCCACATTTATCTGGGCTATATAAGTTAATATACCGATATTCATAGTCTATATATGTTACAAAGAACTTCATTCGAATATTGGGCAGCTCAAGAACAGTTTGGTTAGTACTAGTACAGGATAAGTCGAAGCCGGGGTATCCACAGTGCGGTGGCTGGCTGCCATTTAGTCGGAAAGGGAATCTGATCGGCGGTCCGTTGTCCCCACAGCTTGCCTCTCTGCATTCATTTTCGCCAGCTACTTTGTTATCTGCAAGAATTGTCATGAAGAATAAGCAAAAATATGAGATCATCATCATCATCTTTACTATGGAAACATTCATCTCTCGAATTCCGGATATTGGTACTGCTTCTCAAGTCAGCCTCTTAATTAAGACTCTCAAAATTTGACAAATCAAAATATTTTACAATACCAAAACTACCCTTAATAATTTGTATTGAGTTATTTATGAAGCACTCGTTATCTGATAAATTATTTTAAAAACTAAAACTCGTACAGCTGGAGGGACCCATCACCCATGGACTTCACCAATTCTGATTTTAAGTGGGTTTACATTCAGAAAAACTGCAACAGTTAAACAAAATGTTATTTACTTTTTTATATTTTATATTTTGTTTTCATTCAAAAAAATATACCATGACATATATTTAATACATAAATCTACAATTTTTTTTTTGTGAAAAACTAAAAGAAAAAAAAAATAAAAACACCAAAAAAAAAAACTACTTGTTTAGTCATTTAATGTTTTAAATGGTATTTTTGGTTTGTTTATTTTTATTTTTTTTCCTTTCGAAATGTAAGCGTGTAGCTAGGGGTATTTTGTGACTGGTTTTACAAACACATTCGATATTTTAGACATTTGTATAATAAAATGGACAAAAATGATATTTTAGCTGAACTCGCTCTGTTGACATTTTCCAAGTGAAAAGGCTTGGCAGATACGCTCTGCTTTTTCTGTGAAATACGGAGTTCTGAGGATTCCACCCAAAAAAACAAAAAAACAAAAACAAAGACAAAAAGTTGTGAGGAAAACGCTCTGATCTCTCTCCCATTAATTAAAAATGGAAAGGGGAAGAGCCTTGATGATGCAGGCAGCTTTTCTGGTAATGGTGATCGGTATGCAGTTCCATGGCGCTAGCTACGCAAAGGCCAATAGTCGCGATCTCTGCTCTTCTTCATGTGGGAGTATCCGCAACATAACCTCTCCTTTCCGACTCGCAACTGACCGGTTGAGCTGCGGTGACTTAAGGTACAACCTTTCTTGCGAGAACAACGTTACAGTTCTATACTTGCCTGTTCATTCCCTTTATAAAAAGCCACACGGCCCAGAATATCAAAGATACTACGTACAGGCAATCAATTACAATAACTACACGATCCGGCTCATGGATCCCAACATTCAGAAAGATGATTTCTGCTCCATCCCCAGCAATCCCTTGTACGATTTGGGCATGCCATCGCCAATATATAAAATATATGTATTGTTGGGGAAGCCAGGGTCATTTGACGTTCGCCAAATTTCAGGAACTGTAATATTCTTCACCTGTGAAAGTCGAGTGCTGAAATCTTCTTACATAGACGCTTCTCCGTGCAAATTCAACCGTACTTTTTCCTCCGAGACTTCATCGCCGTCATTCCTATCCAGTTCAAAGCAGTACTACTCTTATTATTACGTCGTCATCGATGATGACTCCTTTAGTCCCAAAGAATTGGACGAGTCTTGCTGGATAGAACAAATGAGTCTCATAACAAAAGAACAGTTTAACAAGCCGACATCAAACGACATCCACAATTTGCTTGTTTATGGCTTTGAGCTTTCGTGGGTGCCAAGTTTCGCTACGAGGAAGTCTGATACTTGCTATGTCGACGAGGAAGATTCAAACAGGGTTCGTTGTATCAATCCCTGCTGGTTTCCGGATTCCAGAGTACAAATATGGATCGGTGTGGTAAGTGAGGATATTCCTAAACATGATTATTAATTAAGCAAAACGCAAACCAATTATTTTTCTTAATTAAGTACTTCTCAAAATACTAAGATTCGGAATTTAAGCTTATGACATTATATTTCAATTTTGGATCTTGCAGGCCTCTTCTACAAATTTTTGGGCTACCTCCAGCGTAAGTGTTTCTTTCTTTTTTCGTTATTTTTATATTTTTTAGGGTGTTAGCACAAGTATTTCTGTTTGTTCTGTTTTGTTTTTCTTTGATTTTCTTTTAAATTTCACCTTGAAGAATAGGTGGTATTGTTTTGGGGACTCTTCTGAAGGGAGACTTGATCATTGTATTTTGGCCTTGAGCTTTTGCTCTGTATTTCCATGGAGGATTTCTTCCAAATTATCCTATCTTGAAGGCTTGATTCGAGGAGATCAACCTTCAATTTTAGTAAAGATTTGTTCTTTCTGGTTTGTTAGAGTCACTATACCAATATTTTATTAAATTCGTTGAAAAAAAATTTGACACGGGAATACCAAAATACAACTTATGATAAGATATGAGGAGTTTTTGTGCCCATTTATTAAAATTTAAGAGGCAAAAAAGACAACAATTATTTTTCAGCGCTAAATTTGAAATTAATCCATGCTTTTATTGTGATCGTTAATAGGGTCAAATTAATATATAAATCAAATCTCTACACCTGAGTGATCACATTATGTTTTCTAGGGCTGTCATATCCTAATAAGTTGGTAATTTCTTTTGTTTATTGCAGTTTACTTGTACTACGATGGAGGATACAAATACATTGGTAAGGCCTTTTTATTTGAAAACACTTAATTTGCATTATATATATTTTTTTTTCACATTGGTAAAATAAGTAACAAGTGGAAAAAAATAATAATAACTTGCAAAATGTCTGGGAAAAGTTACATCTATTAATGTTAACCAGAATTATATTAATTATTGCCCCGAAAATACAAACTTATCTCTGTTCTCTTCAACTTACAAATTGTATGAAATAAGGTCCTTCGTTTGATTTCTTGATAAAATTTATATATGACGTGATCTGGTCATTATTTTAGGAATATTTAGGTAAAATCATAACTTAGGTTGAATTTGAAGGGATTTGGCACCTAACATGCTTTATCTTTTTTTTTTTTTTTTAAATGTTAATCTACAATATTACTCTTGTTTTCCTTAGATTGTAGGAAGCTTTGCACAGTTGTGAATCTTATTCCAACAAAAAAAAAAAAAAAAGTTCAAAAAACCTTTTACCCACTAATTTCTGATCACTTCTTATTCAAATCCCACCAAAGAAAAAAAAAATTAGTCTGAGAAAAAATCCAAATTAGCAGGAAAAAAAAAGGCGGTAGTCATATAGTTGCACAATCTAGAGCTAAAGACTAACTCAATAAAAATCATGTTGAAGCGAGTTCAGTGGGTGAGAGGTACGAGTTCCATATAGTCAATCAAGTAGAATTCCCGAACTTGGAAGGGGAAAAAAAGAAAAAACGAACAAGATTGTGCTGGGTAAAAAGAAATTCGGGGAAGAAGATAATGTTATACTCTAATTTTTTTTTCTTTTTCTCTTTAGTATTCATATTTATGGGTAATTTTGTAGACGTGCTTCTATTATTTCAAAAAGGACCTTATTTGATATATTTTTGCATTCATAGGAAATGGATAATAATACATATTAAAATTTGGAGGTATATTAGACCTAAGTTAAGGAGAAATTTAAATTTACGCTATTTGTTTCTAAGGGGTTTAACTCATTTTAATAAGTTAAAACATCTATTTTTCAACTCATTTTTCCATCAAAAATAAAATAAAATAAAATAAATAAACACACACACACACAGAGACGAGCATATTTTGAGTAGAAACGTCTCTAAAAGAAAATTTGCTATTTTCATGTTTTGTTTTGCTATGAGTTAATGAAGAGGGAATATCAATGTCTAGTAGTAACACCATAAATTTTTTTTCACCCTTTTCGTTCACCATAATTGCTTATCTCTTATGATTTTACCCAGCTGAACTGTTAGCAACAATTAGAACAGCAGTTGGAGTTTCATTCGTGGTTGCCTTAATCATTTACAAATGGCGAAGACGGCATTTATCGACGTATGACGGCATTGAAGAATTCCTTGAAGGTCAAAACAACCTCATGCCCATACGATACTCTTATCGGGAAATTAAGAAGATGACTAAAGGCTTCAAGGACAAATTGGGTGAAGGAGGCTTTGGTTATGTGTACAAGGGAAAGCTTTCTAGCGGTCGCTTCGCGGCAATCAAAATTCTCAGTAAATCCAAAGCTAACGGGCAAGATTTCATTAATGAAGTTGCTACCATTGGAAGGATTCACCATGTCAATGTTGTGCGATTAATCGGTTTTTGTGTCGAGGGTTCAAAGCGTGCTCTTTTATATGACTTCATGCCTCTTGGATCTCTAGAAAAGTACATTTTTTCTGGAGAAAAAATGAATCATTCCTTAGGTCTTGACAAAATATTTGAGATCGCACTAGGAGTGGCTCGAGGAATTGAGTATCTTCATCGAGGATGTGACATGCAAATCCTACATTTTGACATTAAGCCTCACAACATTCTTTTGGATGAGAATTTTATTCCGAAGGTTTCTGATTTTGGACTAGCTAGACTATGTCCATTGGATAATAGTATCGTATCTTTAACCGCAGCAAGAGGAACCATCGGATACATAGCTCCAGAATTGTTTTACAAAAACATTGGAGGAGTTTCTTACAAAGCGGATGTCTATAGTTTCGGAATGTTATTGATGGAAATGGCAAGCAGAAGGAAAAACGTAAGTACAAATGTTGAGAATTCAAGTCAAATTTACTTTCCTTCGTGGATATATGATCAGTTTGGCAAAAAACATGAAGTAGAAATGGAAGATCTAACAGAAGACGAAAATGAAACAATAAAAAAGATGATCATAGTAGCATTATGGTGCATACAACTGAAGCCTTGCGACCGCCCTTCAATGAGCAAAGTCATAGAATTGCTCGAAGGCAAAGTTGAATGCCTGCAAATGCCTCCAAAGCCTTCTTTTTATCCACAAGAGAACTACGGTGCAGATGCTGGGCAAACATCCAAGGAAACATGTTCATCGGCACAATCTGACGAGGAACTCTCCGAAATTAGTTTGATCTCGAATGCATATTAGGAGATAGATATTATTATCGATTCAAGTTTGATGAATTACAAAAATCACTTTGTGAGTTTGCATATGATATACTTATTATCAGTTGATCTTTTCTTTAATCTGTCTTTATCTTTTAAATATAATTTTAATAAAGACTTTTGAATTTTTTTCACACGTTCCCAAAGAAGAAAACAATTTTTTTTTTCTTTTTCAAACTTAAAATTTTAGACAAAAACAACCTCTATATTGGGTTTTGGTATATATAATATCCATAATTATATTACCTTTTATCTTGTCACCGTGAAAATTTTGAATCGGCACAAGTATTCAGAATAATAGGTATTGATAATGGAGGATCTAATGGAAATGATGTAGAAGACACAGATCTAATTGTTGATTCGAGTTTGGTTAGTTAAAAAAATCACTTTATGAGTTTGCATATGATGTAGTTATAACTTGATTTTTTTTATATTTATTGACACTTCTTATTGATAACCATATGCTTTGATATTATGAGAGAATGTATATTTGACTTGCTAATGAGTCGTCTTAATGACACGTGAGTTGGAAATTGGTAACATTGTTTTGATTTGAGCCCTTCTGTTTTTTTTTTTTTTAATATTATTTTTCAAATATTAAAAACCTTCTATTTAAATTCTCAAGAGAATTTAAGGTTTTTTTCTTTTAATGTTGCTCTCATAAAATTGTAGTAGATACCATTTTATCCAAATATTTAAAGTAAAGTAAATAGAAATCTTTTAAAATATTTAAAATAAATTAAAATTTTACCAAGTAAATTAAAAATTTAATAGGTAAATTTCTTCAAAAAAAATTTACTAACTAAATAATGTATTTATAAGATGTAAATAAATCATTTACCTGATAAACATAATATATATAAATCATTTATGTGATAAATCTGTTATTTACTCAAACAATTTAAAAATATATTATTTACTTTAATTATTTTCTTAAAATTGTTATTCTTTCTTCGTTTACTTTCTCTCTCTTAAAACAAGAGCGGGCCAAGAGGTGGGCCTGTACTTTCTTTGTTGGGCTCAAATTGGGCCACTTCGCTTTTGGGTGAATTTCACCGAATCAGGCCCCAATGGTTGGCCCATCACTTATTTTCGACAGATTTGTCAAACTCCGAAATTCCTTATAGGATAAACCGGGTTCCACTGAACCGAACCGGTTTCTTTCGCAAATTAACACCCACACCCCACACACGCACTTTCTCTCTCCTATTTCTCTCTCTAAAATCTCTCTGCTCACTCACCTTACCCTCTCTCTCTCTCTCTCTCTCTCTCTCTCTAAATCCCTCTCTTTCTCTCTCCCAATTACCCGCCAAAACCATGCTTCAATTTCTCACTTCCAAATTTTCGTATTTTCCTTCCCCTCTCTCTCGCTCACTTGCTGGTCTTTGATCCCAACACGGCGTCGTTCTAGAGCTCCATTCTCATGGATTCCGCGGCGGACGTTGAGATGTCGGAGAAGAGGCCGGCGGAGAACGGGGATTCGGAGGCTCGGCCGACAAAGAAGCCGAGAATTGGGAATGGGAGCGGTGGAGGGCTCAAGAGAGTGGCCGAGATCGTGCTGGTTCTGTCGGCGATGGCGAAGATTCGGGGCGGGAAGAAGCCGACGGAGGCAGAGGTCGAGCTCATGGCGGAGGCGAGGGAGAAATTGGTCGAATTGTGCGAAGGATTGGCGCCGAAGGATATCGTCGGCCAGGATGCGATCGGGACTGTGATTGAGGATTTGAGGCTTAATGCCAAGGCTAGGGATCAGAAATTAGGGTTTAGAGGCCCTAGGTTGACGATTGTGGAGAGGTTTTCGCAGGCGAAGAGGAAGGTATGGCGTCAATTTCGTTGCTTTTTGTGATTTGTTTTGAGTTTTGTTTAAGAGACTTGGAACTTTTCACTTTTTTTCTAGGCTTTTAGAGTTAAAAAAGGTTGTAGATTGTTGCATAATTGACTTAACTTTTCGCATGGAGTGATTGTAAGATATGATGATGGTATGTGACTGAGGTTTGTAAAGTTTCTCTTTTTTTTTTTTTTTTAATTACTAAGAAATGTGAATAGAGAGAGGATTCCCGTTCAGTGACGAAGTCAGGAGTTATTACGAGGGGGCTAATTATGATGAAGATTTAATTATCAAGTATCACAATCTAAGTCATTAATTACTGATAGGAAAATATCTCGATAAGATTATTTTTTGGTCTAATTGTTTATGTCGATGCTATATTTAGTACAAAAGTGTAATAATAACGTATCTGATGATGCTCTAGGTGTTTATGGTGGAGGCTGTTTGTAAATTTGTACAAAAATACATAGGCTGAGAAGAAATAAATAGAAAAAGTTGAGAGGGGATTAAAGGGGGTTGTATGTATATTTTGTACATAAATATGTGGGCTGAAAAGAAAAAAATGAAAAAGTTTAGGGAGGGCTTGGCTTCGTCCCTGATTGTGTTGAATGAGGATAGAAAAAAAGCTATGAACCATTTGAAATTTTTGTTGATTGGGTCAGACTTTCTTCCATGTCTGGCAACTTTGATATTGAGTAGGTCACCCCTGATGTGATGAACCAAATGTCTTTGGATTTCTTCAGTTTGAATGAATGAAGTTTTTTTCTTAGTGTAAAAAAGGTCTGATAAATTGCTTGTACAATTCAACCAAAATAAGGCTGGTTGGACCATAGTTCTAGCACAAGTGAAGGTGGAAAACAAATAGACTTGAATTTTTTTCTTCCTTGAACTAGCTATGTACTAGCTTCTTGTTGATCTACAACTAGGAGATAGGCAGCCAACTATGTGAAAAATCTTCAATTTTTTTCTTTTAAAAATATGGGAGTGGGGGTGAAGGGATTGAATTTTACACCTTACAGTGGAGTTAGCTGTGGGATTGCCTTTTAGATTATGCCTACAACAACGAAAAATCTTCAATATCATGTGCTTACAGCTACTATTTGGTTTGGGGTCTTGTATTTCATCTTACAGCTTGGCTTACGCAGAGAAAAGTGTAGTTTGAGTTTGGATTTTTATCCTTTAGGACCTTTATTTTGTTGCCAAATTGCTATAGCAGTTTCATAAGCAGTTATTTTAGTGCTAAAACCACCAGTTAGTTGGCCAGTTGAATTTTAGAATCAAGAATGATATCTGGACGTTTATGGCTCACGTTCTGTAGTATCAGAACACTTTATTATAGGATTAAATATACCTTTATAATAATTCTTGACATTAATCATGTTTTCTAGATGGAAGAATCTAGGAAATTTGCTGCACAATCTTCTCCCTACACTCAACCAGTCCAAACAAGTTTTAATGCGGCAGCCGAAAACCGTGGGACTTCCCATACTGTGAGAATGATTCCATCAGATAAACCAAGTCATCCGCCAATTTCTTCTGGGGTCACCTCAGCTTCCCTAGGTCATGTTTCTACAGCAGCTCCATCCATCCAGTATCAATTGCCAACCAGTGATGTCAGAGCATCAAAACACTTGATTCTTTACAATCTTGAAAGACAAATCTGCTATGAGGTATCAAAACATTTTTTGGAAGAGAAAGAAATCAACAAATATAATAAAGACACGATGCTCCTTCAAAACATTTCATTCATTTGTGTGCGGGTTTCGAGTTTGTTATTTTGTCATGACCGAAATTGTCACCCTCTTTAAGATTAATCAATTACATATAAAAAATCAATCAATAATCTATGAAATTCTATTTTAAAGAGTTTTAGCACTGAACCTCTTAAAATTTCGTTTGAACTTTAAAATTTAGACATTTATCTCCCTAAACTTTATCAGGAGAAAATTATGACAGATCTATTAAATAATTCAGATCCTGATTTCGTTATATATTCGATTTTCTTTTTCTGTTGTGGATCATGGATATTGGATAGTTTCTCTGTTTCCGGTGTGATTTTTTTTGTTTGCCCCTTTTTTTTTTTTTTTTTTTGTCGGCTTGCAAATTGGATTGTATGACATTGATGTATGTTCTACCACTACCAACTATATATAATATTTATTTTATTACTCCTACGATTAAAAAAATAAATAAATAAATACCAACCGGAATTCTATGCCAAATATTGTGTTAAATTTAGAGGTATTTCACTCGTATTCCAGAATTTAGCTAGATGCATGCCTACAACGATTTTGACAAATTCAAATCATTAAATAATTTTTTTTTTGTATACTTTTTTAATCAAGGAAATTAGTGGAAGACTTCATTTTCTGTAATTCTTTGAAAGGAAATTAGTAAAGGACTTTAAAATTATATAAATAAATAAAAGATGACTAGAGCAGTTGTAGTTTTTTTATTCTTAGTTAATAATTCTTGTTTTTTTTTTTTTTAGACTTCGATTGGTGAAACGGTTTGAGTTGAAATTTTTAAATTTGAATTGGTTAATTTTTTAAAAATTAGTTCTAATTTTTGTTTAATAATACAACTTTATCTTATATTTATTATACAGTTGCAATATATCAATGCAGCATCCAACAATAATAACATTTTACTTTTTAAGGACGTCAGTGGAAGACTCTTTTTTTTTTTTTTTTTTGAAAGCAGCGTTATTCGAAGACTTCATTTCATTATTGCGCCTATCTTATTGTGTTAAACAAGTGGCGAAGGACTTTGTGGAAGAGGAAGACCATGACATGTGATGACACAAACGAAAACTTGGTGAAAAAAAAATTCAATTTTTTTCCTGAAAAAAAATGTACGGTACAACCTCTTATTTGGCATTATGAACCGTTGTTTTACCTTATTGGATTAAATTTTTAATAGTCCGATTTATGATTAAAGTAGTTTTGTGTTCAGGGTTGTAAAATTTTAAAATGAACAATCATTGATCCTACTATTGAAAATTAATCCAACTTTCAAAAAGCAACCCTTAACAATATTATAAAATAAGAATCCCCACTGAGAAGCTCTAATAAAAAAAATATTTTTCTTTTCTAAAAAATATTTTTCCGAACGTTTTCCTCTTAGGTTGACTGGTGGAGCCGTTTCTTGTAGCTAGATTGCATAGGCTCCCGATAGAGGGTCTAATTACCAAATGTCTAATGAACTATATGCCGTGAAATCTAGTATATTTCATGTATAAACGATTAAAAAGTGCACAAAATAAATTAAAATAAAGGAATTTATATCAGTGGTTCATTTTTAATGTAAGAACTATGTCCACTGCGATATTTAGGAGTTTCACTATGATGTTAGGAAACTATGTTTCCAATACTGGTGACCTCAAACGGAGCCTTATTTTCTTGATTTCTAGATGTCTTCCTAAAGGGTTCTGAGCAGATTTTCTAGAGTTCACCCGAGAAATCACAATTTATTAAAAAATATATATATGAGAATTTATATAAAAAATTACACCAATCCCCTTATCAATTTATTAAAATGAAAAAAATATATATATGAGAATTTATATAAAAAATTACAAACTAAATTCCCTTTATTGAGGCCAAACATTTACATTTCGAAGGAGTACCGTTGTAATTATTCATCAATCACTTCTAAATCTAGGGACATACGTTTTGCATTCTTCTTGTTATGAGCTTTAGATGGACCTATAATGATGCGAAAGGATTTGGAGGCATGGTTAATTCTTCCTCTCCATCTTGCAACATTTGTACTACAACTTTCATGACAGGGCGACCTTGCAGATACCATTGGATGCACTAGAGTCCTACAATCGCAAGTTTCTGCACAATTTTATTATCGCCCTCATCCTCGATTTGTATTCGGAGATCTATTCCTTCCCCTAAAAGATTGTATATCCATTTGTAAAATCGCCATGGCGAACAATATAAGAACTAAAGAACCTATAATTGCACCCGCAAAAATCATAAAAATCAACGTCGTTACTAGAACCAGACAATGTCTCTCCAATTCCAAGAGTCAACAGCATTAACAACTCATCTCTTGAATAACTGAAAAGTTAAAACTGTAGTCAACTTACTCACAATCACTGACTGTTTTAATTTGTGGCCACCTGTAAATTAACATAAAAATATAGATCTTAGTATTCCTTGAATAAAATTACTGAATGTAGCATTTACACATGTTATGTTTGTAAAATACGCGTTTGTGCCATTTGTAACTTACGTAGTATGATTCATACGTGAAATTAAAAGAGCAATTGAATAGCGTAGAGCCCCCAACAAATGCAAACTTGAAAGGTGAGAATGAAAGATTGAGGAATTTCAAGTTTTGCTTCTGAAGGCCACATTTTTGTGGGTTATATATGCTAATGTACTGACGGTTATAGAATATATCTGTTACAAAGAACTTCATTCGAATATTGGGCAGCTCAAGAACAGTTTGGGTAATACTAGTACGGGATAAGTTGAAGCCGAGGTATCCACAGTGCGATGGCTGGCTGCTTTTTAGTCGGAAAGGGAATCTGAACTAGCAGATACCATCAGCTTTTCCTTTCAAATACAGAGTTGTGAGGATTCCACCAAAAAGAAAAATTGTGAGAAAAATGCTCTGTTATCTCCCCATTAATTAAAAATGGAAAGTGGAAGAGCCTTGTTGTTGGCTGGCCGATTACCGATCCAGGCAACTTTTCTAGTAATGGTGATCTGTATGCAGTTCCGTGGCACTAGCTACGAAAAGGCCAATAGTTACGATCTCTGTTCTTCTTCATGTGGGAGTATCCGCAACACAACCTCTCTTTCAGACTCACAACTGACCCGTTGAGCTGTCGTGACTTAAGGTATGATCTTTCTTGCGAGAAAAACGTTACAGTTATTTATTTGCCTGTTGATTCCGTACAAGTGATCTTATACGGCCCAGAATATCGAAGATACTACGTACAGGCAATCAATTACAATAACTACACATCCCCAGCAATAGCTTGTACCATTTGGACAGTTGGCCGAACTCAATACATGAAACTGTTACATTCTTCACCTGTGACAGTCCAGTGCTGAATTCTTCTTATATAGACGCTTCTCCGTGCATATTCAACTGTACTTTTTCCGCTGAAACGTCACCGTTGCGATTCAGTTCAAAGCAGTGTTACTCTTATTATTACGTCTTCGACGATGCCTTTGAATCCAATGAATATGGCGAAGACTGACGGAGTCGTGAGGCCGAGAATATGGCGAGCTCGTGATTTTGATGAGATGTGGAAGAGATGTGGTGCCAGTGGAAGCACGTTGCTAATTCGAGATGTGTGAAGTTGTCTCCCTGTTGGTGCTCTGTGCTCTGCTGCGCGAGATTGGAACTTCATCAGATGAAAACGCTTCGCCGGCATTACGAGGCTTTTTCTCCGGCAACAGCAGGCCATAGGCCTGGTTCTAGGATTGTTTTTAGCACTGATTTGCTAGGATTTACACGAGTCTCTAATTATTAAGCTTGGATTTACAATTCAGGATTTACAAGGATTACACAGATTTAAAGTGAGATTTACACGTATTTAAAATGAGATCCTAGATCATGAGAGGAGGATATCAGCCGATGCCGGAGAAGATGAGGAGCCTAGTGACGGTCAAAGAAAGCACCGTAGGGAGGCCAGAGTTCCAGCGCCAATGGCGACGAGGATGCCAATGCAGTCGGCAAGGTTGGGGCCGCCTTTTACGTCGTCGGCATGGAGAAGACGGACTTGCAAGATCGGAGATCGGGTTTGCAATTCAATCGCTAGCAACAAAACGCTGGCTCATTAGTCTAAACTGTGCTTCTTTTCTGTCATATTGACCTTTAACCAGAATTCTTTTGTGCCATATTAGTCATATTAGTCAAGTGTTAAAAATTTCTGTCGTTTTTGTTGAAACGGTTTTCAAACAAGTGTCATTTACGTGTTTAAGCAAAAAGAAAGGAAAAATAAAAATTAAAAAAAAAAAAAAAAAAAAAGTGTGGTGCTTTCCCCTTATTCAAGCAGGCCAACAAGTGGGCCACTGCAATCAAGGCCTAGGCCTACATCCCTCGAAGCAGGCCTTCATGTTGGTTACCGCTTTTTTTTTTTTTTTTTTGCCCTTTTCCTTTGGTTTTTTTCCCCTACTGATGCAAAGTCTACCATTGAGTCTTCTAATATAAAACTAGCTAATTTGTGCATATATTATAATAATTAATATCGTAGATTTTATAATTATTATTTATTGTGAATAACTTTCGAATGTCTTTAATTTAATATATATATATATATACTGTTCTAAAGTTAGAAAGAGTAGTTTTAATTAATATTTTTGTATTTCTTCAAAAATTTTCTAATCTAATAGTTTAAAAATAATAATAAGGCCATTTATGTTATATTAGGACAATATTTGTTTCGGAAGCAAAGCAAGATAAATAAAATGATAACTTGATTATTAATGATAGTACAATATATCAAGGTTTACATAATGATAGTACAGGACAATGTAATGTTTACATAAGTAGGAATTTATAGATTCAAAGTTAAGTTTGTTTTCTCAATCTAAGGGTTCATTCCATCAACAAAACCCATGGTCATCTTCTTCATTTTTCTTGGGATATTCAAAGTTAAGTTTGTTTTCCCATGGTCATCAAAAATCATGCATATTTAGTTATATGAATCTAATGGTTCATTTTTCTTCAAAACTCATGGTCATCTTATAGTATCACCTGGAAGGGCAAATGAAGAATCACGAAAAGAGAAATTATACTTTTAAATCAAAAAGAGGATCGGTGTATGTTTTTTTTTTTTTTAAGAAATATTAAGTACACTGTTTGGAATAAAGTTATAAAAAAGGGGAAATAAAGATTAATTAATTTGATTCATTACAATATTTTGAATAAGGGTTTATAATTTAAACGTTTCCTAAAAAAAATAAAAAAATGGAAGAAGAGCAGTAAATTAAGTATAGAGTAACTGGATACAAAAATTCAAAATTAAAAATTACCTAAGTGATAAAATACAATTATAATAAGAAAGTAGAAGGCAATCAGTACTTTGACAGGAAAAAAAAATTTTAAAAAGACGATGAACTACTATCCAAAGTCACTCTTTAACATTATGATTAAAAAAAAAATTCACTCTTTAATAGAAAAAGACTATCAATATTGTGGAAACGCCAATTCAAAAGAGCAAAAAAGATAATCTTAGACATTTGTTTTGGACGATCTTAATGGAACATTTCAAACGTAAAAATTTTCTCTTTTATTTTTAGTAGGATATATAGAGAGATATTAGTGCATATCGATTACTTGCAAGAGGGATTGTGCGTAAAAGTCTAATTTTCTTACAAATGTTAGATATTCAGAAGCCTAAATTTGATTCTCCCACAATTGTTTTGAATGTTTGAGAACTGAACAATACACGAACACATTTATAATTGTTGTTACTGTTTTCTAGAGTTTTCTTTAACAGTTGCAACTGAAAGTTGAATAAATTATGAATGATTATAATCTTTTATGTAAAAGGAGACCAATTTTAGTGAGAAATTACAATAATAATAATAATTCATGATTCATTATCACAAAGCATTTTAGTGAAATGTTGCAACCATTTTCACTCTTTTTTTTTTAATATGAAATTCACCATTTGGAAGAATGAAAATAATAATAATAATAATAATAATTTTCCAAGTGGTGTTTAGAGGAGCCTTTTATAAGGCCCATTATAGGACGGCAATGAAAGAATACAATTCTCATAAGGAGGGAGTAAAAAAAAAGGATCACATCTAGATTCCGTTTCGGCCAACCCACTAACCCACACTAACTTTTTGAAAGAGCACAAAGAGATTTTGCAAGTGTTGTTTGACATCAATTAAACAGGGAGTAAAAAACAACAATATTTTGATACTGTTTTTGATGACCCACTAACCCACACTAACTCTTTTAGTATTGTTAAGATTCAGGACGTGAGAGAAAAATAAAATAAAAAAACTCTTCAACAAATTTCTCCAATTTATAAAGGCAAATAGTATTTGCAGCCATGACTATAAGACTACCGTGGGAGCTAAAGTAAACAATACGCTCCATGACCTTTTCAGCCAAGTAGAAGACTTTTGGTATTGTAGCCCTTTTAACTTTATGGCAATTTCCAATACGCCAACCAATAATAAACACTTTATTAATTTTAAACTGTCAGAATTATATAAAAACCCGTTGAGTTTTATATATATTATTTTGATATGATTTTGATCAAACCTAATATTTTAAAAATATGCATCACTGATCATATACCTTAAATGTAAAAAGCGGCAGAGCCACATTTAAGTGAGTGGGGACAAACGTCCCACTCAAATTTTGAGAAATTGATTTTTAATTTTAAAATTCTTGTAAATTAATTTTAGACGTGCCCCCATTTTATAAGGAAAATTACAAGTGCATCCCGTTTAAATTTTGATATTCCAATTGTTACAACTAAAATTTCAATAGAGTTTAGTTATTCATAGTTTATAAGAAAATTTACATTGCGTTCACGCTCAATAATTAGAATATATAATTTTTCCTTATTTAAGGAAAAAAAATTAACCCTAATTTTTTATATTGTCCAAGAAAAAAATTCCTGGTTCCGTTGCTTACTGTAGAAGGACTCTTTTGTATCTTAAGATCATATATACACTTTATTCATGATTTTCCAGGAAGGTTAATCGTAAATGCCTCATTCTATACGTTTCTATTAAAGAAATGGGCTAGTACTCCTCTATGTGATCAGAGAAAACTATGCTAAGAATTATGACAAAGTCATTTACAAAGTCTAGCAATTATGTATCCACGGAAACGTCTCAGAAACTATGCGAAAGTTATACTTTTTAACATCTTTCGTCAACAAAGTCTGCTATTGTATCCATGAAAATATCTCATAAATTCTAAAGAATAGATAGTGCACCCCTCTTTAACGTCAAAAAAGTTATGCAATTATTGCATCAATGGATAGGTCTCATAAATTCTGCAAAAAAAATATTGCACCCCCCCGCTTTTGGGGTCAACAAAGTCTTGCAAATTGCAATTATAGCTCTATTTTCAATTTATGTCTTCTTCTGAGAAATTGCATTGCTAAAGTATTTCACTTTTCTTCTTCGGTCACATTTTACGGAAAGTTCAGTCTTCAAAAGCCATCCTAAAGCGTTGGTTCCATGTCGTCTTCTGCCAAAGTCTTTTACAAATGAAAAGCGTCCGATTTTTATGTATACGGGAGTTTCTATGGTAGCTATTCCATTGATTTTATTTTATCGATAGGAATTATAGTTTTTAATTTGGACTAAGTTTTTAACGATCTGATATATAAGTTAAAAATTTTGAAATGCCTGTGACAAAATTACTCCCATTTAGATATCAAATCGCTAAAAGATTAATCCAACGATTAAAATTATAGTTTCCATTGATCATGAGAAATGACAATTCTATCATAGAAATCTACTAATTAAGCCTAAGCTTTTCAAGTAAGCTAGTATATTTTAAGTTGTTTAAGGTTATATATAGTCCATCCCTTTTTATTGAAATCTATATGCAACTTAAAAATATAATAATATACCTATCTTTCGTCAAATAATGGAAACGTTAAAGTGCTACAGTTGAACCTGTTTGGTCTACCATTCAAAATTAAAAAACTTAATTTAGTTTTTGTCTTCTTTTTAAAAAGTAAATTAGTTATTTCACAATTCACCAATTTCAATTAAAACTTGAAAACTCAAATATTAAAAATCCATAACTCTGTATATACAAGTCCAAATAAGATGATTTTTTTAACTGTAAAGAATTTCAAGACAAATAAAACCAGATGTATAGTAATTTTTTTTTAATAAATAAAACTTTCAAGTTTTTACACCTTTTATTTCCAATCAGTCTAATGCACACCAAACGGACAACTCAACTACAACTTAACTCAAATCTAATTTTTTCAACCCAAACCTATCAACGAAAAGCATACGAAATCTTTTTCAATTTTTATTAATGGTAGCAAATTTTTTTTAACGACTCAATATGTTTGTTTGTTTGTTTTTTTTTTTTTTTTTTTTTATCAACTACTGACTGAGATTTAAGATGCACATACTTCCTCCAAAAAGTGATATGTTGCTCTTTTTCCTTTTTTTTTTTTTTAAGTAAAAAATCTCCCTTAAAAAAATAAAATTTTAAGTTAGATTCAAACATGTCTTTTAACATGTCAGATTTTCGTGAATTTTCGGGAAATCATCCTATTTGTTTCAGTTTTCTACCGTTCTGATTAGAAAATATGTTATGTGTACTACTTTAACGATACGACATATATTTAAAAGTTAGTGTAATGTCCGAAAAATTCAGGGAGTTAATTTGTGAACTTCATAAGAAATTGAGTAGTGAATTTAATATATTAATATTTATAATATTATAATCCATTTGATAAAGAATTGTTCTTCGACACACACACATATTCATACACGTTATTTTACGTATAGTATATAAATATAGTCATTTTCTAACTGAAAAACCGTATATCGAATATTTCCCTTCTTTTGGTCTTCAACTTTGCCTCTCTTTTTTTTTTTTTTTTTTTTCCCTGGTACAAAAATAAATAAATAAATAAATAAAGTAGATAAAAGTTTGTTGTCCGTGTCTGTCGATTCCACTTTGACGGCAATATGTGATAAATAATATAAAACCGAAATGCTATTAGATGATGAATATTGAATTATAAATTGTCGGAGTTATATTAATAAAAAGAGAAAATAATGATTCGTAATTATAAGTCTCCCTCATTTTTTATTGTCCTCACAAAAGTGATCTACTATTAGTTTCTTTTTATTTTCTGTTGGAAAAATGGTTTTCAAACTATTTTAAGGAACCATTTTGAGGTCCAAATTTGAGTGGGACCCACTTCATAAAATTAACGGGTCTTGGAGGATTTGCGTTCTCCATCGCAAGGAGATCGAAATCATATATTAATACACTCAAAATGGTATTCGGGTGAATGAGAAATTGATGCTCAAAGTGTGCCCATTGAAATAGAATTTTGTTGGAAAGTTGATTAAGAATGTGGAGTCCCACATTGTTTAGGCATGAAAGCTAGATGGACTTTATAAGGATTTGCACTTTTAGACTTGAGCAAGATTGTGAACCCAAGATGCTCTCTCACGCGCGGGGGGGTGTAAATCCTAGCCCCAATGGGTTAGGGGCCCAATGTGTGTGCCCGCACGACGTGGGCGATGCGAATACCTGGAACTTTTTTGTCCTTTCTTCCAACACAGTTCCGAATTTTTTTTTAAGAATATGAGTAGTCTTCATCTTTTTATATTCCGAAAACTATTCATATTCCAATGGTGTTAAATGGGCAGCTCTAATGATGCATTAATCCGGAATTAAAACCAAAGACTTTTGGTTTTTGTAACACCCTTCCTTGAGCCTATAAAAGGAGGCCTCCTCATGCATGAAAACACACCTTGGAACACACAAACACTTTGTGCACAAATTTTTCTTTCTTGCTCTCGGTTTTCCTTGTAGTGGTCGAGTTCGTTTGAGTTTTGGTGATAGAGGGAAGACATTGGTTTCAAGTTCGCCGGAAACGGTTTTCGATCATGCTAGACAACCATTGTTCGTCGTTGTATCCTGGGAGACAGACGTCCGTTGAAGCCTCGTGCACTTACCGGAGGGGACGAATCTGTTTTAAGGAAAACGTGAATCACGTGCCTCGGCGATCTACTTTTTGTGTTCTTTCCTACGAGTTAAGGTTGAGTTTCGGTGTAATCAATTTTCGTTATATTTTATTTGAATCACTTGTTCGTTGTTTATGCTCCCTATATATATATATATATATATATATATATATTGTCTAACAATCTTAAAACAGATTCGTATCATAGACGACGAACAGGTTGTTCAGATTCGGACGAAATTGCTTAAATTTTTTTTTTGTTGCTGCGGTGTTTCATTTTTTCCGAAACAAGGATTTGCTAACATTTGGTTTTGTTGCTGCAGTTTATGGCTAAGAATTGCTAACGTTTCCAGTTTGTGGTTTTCTAGTTTATATATATATATATATATATATATATATATATATGTTTAATCTAATTAGTTGAAAACCAAAGTACTGCTAACGTTTTTCCAGTTTCCGATTATATATATATATATGATTAGTTTAATTAAAATACAGGAAGATGCACGGTTTTTCTTGTTGGTGTTGATATATATATATATATATATATATATAAGTTTAGTAATTTAATTTTTTGGAAACTGCCAAGCTCTTCATATTCTCACAAGTTTTTTTTATAAACGTTTTCTTTCCAAAACGTTTGTATTATTATATATAATATTAGTTTTGGTTTTATAAATTATGTTACGTTTATAGAAAACGTTTGTTTTTGTTTGGTTCAGATTCTGATATATAACATATATGTATTATGTTATTTAGCTATTTATATATATATTTATAGCTTTCTTTAATTGCCTTGGTGTTATAGTATTTATTTGCTATATTGGTAACTAGCATGGTTCTAATATTTGGTTTGTTTTCAGAAATGGATGAAAACATGAACATCGTGCCAACTGAGAATCCATCTGTGACACCGGTGCCATTACCTCGGGTAGCCTCGTCTTCAACGCAGCCTTTGGCGGTCTCGGTTCCGGTTAATCACAATGAGAAACTGGATAAATTCACCGGACTGAATTTTAAAACGTGACAACAAAAGATGTTGTTTTATCTGACCACTCTGAATCTTGCGAGATTCCTGAGAGATGATCCTCCTACGATTAGAGAGGATGAGACAGATGCCCAAGTGGTGTATGCTGTTGATGCATGGAAGCATTCTGATTTCCTGTGTAGGAATTATATTCTGAATGGCCTGTCTGATTCACTCTATAATGTGTATAGCTCCCGGACAAGAAAAGAAAGTCTGCAAACTTGTGAAGTCTTTGTATGGACTTAAGCAAGCCCCAAAACAATGGCACGAGAAATTTGATAGTGTCATGATGACAAATGGGTTCAAAATCAATGAGTGTGACAAGTGTGTTTATGTCAAGAATACAGAAGACGGATATGTTATACTCTGTCTATATGTAGATGACATGCTAATCACAGGTAGTAATGATCGAATGATCAAATCTACCAAGGATATGTTGAATTCAAGATTTGACATAAAAGACATGGGACCGGTTGATGTAATATTGGGAATTAAAATCATAAGGTCGCCTAATGGTCTTATGTTGACTCAGTCACACTATGTGGACAAGATACTTGATAAATTTAATAAATATGATTCTGGTGTAGCCAGAACTCCAATCGATTTAAATCAACATCTGTCCAAGAATAGAGGAGAAAGTATATCCCAAGTGGAGTATGCTAGAATGATAGGGAGTCTAATGTACTTAATGAGTTGTACAAGACCAGACATTGCCTTCACTGTGAGTTGTTTGAGCAGGTTCATGAGTAATCCAGGGGCTGACCACTGGAAAGCAATTGTTAGAGTACTCAGATACTTACGATATACTCATGACTATGGGCTGCATTATACTAGATTTCCTGCTGTTCTAGAAGGATATTCAGATACGAGCTGGATATCTGATATACAGGATTCTAAGGCCACCAGTGGTTATGTGTTCACTTTGGGAGGTGCAGCAGTATCGTGGAAATCTTCTAAGCAGACAGTAATAACCAGATCCACAATGGAATCTGAGTTTGTTGCTTTAGATAAAAGCGGCGAAGAGGCTGAATGACTACGACAGTTCTTAGAAGATATTTCAGAATGGCCGAAACCTGTGCCTGCAATATGTATACATAATGATAGTCAATCGGCTATTGGCAGGGCACAGAATGTCATGTATAACGGTAAGTCAAGACACATTCATCGTCGACACAATACCGTTAGACAATTAAACTCAACTGGCATCATAACAATTGACTATGTAAAGTCAAAAGAAATTATTGCGGATCCGTTAACCAAAGGGTTGAATAGAGATCTAGTTGAGAAATCATCAAGGGGAATGGGACTTAAGCCCACAAAAGAATAGGTTGAAACAGTGGAAACCCAACCTAGTTGACTGGAGATCCCAAGATCTAGGTTCAATGGGATAACTAAACTGTATAGACCGAGTAGGATCACTGTGGGGGTTACCCTCCAGCTCATTCCTATGATGAAAACAGTGATACCCGTACGAGATAGGTTAAGCTATGATTTTAATGATTTTTAAGCGTCGGGAATCCGAGCGGAGTAATGCGGGATACTCTTGATTAAGAAATCACCTATGTGAGAGAGAAGTGGGGCCGCTTCAAAGAAGAATTGCGAGGGCTCAATTCTTTAAAACTCTTGCAGAACCAGGACGATGTCCACGGCCAAAATGGACATAACCATGAGAACTGAAACTATGTCAGGAAAATATCTGTGTGAGATATATTATCGTTTACACAAACGGCAGAACAGTTCAAGGACAATGCGTCTACTGATCAGCCGTAAAGTAAGTATATTTTCACAAGGGAAGGTTCAAGGGTTAACGCCTACCTATCATATGCAGATGTTAACTGTAGAACTCTATCACCGTGTAGTGTCCTTTTGTTTTCCCTCGACGTTGGTCAATTTTCATTCATGTGGGGGATTGTTGGAAAAATAGTTTTCAAACCATTTTGAGGTCCAAATTTGAGTGGGACCCACTTCATAAAATTAACGGGTCTTGGAGGATTTGCGTTCTCCGTCGCAAGGAGATCGAAATCATATATTTATACACTCAAAATGGTATTCGGGTGAATGAGAAATTGATGCTCAAAGTGTGCCCATTGAAATAGAATTTTGTTGGAAAGTTGATTAAGAATGTGGAGTCCCACATTGTTTAGGCATGAAAGCTAGATGGACTTTATAAGGATTTGCATTTTTGGACTTGGGTAAGATTGTGAACCCAAGATGCTCTCTCACGCGCAGGGGTGGGGGGGTGCAAATCCTAGCCCCGATGGGTTAGGGGCCCAATGTGTGTGCCCGCACGACGTGGGCGATGCGAATACCTGGAATGTTTTTGTCCTTTCTTCCAACACAGTTCCGAATTTTTTTTTAAGAATATGAATAGTCTTCATCTTTTTATATTCCGAAAACTATTCATATTCCAATGGTGTTAAATGGGCAGCTCTAATGATGCATTAATCCGGAATTAAACCAAAGACTTTTGGTTTTTGTAGCACCCTTCCTTGAGCCTATAAAAGGAGGCCTCCTCATGCATGAAAACACACCTTGGAACACACAAACACTTTGTGCACAAATTTTTCTTTCTTGCTCTCGGTTTTCCTTGTAGTGGTCGAGTTCGTTTTGAGTTTTGGTGATAGAGGGAAGACATTGGTTTCAAGTTCGTCGGAAGCGGTTTTCGATCGTGCTAGACAACCGTTGTTCGTCGTTGTATCCTGGGAGACAGACGTCCGTTGAAGCCTCGTGCACTTACCGGAGGGGACGAATCTGTTTTAAGGAAAGCGTGAATCACGTGCCTCGGCGATCTACTTTTTGTGTTCTTTCCTACGAGTTAAGATTGAGTTTCGGTGTAATCAATTTTCGTTATATTTTATTTGAATCACTTGTTCGTTGTTTATGCTCCATATATATATATATATATATATATATTGTCTAACATTTTCTATCCCTCATACCAATCATACCTTAAAGGCGAAAGCAAAATAAATAACAGCTGAACATCACTAGGGTACACTATAATGGAATAGGGCCAAAACTCACAACTTGATGACACCAACAAAACAGGTCTCGTTAAATATATATATATATTAAATTTTAATTAAGGAGGGAAGGGGACTTTCTACCGTGTTAAAAACCTAGCCTAGGTACTCTGAAGACTTCTTTGGCATAGAAATAGCTTGTTCCAAGTCTGGTATATATATATATATATATATATATATATATATATATATATATATATATTTTTTTTTTTTTTTTTAATTACTAGTACAATTAAAAACTGCTTTCTACCCGTTGGATTATAAATTATTCCATGGTCTGATTTGAAAGTACCACGTGAACTGTACCCTTTTTGTCTTGTTTTTTCTGCTTCATTCAAATATTCATTCAAAGGTCCTAGTCTTCGCTGTAAGTCTTCGGTGAAATTTGCTAACCATCTTCAAGCAAGACTGCATCGTTTGAGTTATGGAAAAGCGCAGGACGAGCTAAAAAGCTGAGACTGAAGGAAAAACGTAAAGCAAAATACCACGTGAGATGTGTAGATAATAAGGGTGTTATAAGGGGTACCGACCTAATTGAAATGTCTTGATATGCATATTAATTCCTTCTTCAATATTTATTTTTAAAAAAACATAATAACTAGCTCAAAATAAATATTAAGGTAGGTTTTCATGAACTAAACTTTTTTTTTTTGGGAATTTTTACGATAGGACGTTCTCTTTTGTACCACCGGTAAAAACTGCTATTTTAGCTATTGGACTGAATTTGAGTCTAATCTATGACTGTAGTTCTATGCTGCACTCTGTAAATTTTTCAAATAGATCATGCTTCAAAAAATTAATCGAACAATTAAAAAAAATAGTTCTTATCAATTCTGTGAAATAAGAGATCCAACAGTAATTTGATTTTTTATATTCGCTAATCACAGATAAAATGAGCTTGAAATCCGTTGTGGAAGTAAAATAGATTAAAAAAACAGGTCTCGCTAAAAATTAAAAAATTAAAAAAAAAAAAAGAAGGAAAGGGGAATTTTTACTGTAGAAACTGTCATTTTTCATTACAGATAGAAATTGCTTTTTAACCGTTAAATAAATAAATTAGTGGTTTGATTTGTGAATATTCACACTAAATATTTGTGTCCCAAAGCAAAAATTTGCAATTTCATTTGTGGCAACAAAAAATCACAGGAGTACACAAAATATTTGGTGTGGTTTTTGTGCCTTGTTACTGGGTAGTGTTTTTTGTTAAGAAGCCAATACAATATCAAAGGGTTTCAACATATTTCCAGCTCTTCTGTAATTGAAGCTATTAAACCTTGAAACATAGACAACTTCCATACTAATAATGACTTTTGTAATAAAATTTTTTCATGTATGTCATTGCTCAATACGCATAAGGAACAATCCAAATTATTACTTTAGAAACTAAACGCTTAAAAAAAAATACAAACTAACTTCCCTCCACTGAGAATTGAACTTTTAGTTACAAAAAAGTACTACAACAAATATGCAAAGATATTTTGTTTATTCATCAATCACATCTAACTCTAGATTCATATATCTAGCATGCGTCTTGGTCTGTGCTTTTGATGGACCAATTGACGCAAAAGGATTCGGAGGCATGGTTAATTCTTCCCCACCATCTTGCAACATTTGAACCACAACTTTCATGGTAAGGCGACCTTGCGGATACCATTGGATGCACCAGAGTCCTACAATCGCAAGTTTCTTTGCAATTTTACTATCTCCCTCGTCTTCAATTTGTATTCGGAGATCTCTTCCTTCCTCTAAAAGATTGTAGATCCATTCTGTAATGTCCAAAAATTTTCACGAACTCATGATTTTCTTGTATATAAGAAATCTAAAGTTTGTACTATGTGTTTATGTGCAATTGTATGAAAATTATGAATACCAATACAAAAATTCATAATTTTATCAGTATAGGGTTGAGTTCTTGGTAAATTAGCCACGAGACTCCATAATAGGCCTTTTAAGGAAAAAGGCATGACGAAATTTCATGAAATCATGTTGGTCAAAGTTTGACCAAAAAGTCAAAGGTTGACTAGAGTGGTCAAACAGAAGACGGTATTGTGATACGATAAGCAGTATGAGAAATATACTGCGAAAACCATCTTTACGGACCGACAGTATAATTAAGATTTAAAACCACCATAGAAAAATCAAGCACCTAAAATAGGGTATTAAGGGCCAAATAGCTTTAAATAAAAAGAAAAATTTTTATACAGTCCAACTAAACACAGATAATTTTGGACTGCAGTACAGTATAAAAATAATGTGTACTAGTGAAGCACAGTATTAGAAATATCTGTGTGGCACAAAAATGGACTATTTTTGAGGAAATTAGCCAAATAAGGCTTTAAAAGGGATGACATCACCAAGCCTTGAATTATGACATCATAAAAGATGGAAAGAAATAAAACTTGGCCTCCAAGACTACCCCTAATGGCCAGCCACATGGAGGGCTAATGTGCAAAAATTTTTTGCTCCAAGGATTTATGAGCAAAAGTTGAACCAAAAATATTTGCAAAAGGGTCCAAAATCTCACCTACAAATAGGCATAGGGGGGGGGGGGGGGGGGGGGCAGTTTTTGGCTCTAAAAAAATGGGAAAAAAGTAGCTAAACTCTTGCCAAATTCTCCCTCAAAAATCCGAATCTTAGGGTGAGCAAGAACCAAGAGAAAAATTTTGTAATCCAAGGGAAAAAGAGTTGGTAAGTGGTTGATTTTTCTCTAACCTCATCAGTAAAGGTTTTTGAAATTCTTGGTATTTTTCCTAGCCTAGAGGCCGACGGTTTTAAGGGGGGAAGGGTAAGGAAAATTTTTGTTTGATTAGTGGATAGCTTTGGTTCAAGAAATACCAAGGGATCAACTAAAAATTTTGGTGCAAAATTTGGTGAAGGAACCGTTGGTGGAGCCAAGATGGGAGGAAATTTTGGAAACCAAACCCTAACCCTAAAATTTGGGGCTGATCAAGGGTAATTATCCCTAAAACCCCAAACTCTTTCCTTTGAGCATTCAATTTGAAATTTACATGTATTTCAAGTTGAAATTGTAAGAGCATAAGCTCAATTTATTTTGTGCCCAAAGTTAGGAATCTAGGGTTGTGCTTAATCTAGAATTAGGGGTGGTTTGATTTTTATGTGCATGCTTGCTTTAATTTTCTTAATTTGCATGTTAAATACTAGTTTATTATATGTCCCCAATCTGCCCTGGTGTTGGTGAATGATAATTTTGTGCTAGGTTGCTAGAATTTAATTAGTATGTTTACTAGGTTTTGTGCAACCGAAATCATGCAACTTAGTTGATCCAATATCAATTAGGTTTGCATGGTGATGTTAGAAATTGTGATTAAAGAAAATTTACGCTAGAAACCGCTGCATGTGTGTATTAGAGCTCCCGCGGTGGCTGGTTGAGCTAGGTTCCACGTCTAGGACGTAAAACGAACTCTAAACCGAAAAACTGCCAAGTTCGGGTGGATCCTGACCAGTTTTACTGAAAGCCGATTTTGAGGCCTTTAAAGGCCGAAATTGGAAAAACTTAAACCACAAAAGTTTCTCGGAACAGTTTTTTCTAGGGGGAAACGTGAACGGATTTCCAAAATGAGGCTCCAATGGCCTCCGTTTTATGAAAATCCGAGGCTGATCTGCCCAGACCTAGTCCTACACGTCCAGTAAGTTTCAAATTAAAACTGACAAGAATCCAAGCAGAACTGGGTTTTTCTTAAAACACAAAAGTTTTAGAATTTTTCAAGAGAAAGAACTTTTGCGAAGACAAGTTTTTCAAATTTAATCTGGATTTTTAAATACAAACCTGAATTATAAAAACTGTGCATAGAGCAAGAAATTCCTGCACAGGATTTTCTAAATACAAGCAGAGAAACTGTATTTTTGGCACCAACACCATTGTTTTGACTATGGAAACTGTTCCAATAGCAGTTTTCAGCAGTTAATGATTTTATAAAGATCTACTTTGAAAACCACGAATTTTAAAGTTAAACAAAGGATTTTTAGCCAAAATCTTCAAATTGGATTTTAAAAGCCAAAGTATAGTAACAAAAGGTTGACGGATAGTAACCGGGAAGGATACTCAAGTTACTAAAGTTAGGCCCGATAATAGGGATAGTAACCAGATACTATTCATATATACCTGAATTTAATACCCAAGGTTACCTCAAGTAACCTAACAAGTAACGAATCAAGTTTGGTTAACCACAAATTCTAGGGTTACAATTAGTAACCTAGTAAATGATCGAGACATGTGTGGGGGGACATATAACTAGAATGTTGGAAAGGTCTCCAGCATTTTATAGGATTCTTATCCTATGTTCTTTTAATAGCAGGAAGGAATCTGCAGTTGAGATCTGAGTTAAAGCAACAAAACCCGGAACCTAGCATATCAGGCAAGCATATATACCTGAATTTAATACCCAAGGTTACCTCAAGTAACCTAACAAGTAACGAATCAAGTTTGGTTAACCACAAATTCTAGGGTTACAATTAGTAACCTAGTAAATGATCGAGACATGTGTGGGGGGACATATAACTAGAATGTTGGAAAGGTCTCCAGCATTTTATAGGATTCTTATCCTATGTTCTTTTAATAGCAGGAAGGAATCTGCAGTTGAGATCTGAGTTAAAGCAACAAAACCCGGAACCTAGCATATCAGGCAAGTATCAAACCTCACCTACAGTATGAAAATAGTAAGGACTATTTTCAAGTATACTATATATTTTCAAATATACATGCTATGTTGTGCTATGATATGCGATGCCATGACATGTGATGCTATGCTATGTCTATGATGTGCTAAGTTATATTATGACATGTTATACCATGTTTACAAAAATGCCATGTTTACAAAAGTGCCATGTTTACAAAAGTGCCATGTTTTCAAAAAATGCCATGATTCTAGAAATGACATTTTTTCAAGAAGATCATGTTATGGCAAATGTTGAGTAAGATATGACATAGTGACATCATGAAGCATGTTCACTAATATTAAATCACATGGTAAGATAATCAAAGTAAGGTGTCGTACCAACCTCCCGTGATCGAGGAGGTTACATGTTTCAGTGGTGATATTTACCTTCCGTGATCGTGAAGGGTCAAGTTATAATTCCCAGAACTATTAGGGCCTTGCAAACCCTAGCTTTGTCTGGAGGCTGCGCGCTTTTGGTACGGACACTATGGGCCACATGTTGAGACAAGATAATAAAGATTGAGTCTATAATGAAACATAAAACATTCAATCAATCATAAATGATTCATGCATGAGTTTCGTGATGATTGGCATGTTTCTGTTTTAAAGATGCTTGAAATATTTGTGAGATTATGTTGAACTTGCTGGGCGAAAGCTCACTCTTATATTTCATACTGTATGTAAGAAGCCTGCAGTTTAATTGGTGGGCTATACGGACGATGCGGCGGGTGAAGGGCGGTGTGGGATACCACTACGCATAATTTTCCGCATCTAATTATCAAAAGATATGTTAATACTTCAAAAACATATTAGGTTTTGTTATATGTATGAAGTTTGAAGACTTAAAGTTATACTTTCAATATGGTATGTATGCATAACAAGTTTTCTCTACAAGATGACGTATGTGAATATGTTTAAAAAAAAAAATTTCTCAAATTTCCAAGTAAAGAACAAGTATGTATGGTGTCGACCTGGCTTGGGAAGTCGGGGCATCACACATTCTGGGTAGTAAATTTCACTCGTGTTCTCCTCTATCTTGTTTGTGTTCTTTCTTCCACCTACCATTTCAAGCAACAACATTCCAAAACTGTAAACGTCGGACTTGTAGGACACATTTCCGAAGTTTTTGGAGAATACTTCTGGTGCAATGTAACCAATAGTCCCCCTAGCTGTGGCCATTGACACTATACTTTGATCCTTTGCACACAACTTAGCATGACCAAAATCAGAAATTTTTGGTTTGAAGTTGTGGTCTAGCAAAATGTTATGGGGCTTGATATCGAAATGCAAGATCCGTTGTTCGCAGCCTTGATGGAGATACTCAATTCCCTTGGCTATGCCGAGAGCAATATCCTGCATTATTTCCCAACTAAGCGATCGGTTTGCACCACTGGCCGTTGACAAGATATACTTATCGAGTGAATCATTTGGCAAGAACTCGTAAATGAGAGCTCTTGTAAATCCTTCGGCACAATAACCAACCAAGCGAACCACGTTGACATGGTGAATTTGACCCAACGTTCGTACTTCATTGATGAACTCCTCTCCATTTCCCTTGAAATTGTTTAGGATCTTCACGGCAACGAGGACATCATTGGAAAGCTTTCCTTTGAACACCGTTCCATAGGCTCTTCGCCTAATTTCTCCTTGAACTGATTTGTTATCTTCTTAATGTCAGCGTAGGCGTACCTTGATGCCTTGAGCGCTTTGTAATCCTCTAAGAACGTTTTAATTATCAGTCGATTCTCTCTTTCCTTTTTGTCTGAAGTATAGACATGAAAAATCGCTGTGGCTGACAATATAAGAACAAAAAGATCCAACAACTGCACCTGCACGTACCGAGAAAATCAAAATCGATTATAACCAGAAAATGTGTCTCCAATTCGAAGAGTCAAGAACCTTAATAACTGATCTCTTAAAATAACTGAAACGTATCACCAAACGTTTTAATTGTGGCCACCTATAAATGATCATGAAAAAATGAAGTTAGTACTTTCCTTGAATACAATTACTGAATGTCGAATTTACACATGTTGTTTTCCATATATCTACAGAAATTATGTAACATATTTCGTACATGGGAAATGGATAAGAATACATATTAAAATTTGGAGGTATATTAGACCTAAGTTAAGGAGAAAATTTAAATTTACGCTATGTGTTTCTATGGGGTTTCACTCATTTTAATAAGTTAAAACATCTATTTTTCAACTCATTTTTCCACCAAAATAAAATGAAATAAATAAACACACACACACACAGAGACGAGCACATTTTGAGTAGAAACATCTCTAAAAGAAAATTTGCTATTTTCAGGTTTTGTTTGGCTATGAGTTAATGAAGAGGGAATATCAATGTCTAGTAGTAACACCATAAAATTTTTTCCCCCCTTTTCGTTCACCATGATTGCTCATCTCTTCTAATGATTTTAACCACCAGCTGGACCGTTAGCAACAAGAACAGCAGTTGGAGTTTCGTTCGTGGTTGCCTTAATCATTTACAATGGCGAAGATGGCAGTTTATCGATGTATGATGGCATTGAAGAATTCCTCCAAGGTCAAAACAACACTCATGCCCATACCATACTCTTATCGGGAAATTAAGAAGATAAACTAAAGGCTTCATCAAGGACAAATTGGGGTGAAGGAGGCTTTGGTTCTGTGTACAATGGAAAATCTTTCTAGCGGGTCACTTTGCGGCAATCAAAATTCTCAGTATATCCAAAGCTAACGGGCAAGATTTCATCAATGAAGTTGCTACCATTGGAAGGATTCACCATGTCAATGTCGTACGAGGGTTCAAAGTGTAATGCCCTGACTAACGTAGGGCCGTTACCATACATATTTATACTACATCTGGGTTTTAAATAATTTAAACTTACTTGAAAATTTGAGAATAAATTTTTTTTTCTTTAAAACATTTATAGAATAGCTCATATAGTAAACTTGTCGTGTGTACATACTGAAATGAAAAGGCATACATAATTCACTCAAGTCTTCAAACTCCATATATACTGTATAACACAATTTAATTTAATATATATATATATTTCTGGTTCAAAAGAGCTTGCGGAAAAATCTACTTAGTGGTATCCCACACCGCCCTTCACTTGCTGCATCGTCTCCATGGCCCACCAAGTAAAGCTGCAGACATCTTACCTACAGTATGGAATATACTGATGAGCTTTTGCCCAACAAGTACAAATTGAATCTCACAAAAATCATAACAAACATCACATAACTTATGCATGATCCATTTATGATCGATTTTGAATGTCTTATGCTCCATTATGAACTTATTATCTTGCTTAACATGTGGGCCCCTTGTGTACATACCAAAAGCGCGCAATTCACAGAAAGTTAAGGTTTGCAAGGTCCCTAACAATTCTGGGAATCATAAACATAACCCTTCACGATCTGGCGGAAGGTTGATTATACCCTCCCGCATCAACGGGAGGTTGATAATCATAAACTTGAACTTGAAACATGTATCCTCCACAATCTGGCGGGAGGTTGGTACGACACCTCACTTGTCTTATTTTATGACTTAAAATATGTTCTTACCATGTGGTTTATTATTAGTGAATATACCTCATGATATCACTATATCAAATATATAACATAACATACTATTAACCATAACATTAACCTATACATACACATGGCACATCTTGGCATAACATGGCACATCTTGGCATAACATGGCATATCATAACTTAACATGGCATATCTTGGCATACATGGCATAACATGACATATCATGGCATACATGAAAACACGTCATAGTTGAAAATAGTATTTACTATTTTCCATACTGTATGTGAGGTTTGTACTTACCTGATGTCCTACGCTCTTGACCTAATGTTCCAACAAGGCGCATCAATAGGTTCTATTCCTGTTTCAAACAGGACGTAAGATAATGATCATCTTATCTTACCATAATTCATAATCATTAAATGTTGGTATCCTAACCAACATCTATGAGTAACCCTAGTTATATGTCCCCCACATACCACAATGATACCTGATTCGGTTACTAAATGTAACCCTAAGGTTCTTGGCCTAATCAAACAATATCTTGTTAGATTACTTAACGAAACCTTGGGTTCAAGGCCAAAACATACGTGAATAGTAATTAGTATCTTATTAGGTTACTAATTGTAACCCTGGGTATAAGCTCAATCATATTTGATTGATACCCTATTGAGTTATTAGGACCTAATTACTTTCAAAGTATTACCCCATTGGGTTACTATCGGTAACCATAGGGTAAGGCCCAAGTATTTATTTTCTTATAAAAACCGTATTTTTATAAAACCATAACTTTTAGACAAAAACAGTTAAAAATTGTCAAACTCTAAAAACAATCCTTTAAAACAGTTTCTTAATTTAAGTATCAGTGCATGTGTAGGGATTTCATGTTTTTTCACTGTTTTCTGAAAATCCTGTGCAGGAATTTCTTGTTTCCTACACAATTTTGGAAATCGGGTTTTACTTTAAAATCTATTTGGAATTAGAAAACGTTTTCTCCATGAAAGTTGTATATCTCGAAAGACCCTACAACTTTTGTGTTTTACTTAAAACCTAATTTTGCCTTTAACTTGTTCATATCTCTGGTTGAAACCGGCTGGCCGTACACAGGGTCTGGCAGACCAGGGCTTGGGTTTTCACAAAAACAGAGGCCTTTGGAGCCTTATTTTTAAAAACTGTCCAAGTTTTCCCCTAGGAGTTTCCATTTTCTACAACTTTTTAGTTTTAAATTTTCTCAAATTCGGCCTCTAAGGGCCTCAAAATCCACTTACCAGAAAACTGTCCAGTTTTACCCGAAAACTGATAGTTTTGCATGTGGTCCATTTTACGTAAAATTTACGTGCACACTACTACTCAAACCGTCGTAACCGTGAGCCTACAACAAACATGCAGTGCGTTACTAACGTTTTTCATCCACATGCATTGGTTCATACACATGCAAACCCGTGTGGTAATCTTGTACCAAACTAGGGTTTTAGGGTTAGTTTTAGCTCTTGATTTACATACCATACCATTTCCAACCTTCATGCATATTACACTTTCTCTTGAACCTATGAGGACATGTAACAAACACCTTCTAGGCATACATGCAAATCATAAATTCTCCTAAGCATAATATCGAAACAAGCATTAAACCATAAATCAAGCACAACCCTACAAATCTAGCTAGTGCATAAGAAAATAAATTGAGCTTATGCTCTTACAAACCCATGCTTGTAATACACATAAATCTTGAATCAAAACTTAATTGAGGAACTAGAGGGTTTAGGAGGATTACCTTTAAACCTTGAAAATGGTTCTACGTTCTAGATCATAGATTTCCTCCTTCCTTTTTCTTCTTCAAAAATCCGGCTACTCTATTTTTTTTTCTTCTCTCTTTAGGGTTCGGTTTTTTTGAGGGAAAGAGGGTGAGATAAAATTTTGTCATAGTTTTGGTAGAGTCACACAAAAGTGACCCAAAACCAGCCCCCCTCTTCACCTATTTATAGGTGAAGAATAATTTCTAAAAATTGCATATTAGGGTTTAATGAGCAAAATATTTGCCCAAAGACCCTCCTAGGTGGCCGGCCATGAGGAAACCTTGGAGGCCAAGTTTACTTGCTCACCAAGCAAGTATTTGCTTACCTCACCATGCTTACATCATCAAGCCTACATCATCGTGCTTACATCATCATACTTGCTCACCAAGAAACCCTAAACAACCGGCCATACATGTGTGGGAGCTAAGGAAAAATCTTTTCAACTTATCTCTACTTTGTTTCCTTGTTCTCTAAGCCACCCAATGTAACCGGTCAATGTAACCGGTCATTGGCCTAGTTCAACTCTAGTTGGAGGCTTGGTTAGGAATATGCATAAATTCCTTAAATCAATAATTACATACTTACTTTTCTTCAAATTGCACTTTAGTCGCTGAAGGTGGACGGCTAGGGTAGAGCCACTTGGCTTCCAATTCATGCATAATTATCCACTTGATTTCAAAAATCCATTAATATAATTATGCAGTCCATTTCCTTATTAACTCAGATAATATCAATATTGTTTTTCACTAAAAACAGTACTGTCATACTGGACTACGGTCCAGAATTTATCCGTATTTTTTCTTAAGACTCGAACTACTAAGTCCTCATTGCCCCGATTATTCTTCCTGATTATTCTAGAGCAATCCATATCTTATTCTTACTTCTTCATCGTAATGACGGTTTTCACAGTATAATTTTCATACAGGTTGAATATCCTGCAGTACCGTCTTAGTCAAACTAAAGTCATCATGGTCAAATTTTGACCGAAATAAATCATAAATTCCCATTCTGGGCCATTTTTTCTCAAAAGACCTCGTGCTTAACTAAAGCAAACTATTATTGAGTCTCGTAGCTAAATAAACGAGAACTCAAACATATACTGATATTCAACTCAGATCAGGACTTCATATCTACAAACATGATTCAGACTTAGATTCTCTTTATATCTAAGGAAATCACAAGTCATCAAAATTTCGGTTTATTACACAAAGCATGCTCTTTATATGATTTCATGCCTCTTGGATCTCTAGATAAGTACATTTTTTCTGGAGAAAAAAAGAATCACTCTTTAAGTCTTGACAAAATATTTGAGATCGCACCTTGGAGTGGCCCAAGGAATTGAGTAAGCTTCATCGAGGATGGACACTGCAAATCCTACATTTTGATATTAAGCCTCACAACATTCTTTGGATGAGAATTTTATTCCGAAGGTTTCTAATTTTGGACTAGCAAGACTATGTCCATTGGATAATAGTATCGTATCTTTAACTGCAGCAAGGGGAACCAATCGGATACATAGCTCCGGAATTGTTTTACAAAAACATTGGAGGAGTTTCTTACAAAGTGATGTCTATAGTTTTCGGAATGTTATTGATCGAAATGGCGAGCAGAAGGAAAAACTTAAGTGCAAATGCTAAGAATTCAAGTCAAATTTACTTTCCTCTTCGTGGATATATGATCAGTTTAGCAAAGACATGATGTAGAAATGGAAGACCTAACAGAAGACGAAAAGAAAACGATAAAAAAGATTATCATAGTAGCATTATGGTACATACAATTGAAGCCTTGCGACCGCCCTTCAATGAGCAAAGTCATAGAAATGCTCGCATGCAATGTTGAATTCCTGCAAATGCCTCAAAGCCTTCTTTTTATCCACAAGAGAACCACAGTGCAGATGCTAGGCATCATCACAGAAAACGTGCTCATCGACACTATCTGACGAGAACTCTTCGAATTAGTTTGATCTCAAAATGCATATTAGGAGATAATGTTATTATTGATTCGAGTTTGATGAATTACAAAAATCAGTTTGTGAGTTTGCATAGGATATACTTATTTTCCAATTGATCTTTTCTTTAAATCTATCTTTATCGTTTAAATATAATGTTAAAGAAAGACTTTTGAATTTTTCACAGGTTCCCAAAGAGAAAACAATTTTTTTTTCTTTTCAAACTTATGATTCTAGACAAAAACAACGTCTATGTGGGGTTTTGGTATAATATCCATAATTATATAACCTTTTAGATAGTCACCGCGAAAATTTTGAATCGGCACTAGTATTCAGGATAATAAGCCTTGCCTGTACTGCAATATAGAATTGCTAAAGTGATTTGTAAAAAAATAAAAATAATAAAAAGGCCTTACCTAGATCCGCAAGAGCAAGAAGACGACGACGCAGAGTGTTGAGGCTGATGGGGGAGACATCAACACTATCAGAAGAGGACTCTCAGAGTCTAGTTTATCTCAAATGCTCGTTAAGGTCTTATATTTGTTACTGAAACAATAGTCCTGATCTGTAATTTCAGAAATAGAATTTGTAATATTCCTCGCTATATATCTTTAGTTTTCTTTGTCTATGTTTATCAATTCTTCCAAATTTTGAACATCAAAGTATGCACTTATTTCCCGTCTTCTGTAACATCTACTTCTTGAGGGAATTTCTATTTATGCGTAATACAGTGCAAAATCTTTGCCAATTTGGAAAAATTTTGCATATAATAGGTGACCAAAAGATTATAAAGTACTAGAAAATCATATATTTTCAAATAACTGGAAATTAATCGTATAGGTGCAGTAACCGATTTTTGCTTGGGCGACTTCAATTTACGGGCTTCTTGGACGTTACCAAAAGACTTAGCTTGTTCAAAAATCTTCAAAATTCCTTCTAGTTATTGGGCTTTTGTTCAAAACGACTAGTCCAGAAACCATCCCAAGCTCCTCTTTTTTTTTTTTAAATAATGTTTTGAACCTTAGAATTAGTGTCCTAGCTAGAGATATGTAGAAAGATACACACACTTTATTTTATTTTTTATTTTTTTGAGAATTGATTGAACTCATTGAGAATTTTCTTTTCTAACAATATCATACTTAATCTAACGCTACGAAAGACTTGGTGGAAGACCCGTGGCCTAGTCTAACTTGCAAGGTTCCTAGCAAGTGTCGTGATGACTTCTAGTATTGAATTGGAAAATTAACAAATAGATGTGGGTCCAATATCTTGGGAACCATGGAAAATATATTTAGATGACAATTTCAATACGATTATAGCGAAGACTTTGAATTTATAGTGAACAGGACACAATATGTCAAAAAACAATTATGAAAAGGGGAATTCGTCGCAACTTGCCATGAAACTAACTCCAGAAATAGATGAGGAACTGTGAAACGAAAATTTGACAGATCTGCAAATAATAACAAAAGAAAAAGAAGAATCTTGATTATGCGCTCAACCTTATCCTTAGGGTAAAAAAAAAAAAATGAATTCTTTGACCTTATCACAAATCTCAACACTTCGTTTGGTGCATATCAACTTGCATGCTAGAACTCAAATTTATAAGCTTTGCATGCTAGTTTCATAGCAGATTGATTTTTAGAAGCTTTACATGTCAGGTTCAAATTTATAAGCTTCACAGCATAGACTTTAATTTCAAAAGCTTTATATACTAGCACTCAAATTTACATGACTTTAACAGCTCAAGCTTCAATTTAATTCATTTCCACAAGAAATGAGGGTGGTCTTCATTTCAACAACGCAAGTAGAAGCCAAACTCACAACTTGAATGATACTAAGACAAAAGAGAGGGGGGAGGGGGGGAAGGTGGAATTTTTACTGTAGGAGCTGTTTTCTTGTTTGCTATCGGTAGAAATTACTTTTAACCATTAGATATGTGTTTAGTGGTCTGATCTGTGACTATTTACATTAAAATTTATAGTGAGTGACAAAGGATATTACAAATTAATCTAAACGGTTAAATATATAGTAACTCTTACCAATGATGTAAAAAAAAAAAGTTTCTAATGTAGAAAGTCCCATCCCAAGGAAAAAAGAAATTAAAAAAAAAAACATTTAGTAACAAAAAAGAGTACCCAACCTACTCGACAAGAAGATAAACATTAATGACATTACTTTTCAAGTCGCATAAAACTCATTTAGCTAGCACTTATGGAAAACTCAATGGAACTGTACTGGCTTTATCTTGTTACTAATTGGAAATTCCAAGTCTTCGCTGCAATTTGCTAACCATCTCAAGCAAGATTCCGCAAGGAAAAAAAAAAAGTCTTAAAGAAACTAGTTGAATTAAATAACTCAAATTTATATTTTGGACACCACTTGATTGTAGGCATAATTTATCTGTAATTTTACATTTGGCTCAACCATACAGTATAGAGGTCAAATCCTTAGCTTGAAATAATTATTATAAAAAAAAAAAAAAAAGACTTGTGCCGGACTATATATATAAAGTAGGTAGTGGTCCCAAAAGAGAAAAGAGTGATGTAGGGGTTTGGTTATGAATATTTAATTATCTAAGTTAGGTTCATGATCTAGTCCTAAAAAAGAGACCAGAGCCAAAAGAAACTATATATATGTATTATATATAAATATTAGTTATCATTAGTTGGGTTTGGTTATGACAAATTATTGATAACTGCTCTTCATAAAATTTAAATCCGGTCAACTGTCAAGTATCCTATGCATGATCTGCAGAGAGACATGGTTTTTATGGTACATAGACGCGTTGTGACCATTCCAAAACCTAAATAGTAATTTGTGATTTTCAAAGGTTCAATGATGATATCAGGTTTGGTAGAAAGACAAAATACATATTTCCAAGTGGAAATGAATAAACAAATAAGACAAACGTACCCCTTTGCAATGACGTAGGGAAAAAAGGCAAAGAAACGCCATAAGATTGTCTCTATATGTACTGATGAATCTTGAATTGCAAATGGTCGGAGTTATAATTAAAGGGCAAATAATGATATGTAGTTTATATATTATTTTAGAAAAAGAATCGGGATATGAGATAATGATCAAACAAGTGATTCATCCTCTCTGCCTGAAATCTAACTTAATTAGAGAACAAAATATAACAAAAGAGTCATGACAAAAGGATAACAAGTGTGTTTGGTAAGAGAAAAAAGTGATAGAAATGAAAAGAGTGGAATGATATTTGATGTTCATAATTATTCAGTAAAAGAGAAAAGAAAAGTGAAGGTTCAAATGATGAGAACAGGTTGGTAAAAAGACAAAATACATTTTGTCAAGTGGAAATGAGCCAACAAATAAGACAAACCCCTTTGTGATGACGTAGGGAAAAAAAGGCAAAATTCCAATATTTGCTTAGGTATTCGAAAGGACGTTTTTCCTAATACCTAATGTAGGAATCATTTATTTTTCTAAGTAGGGCTTGGTCATCACAAAGCATTCTAATCCTTAAAAATGTTTGTTGACCGGGACCATCCCAAAACCTAATATAGTAATGTTGTGATTTTCAAAGATTCCAAAGATTATATCAGATTTTGGTTAAAATTAAAATACACATTTCCATGTGGAAATGAACCAACAAATAAGACTAATTCCTCTGCGATGACATAGGAACGAAAAGGCAAATTCCAATATTGCTTAGGTATTCGAAAGCAAAATTTTCTCCATGTCTCAATGGTATGAATATTTAATTGATTTAGGAAATTTCCCAAGTGGACCCCTTCTGAGATACAATGGTGGTGATGGTGAGCTACACTGCGACTTTGATTTGGTCCGATTGAGGTCCCGAAATGGCACACTGGTGGAGTTAATATGGAAATTAGAAGTTCCTCTTGAATTTCAATCCAATTACCAACATTCAAAGTTTTATGTCCCACCAAAAAAAAAAAGAAAAAAAAATTGCATTTTAATTTTTGGCAATAAAATGTTACAGGTAACAAAATATTGGTTTGATTTTATTGCCTTACTGGGTAGAATTTTCTTTAGAAGCCAATGCATCAATGGATTTCAACACATATTAACCGTAATGCTAATTTCTCTCTTTATTTTTTAATGTTTAGAAAGATCTTAAAACTTACACAACTTTCATACCATTCATGATGTTTATAATGAAATTCTTTCGTGATATATGTCATTGCTCATTACACATAGGGCACATCCAAATTTGTACTTCAGAAACTAAACAGTAAAAAACTAAAATTAAGAAAAAAAGAAACTAACTGCCCTGCACTGAGAATTGAACCTTTAGTTACATAAAAGAACTACAACAAATATGTAAAGAAATTTTGTTTATTCATCAATCACATCTAACTCTAGGTTCCTATATCTAGCATGCGTCTTGGTCTGCGCTTGTGATGGACCAATTGACGCAAAAGGATTTGGAGGCATGGTTAATTCTTCCCCACCATCTTGCAACATTTGAACCACGACTTTCATAGTAGGGCGACCTTGCGGATACCATTGGATGCACCAGAGTCCTACAATCGCAAGTTTCTTTGCAATTTTACTATCTCCCTCGTCTTCAATTTGTATTCGGAGATCTTTTCCTTTCTCTAAAAGATTGTAAATCCATTCTGGATAGTAAATTTCACTTGTGTTCTCCTCTATCTTGTTTGTGTTCTTTCTTCCACCAACCATTTCAAGCAACACAACATTCCAAAACTGTAAACGTCGGACTTGTAGGACACATTTCCGAAGTTTTTGGAGAATACTTCTGGTGCAATGTAACCAATAGTCCCCCTAGCTGTGGCCATTGACACTATACTTTGATCCTTTGCACACAACTTAGCAAGACCGAAATCAGAAATTTTTGGTTTGAAGTTGTGGTCTAGCAAAATGTTATGGGGCTTGATATCGAAATGCAAGATCTGTTGTTCGCAGCCTTGATGGAGATACTCAATTCCCTTGGCTATGCCGAAAGCAATATCCTGCATTATTTCCCAACTAAGTGAACGGTTTGCACCACCGGTCGTTGACAAGATATGCTTATCGAGTGAATCATTTGGCAAGAACTCGTAAATGAGAGCTCTTGTAAATCCTTCGGCGCAATAACCAACCAAGCGAACCACGTTGACATGGTGAATTTGACCCATCGTTCGTACTTCATTAATGAACTCCTCTCCATTTCCCTTGAAATTGTTTAGGATCTTCACGGCAACGAGGACATCATTGGAAAGCTTTCCTTTGAACACCGTTCCATAGGCTCCTTCGCCTAATTTCTCCTTGAACTGATTTGTTATCTTCTTAATGTCAGCGTAGGCGTACCTTGATGCCTTGAGCGCTTTGTAATCCTCTAAGAACGTTATAATTCTCAGTCGATTCTCTCTTTCCTTTTTGTCTGAAGTATAGACATGAAAAAATCGCTGTGGCCGACAATATAAGAACAAAAGAATCAACAACTGCACCTGCACACTACCGAGAAAATCAAATCGATTAGAACCAGACAATGTGTCTCCAATTCAAAAGAGTTAAGAACCTTAACAACTGATCTCTTAAAATAACTGAAACGTTAAAACGGTAGTCATAAATTACCCGCAATCACCAAATGTTTTAATTTGTGGCCACCTGTAAATGATCATGAAAATATAAGTTAGTACTTTTCCTTGAATATAATTACTGAATGTAGAATTTACACTTGTTGTTTTCCATATATCTACAGAAATTTTGTAACGTATGTTTGTAAAAAGAAACAGATAGAGAAATTGTTACCCTTCTGTGATTTGGACATCTCGAAGCATTCGGTCTCATCTGCAGTCCCATTTTTCTTTAATCTACATCCCTCGCCTTTTTCTTCGCAGTATGAACAACTTGGTTTCGACCATGATAACGAAAAAGTTTGATTCCATTGGAATATTTCTGGCGGAACGAATGAACTTTCAAAGATCTTCTTACAAGAAACAAGCTTCCGCAAGAAGTAGATAACCCCGAAGGAGCGAGTGACGAAAGCATAATATCCATGGTAACTGAGGCAAGGGATCGGACCGCTTATGTAGTATGAGTCATACGTAGAATTTAAAGAGCAATTGAATAGCGTAGAGCCTAGAAATAGTCAAACTGGAAAGGTGAGATTGAAAGATTGAGGAATTTCAAGTTCTGTTTCTGAAGGCCACATTTATGTGGGTTGTATATGTCAATGAACTGAGATTTATAGATTATATCTCTTACAAAGAACTTCATTTGAATATTGGGCAGCTCAAGAACAGTATGGTTAGTACTAGTACAGGATAAGTCGAAGCCGGGGTATCCACAGTGCGGTGGCTGGCTGCTTTTTAGTCGGAAAGGGAATCTGATCGGCGGCCCCGTTGTCCCCGCACCTTGCCCTCTCCGCATTCATTTTCGCCAGCTACTTTGTTATCTGCAAGAATTATCACGAAAAATAAGCAAAAATATGAGATGATCATCATCACCTTTACTATGGAAACATTCATCTCTTGAATTCCGGATAATGGTACTGCTTCTCAAGTCAGCCTCTTAATTAAGACTATCAAATTTTGACGGATCAAAATTTTGAAAATACCAAAACTACCCTTAATATTTGTATGAGTTATTTTTGAAGCATTCACTCTCTGATAAATTATTTTAAAAACTAAAACTTGTACAGCTGGTGGAGGGACCCATCACCCAGGGGCTTCACCAAATCTGATTTTAAGTGGGTTTACATTCAGAAAACTACAACACTTTAAAAAAATGTTATTTACTTTTTTATATTTTATATTTTGTTTTTATTAAAAAAAAAATACCATAACATATATTTAATACATAAATCTACATTTTTTTTTGTTAAAAACTAAAAGACAAAAATATAAACACCAAAAAAAAAAAAAAACTATTTGTTTAGCATTAAGGCTTTAAATGGTATTTTATATAGATTGGAAATGGTAGTTTGTTTTTTGTTTTTTTAATGTAAGCGCGTAGTTAGGGGTATTTTGTGACAGGTTTTACGAACATATTAGATATTTTAGACATTTGTATAATAAAAGGGACAAAAATGATATTTCAGCTTGACACTCGCTCTGTTGACATTTTCCAAGTGAGAGACTTGGCAGATACCCCTCAGCTTTTCCTGTGAAGTACAGAGTTTGTGAGGATTAATTCCACCAAAAAAAAAAAAAAACACAAAAAGTTGTGAGGAAAACCGCTCTGATCTCTCTCCCATTAATTAAAAATGGAAAGGAGAAGAGCCTTGATGATGCAGGCAGCTTTTCTGGTAATGGTTGATCGGTATGCAGTTCCATGGCGCTAGCTACGCAGAGGCCAATAGTCCGCGAATCTCTGCTCTTCTTCATGTGGAATTATCCGCAACATAACCTCTCCTTTCCGACTCGCAACCGACCCGTTGAGCTGCGGGTGACTTAAGGTTCAACCTTCTTGCGAGAACAACGTTACAGTTCTATATTTGCCTGTTGGTTCCGAATATTAGAGACTCATACGACCTGGAATATCAAAGATATTACGTACAGGCAATCAATTACAATAACTACACGATCCGGCCTCGTGGATCCCAACATTCAGGAAGATGATTTCTGCTCCATCCCCAGCAATACCTTGAACGATTTGGACATAATCCGATTATCAATATATGAAACTGTTCTAAGGTTGTGGGAAGCCACGGTCATTTGACCGTCGCCGAATTTCTGAAATTGTAATATTCTTCACCTGTGAAAGTCGAGTGCTGAATTCTTCTTACATAGACGCTTCTCCATGCGTATTCAACCGTACTTTTTCCTCCGAGACGTCGTTCCTATCCAGTTCAAAGCGGTACTACTCTTATTATTACATCTTCGATGATGGCTCCTTTAGTCCCAAAAAATTGGACGAGTCTTGCTGGATAGAACAAATGAGTCTCGTAACAAAAGAACATTCTAACAAGCCGACATCAAAAACGACATCCACAATTTGCTTGTTTATGGCTTTGAGCTTTCGTGGTTGCAAAGTTTATCTTCAACGGAAGATGATAGTTGCTATGTCGACGAGGAAGATTCAAACAGGGTTTGTATCAATTACTGCTGGTTTCCGGATGACAGAGTACGCAATATTGATCGGTGTGGTAAGTAAGGACATTCCAAATACAATAATTAATTATGCAAAACGCAAACCAATTCCTTTCTCTTAATTAAGTACTTCTCAAAGTACGAAGATTCTGAATTTAAGCTTATGACCTTATATTTCAATTTTGGATATTGCAGGCCCTCTTCTACAAATTTTTGGGCTACCTCGAGCGTAAGTGTTTCTTTCTTTTTTCGTTTTTTATTTTTTTATTTTTATTTTTTTATCTTTTAGGGTGCTAGCACAAGTGTTTCTGTTTGTTCTGTTTTGTTTTTCTTTGATTTTCTTTTAAATTTCACCTTCGAAGAATAGGTGTTGTCTAATTTTCTCACTATAATTTAAAATCGAATAAAATTTTCTGAATAAACTTATGCAAGTTACAATTTTAGTACTTTCAATTTTGTTGTCATTGGTCTTTTCTTTTTCTTGGGTCATTTTAGCAAAATCTAGTGGGTATTAGTATTGTTTGGGGACTCTTCTAACGGGAAACTTGATTATTGTATTTTGGCCTTGAGCTTTTGCTCTGTATTTCCATGGAGGATTTCTTCCAAATTATCCTATCTTGAAGGCTTGATTCGAGGAGATCAACCTTCAATTTTAGTAAAGATTTGTTCGTTCTGGTTTGTTAGACTCTCTACGTCAATATGTTATTAAATTCGTTAAAAAAAATTTTGACACTAAAATACCAAAATACAACTTATGATAAGATATGACGAGTTTTGTACCCATTTATTAAAATTTAATAGGCAAAAAATACAACCCTTATTTTCAACGCTAAATTTGAAATTTATCCATGTTTTTATTGTGATCATTAACAGGGGTCAAATTAATATATAAATTGAATCCCCTACACCCGAGTGATCACATTATGTTTTCTAGGGTTGTCCTATCCTAATAAGTTGGTAATTTCTTTTATTTATTGCAGTTTTCTTGTACTATGAGGGAGCATGCAAATACATTGGTAAGGCCTTTTTATTTGAAAACACTTAATTTGCATTATATTTTTTTTTTTCATATTGGTAAAATAAGTAACAAGTGGAAAAAAATAATAATAACTTGCAAAATGTCTGGGAAAGGTTACATCTATTAATGTTAACCAGAATTATATTAATTATTGCCCCGAAAATACAAACTTATCTCTGTTCTCTTCAACTTACAAATTGTATGAAATAAGGTCCTTCGTTTGATTTCTTGATAAAATTATATATGACGTGATCTGGTCATTATTTTAGGAATATTTAGGTAAAATCATAACTTAGGTTGAATTTGAAGGGATTTGGCACCTAACATGCTTTATCTTTTTTTTTTTTTTTTAAATGTTAATCTACAATATTACTCTTGTTTTCCTTAGATTGTAGGAAGCTTTGCACAGTTGTGAATCTTATTCCAACAAAAAAAAAAAGTTCAAAAAACCTTTTACCCACTAATTTCTGATCACTTCTTATTCAAATCCCACCAAAGAAAAAAAAAAATTAGTCTGAGAAAAAATCCAAATTAGCAGAAAAAAAAAAAAGGGCGGTAGTCATATAGTTGCACAATCTAGAGCTAAAGACTAACTCAATAAAAATCATGTTGAAGCTGAGTTCAGCGGGTGGGAGGTACAAGTTCCATACAGTCAATCAAAACTTGGAAGGGGAAAAACAGAAAAAAACGAACAAGATTGTGCTGGGTAAAAAGAAATTCGGGGAAGAAGATAATGTTATACTCTAATTTTATTATTTTTTTTCTCGTTTGTGTTTTTATTTATGGGTAATTTTGTAGACGTTCTTCTATTATTTCAAAAATACCTTATTTGATATATTTTTGCATTCATGGGAAATGGATAATACATATTAAAATTTGGAGGTATATTAGGCCTAAAGTTACGGAGAAATTTAAATTTACGCTATTTGTTTCTATGGGGTTTGACTCATTTTAATAAGTTAAAACATCTATTTTTCAACTCTTTTTTCCACCAAAAATAAAATAAATAAAACACACACACACGCAGAGACGAGCACATTTTGAGTAGAAACATCTCTAAAAGAAAATTTGCTATTATATGTTTTGTTTTGCTATGAGTTAATGAAGAGGGAATATCAATGTCTAGTAGTAACACCATAAATTTTTTTTCACCCTTTTCGTTCACCATAATTGCTTATCTCTTCTTATGATTTTACCCAGCTGAACTGTTAGCAACAATTAGAACAGCAGTTGGAGTTTCATTCGTGGTTGCCTTAATCATTTACAAATGGCGAAGACGGCATTTATCGACGTATGACGGCATTGAAGAATTCCTCCAAGGTCAAAACAACCTCATGCCCATACGATACTCTTATCGGGAAATTAAGAAGATGACTAAAGGCTTCAAGGACAAATTGGGTGAAGGAGGCTTTGGTTGTGTGTACAAGGGAAAGCTTTCTAGCGGTCGCTTCGTGGCAATCAAAATTCTCAGTAAATCGAAAGCTAACGGGCAAGATTTCATCAATGAAGTTGCTACCATTGGAAGGATTCACCATGTCAATGTCGTGCGATTAATCGGTTTTTGTGTCGAGGGTTCAAAGCGTGCTCTTTTATATGACTTCATGCCTCTTGGATCTCTAGATAAGTACATTTTTTCTGGAGAAAAAAGGAATCACTTCTTAGGGCTTGACAAAATATTTGAGATCGCACTAGGAGTGGCTCGAGGAATTGAGTATCTTCATCGAGGATGCGACATGCAAATCCTACATTTTGATATTAAGCCTCACAACATTCTTTTGGATGAGAATTTTATTCCAAAGGTTTCTGATTTTGGACTGGCAAGACTATGTCCATTGGATAATAGTATCGTATCTTTAACCGCAGCAAGAGGAACCATCGGATACATAGCTCCAGAATTGTTTTACAAAAACATTGGAGGAGTTTCTTACAAAGCGGATGTCTATAGTTTCGGAATGTTATTGATGGAAATGGCCAGCAGAAGGAAAAACTTAAGTGCAAATGCTGAGAATTCAAGTCAAATTTACTTTCCTTCGTGGATATATGATCAGTTTAGCAAAAGACATGATGTAGAAATGGAAGATCTAACCGAAGACGAAAAGGAAACGATAAAAAAGATGATAATAGTAGCATTATGGTGCATACAACTGATGCCTTGCGACCGCCCTTCAATGAGCAAAGTCATAGAAATGCTCGAAGGTAAAGTTGAATGCCTGCAAATGCCTCCAAAGCCTTCGTTTTATCCACAAGAGAACCATGGTGCAGATGCTAGGCAGACATCAAAGGAAACGTGCTCATCGGCACTGTCTGACGAGGAACTCTCCGAAATTAGTTTGATCTCGAATGCATGTTAGAAGTCATAGATCAAATTGTTGATTCGAGTTTGGTTAATTAAAAAAAATCACTTTTATGAGTTTGCATATGATGTAGTTATCAATTGATCCTTTTTATTTTCATTAACAATTTGAACCTTTCGGTTAAAAATGTGTATCAAACACTTCCAATTGATAACCATATGCTTGGATATTCTTAGAGAAAATATATATTTGACTTGCAAATGAGTCGTCTTAATGACACGTGAGTTGGAAATTGGGTAACATTGTTTTGATTTGAACCCTACTGTTTTTTTTTTAAATTATTTTTCAAATATTAAAAACCTTCTATTTAACTTCTCAAGAGAATTTAAAGTTTTTTTCTTTTAATGTTGCTCTCATAAAATTTTAGTAGATACCATTTTATGCAAATATGTAAAGTAAAGTAAATAGCAATGTTTTAAAATATTTAAAATAAATTAAAATTTTACCAAGTAAATTAAAATTTTAATAGGTAAATTTCTTCAAAAAAAATTTTATTAAATAAATAATGTATTTACAAGATGTAAATAAATCATTTACCTAATAAACATAATGTAAATAAACATTTACTTGATAAATATGTTATTCTTTCTTCGTTTACTTTCTCTCTCTTAAAAAAAGAGCGGGCCAAGAGGTGGGCCACTACACTTTTGGGCAGATATCATGTAATCAGGCCCAAATGGCTGGCCCATCACTTATTTTCGATAGATTGGTCAAACTCCGAGCCTTCCTTATAAGATAACCGGGTTCCACTGAACCGAACCGGTATCTCTCGCAAATTAACACCCACACCATGTAACGCCCCCGACAATCCACGTATGGCCGACTACGTAGACGTGGGTCGTTACTTTACTTACTTAACTTAAATCTTTGTCTTATCGAAAATTTCAGAATAAATTTTTTTTTAATCATACATATACAACTTCATACTTAAAAATATTTGCGGAAAATCTTGTGTAGTGGTATCCCACACCGCCCTTCACTTGCTGCATCGTCTCCATGGCCCACCAAGTAAAGCTGCAGGCATCTTACCTGCAGTATGAAATATCTGATGAGCTTTCGCCCAGCAAGTACAAACATAATCTCACAAAAACATTTCAAACATTTAGAAATATGCCAATCATCATGTAACTTATGCATGAACCATTTATGATTGATTGAATGTCTTATGCTTCATTATAGACTCAATCTTTAATTATCTTGTCTTAACATGTGGGCCCATAGTGTCCGTACCGAAAGCGCGCAGCCTCCAGATAAAGCTAGGGTTTGCAAGGCCCTAACAGTTCTGGGAATTTTAACTTGACCCTTCACGATCACGGATTTCGATCACGGAAGGTAATTATCACCACTAAACATGTAGCCTCCTCGATTAAGGGAGGTTGGTACGACACCTTACTGTTTATCTTACCATGTGATTTAACATTAGTGAACATGCTTCATGATGTCACTATGTCATATCATAATTAACACTTGCTATAACATAGCATTCTTGAAAACATGGCATTTTTTTTTAAAACCATGACATTCTTATAACATGGCATAACATGTAATAACATAACTTAGCACATCATAGCATAGTATCACACATTATGGCATCACATATCATAGCATAACATAGCATGTATACTTGAAAATATAATTGAAAATAGTCTTTACTATTTTCATACTGTAGGTGAGGTTCGATACTTGCCTGTAGTCCTACGCTCTTGATTTATCGTCCCAAAATAGCACGACAATAGTTCCTACTCCTGTTTCCAAACAGGGTGTAAGATAAGAATCATTTACATTCTATCTTACTATAAATCATAATTATTAAATGTTGGTATCCCAACCAACAACTATGGGTAATTCTAGGTATATGTTGTCCCCGATACTAGATGTCTTACTGGGTTACAAATAGTAACCCTATTATTTTAAAAACAACCCAATATGAATTAATCTTTAAGAGGTTACGTTGGATAACCTCATGTACTAAACCTTTATACATACCGTCAGGGTTAGGTTACCTTCCTACCCTTGGGCTTTATTCTTGTCCATAATTATTGGGTTACCTCAATTAACCTTTTATCTTAGCCCAATTTATTAATCTTGGTATCCTTTAGGGTTATCTTGACTAACTCTTAAGGTTAATTGTAGTCAAACTCTTGGTCAACCAAAGTCAATTACGGTCAACTATGGTCAACCCTCTTTGGGTCAACCTTTGAGCCTTGGGCTTGACCCAGTAACTCGGCATCCTTCCTGGTTACCATGCGTAATCGCTTTACTTACTAAACTTTTGTTTAAAAATCTAGTTTCCATTTCTTTGGAAACTTGGGTAAATTAACTTCAAAAATCTTTTACTTAACTCACAAAAATTCATATTCTTGAAATAGGTCTTTGTAAAAATCATTTAGGGCTGGAAGCTACCTTTGGAATAGTTTCCATAATCAAAACAGTGCTTTTGGAGAAAGATACAATTTTTTCCAAACTGTTTTTAGAAAATCCTGTGCAGGAATTTCTTGTTCCCTGCACAGTCTTTATAAAACTGTGCCAATTTAAATATCTGAGTTGAATTTGAAAAAGTTGTCTTCATGAAAGTTTTAGATCTTGAAAAATCCTAAAACTTTCATGTTTTGAGAAAAACCCAGTTTTGCTTGTATTCTCGTCAGTTTTAACTTGAACTTGCTGGACGTGTAGACTAGGTATGGGCAGACCAGTCTCGGTTTTCTGTAAAAACGGAGGCCATTGGAGCCTCAATTTGGAAATCCGTCCACGAAGCCCCCTAGTAAAAACCCTTCTGAACAACTTTCATGTTTTAAGTTTTCTCTAATTTGAGCTCTAAAGGCCTCAAAATCGGCTTGCCGTAAAACTGGTCAGGATTCACCCGAACCTGGCAGTTTTTCGGTTTAGAGTTCGTTTTACGTCCTAGACGTGGAATCTAGCTCAACCAGCCACCGCGGGAGCTCTAATACACACATGCAGCGGTTTTCTAGCGTAGATTTTCTTTAATTACAATTTCTAATATTACCATGCAACCATAATCACATAATCACATAATCAAAATCACCAAATAACCTAATCAAGCACAAATTTAAAAATCTAAATAAGGGCATAAGAAAATAAATTGAGCTTATGCTCTTACAATCCAACTTTGGAAATACACTTAAATTTCCAATTGCAACTTTAAAAGAAAAGCTTAGGGTACCAAAGAAATTACCTTAATCAACTCAAGAGTTGATGCTTGGTTTGGATATAAACTTTTTCCCCCTTGTTTTCTACACCACAACCGGCCTCTCATGGCTAGATGGAGTTCCAAATTCTCAGTCACCCTTAGCTTGATGGGGTTCCAATATTTCGGCCATACCCATAAGAAAATACACAAAAACTTGAATCAAAACCTAAATGAAGAACTAAAGGGGTTTAGGAAGATTACAATTACCTTAATTTCTTGATTGGTGGGTTTCCAAAATTTTTCTTCTTCTTTCTTTCTTCTCAAGAAATCCGACCACCACATGGTGTTCTCTCTCACTTGGGGTTCGGTTTTAATGGAAGGGAGAGGAGAAAAGAAAGACTTGGAATGGAACTAAAGTTTGGAAAGTTCTCTAACTTTCTCTATTTATAGTGGAAATTTCCAATTTCCCTTCCTTATTCATGGAATGGCCGGCCAAGCCATTGGTTGTGAACCAAAAATTGGCTTGTTCAACAAGCTTATTGCATTGCTTACCTCACCCTTGCTTGTGTCACCTTGATTACATCACTTTGTTGACATCATCAAGCAAAATTGCTTGCTCTCCAAGCCATAAGACAACCGGCCATACTAGGGCATGAACCAAAAATTTGGCTTGTTCACCAAGGCTTTCCTATCCACCTTCCACCGGTCATGCCATGCCATGTGTGTGAACCAAAATTTGCTTGCTCACCAAGCTACTTGCTTACCTCATCAAGATTACCTCATCAAGCTTATGTCACATGGCCTACATCATCACCAAAAATTACTTGCTCTTCAAGGCTTTCAATGACCGGCCATACAAGGTGCATGAACCAAAATTTTTGCTTGTTCACCAAGCTTCTAACAACCGGCCATTCAATGGGTGTGAGCCAAAAGTTGGCTTGTTCAACAAGCTTTGTTTGCCTTGTTCACCAAGCTACCAATGCTTACCTCACCTTGATGACATCATCTTGCTTGCATCATCTTGATGACATCACTTGCTTATCTCATATTTTCCAAAAATTGCACTTTAGCCCCTAAGGACAAAATATTTGCAATTTAGTCCCTGCGGGTGATCGGCTAATGTAGTGCTACTTGACTTCCAATTCTTGCATAATTATCCACTTGATTCCAAGAATCCATTAATATAATTATGCAATCCATTTCCTTATTAATTTTGATAATATCAATACTGTTTTGTCCTAAAATAGTATTATCATACTGAATTGTAGTCCAAAATCCCTTTGCATAAAATTGGACTACGTATAAATTTTTCTTGGGACTTGAAACCATTTAGCCTATATTGCTCCAAATATTGTGCTTGATTTTTCTCTAGTGTCGTCTCAAACCTTATTCTCGCTTAATCGTCCGTAACGACAGTTTTCTGCAGTATAGTTTCTATACCGATAAATTATACTGCAGTATCATCTTGGTCAAAATTGGTCAACCTAAAGTCAACCTTGGTCAACTTTGACCGGAATAAAAGTCAAAATTCCTATTTTGCCCTTTTTCCCAAAAAGGCCTATATTTGCCTAAGCAAATTATTGTTGAGTCTCGTAGCTAATATATCGAGAACTCAACCCTATACTGATAAAATTATGAATTTTGTACTGATATTCATAATTTTCATGAAATATCACATAAACACATGGTACGAACTTAAATTTCTTGCATATAAGAGTCCGTAAAAATTCCGGTTATTACACACCACACACAAGCACTTTCTCTCTCCTCTTTCTCTCTCTAAAAATCTCTCTGCTCACCCACCTTACACTCTCTCTCTCTATATCTCTCTCTCTAAATCCCTCTCTTTCTCTCTCCCAATTAACCGCCAAAACATACTTCAATTTCTCACTTCCAAATTTTCGTATTTTCCTTCCCCTCTCTCTCGCTCCCTTGCTGGTCTTTGATCCCAACACAGCGTCGTTCTAGAGCTCCATTCTCGTGGATTCCGGGGCGGACATCGAGATGTCGGAGAAGAGGCCGGCGGAGAATGGGGATTCGGAGGCTCGGCCGACAAAGAAGCCGAGAATTGGGAATGGGAGCGATGGAGGGCTCAAGAGAGTGGCCGAGATCGTGCTGGTTCTGTCGGCGATGGTGAAGATTCGGGGCGGGAAGAAGCCGACGGAGGCAGAGGTCGAGCTCATGGCAGAGGCGAGGGAGAAATTGGTCGAATTGTGCGAAGGATTGGCGCTGAAGGATATCGTCGGCCAGGATACGATCGGGACTGTGATTGAGGATTTGGGGCTTAATGCCAAGGCTAGGGATCAGAAATTAGGGTTTAGAGGCCCTAGGTTGACGATTGTGGAGAGGTTTTCGCAGGCGAAGAGGAAGGTATGGCGTCAATTTCGTTGCTTTTTGTGATTTGTTTTGAGTTTTGTTTAAGAGACTTGGAACTTTTCACTTTTTTTCTAGGCTTTTAGAGTTAACAAAAGGTTCTAGATTGTTGCATAATTGACTTAAACTTTTCGCATGGAGTGATTGTAAGATATGATGATGGTATGTGACTGAGGTTTGTAAAGTTTCTCTTTTTTTTTTTTTTTTTTTTAATTACTAAGAAATGTGAATAGAGAGAGGATTCCCGTTCAGTGACGAAGTCAGGAGTTATTACGAGGGGGCTAATTATGATGAAGATTTAATTATCAAGTATCACAATCTAAGTCATTAATTACTGATAGGAAAATATCTCGATAAGATTATTTTTGGGTCTAATTGTTTATGTCGATGCTATATTTAGTACAAAAGTGTAATAATAACGTATCTGATGATGCTCTAAGTGTTTATGGTGGAGGCTGTTTGTAAATTTGTACAAAAATACATAGGCTGAGAAGAAATAAACAGAAAAAGTTGAGGGGGGGTTAAAGGGGGATGTATGTAAATTTTGTACATAAATATGTGGGCTGAAAAGAAAAAAATGAAAAAGTTTAGGGAGGGCTTGGCTTCGTCCCTGATTGTGTTGAATGAGGATAGAAAAAAAGCTATGAACCATTTGAAATTTTGTTGATTGGGTCAGACTTTCTTCCATGTCTGGCAACTTTGATATTGAGTAGGTCACCCCTGATGTGATGAACCGAATGTATTTGGATTTCTTCATTTGAATGAATGAAGTTTTTTTCTTAGTGTAAAAAAGGTCTGATAAATTGCTTGTACAATTCAACCAAAATAAGGCTGGTTGTTGAAGGTGGAAAACGAATAGACTTGAATTTTTTGCTTCCTTGAACTAGCTATGTACTAGCTTCTTGTTGATCTACAACTAGGAGATAGGAAGCCAACTATGTGAAAAATCTTCAATTTTTTCCTTTTAAAAATATGGGAGTGGGGGTGAAGGGATTGAACTCTACACCTTACGGTGGAGTTAACTGTGGGATTGCCTTTAGATTATGCCTACAACTGTAACGACCCGCCTAGCACAGGCCGTTACCATACATACATACGTATATTTCGTACTTACTTACTTAACATAAGCAGCGGAAATTTTTTTTTTTTTTTTTTTATACAGTGTGACACTCACACGAAAACGTACATAAGATATAACAAATATTAATTAAAGTCGTTTGGCGTATCTTGACTTAATAAACATAAATTCAAAACGCGTAGCGGTTCTATAATTCCCACGGTTCACAGTCCGCCAAGCCTCGCCCCTCCATCTTGTATCAGCAATTGCTAGCAGGTTGCTTACCTACAGCATAGACGTAAGACAGTGAGCTTTCGCTCAGCAAGTACAACTATCCTAAACCGCGACACAACACAATAAGACACACATACATAGCATAATTTAATCATTGCATACATCATATAGCTTAACATTTCATAACATATCGTAATTTATCATACATATGCATGAGCCATTTATGCTTTCTTATGCTTTTTTATCCATTCATAACTTACTTTCTTAGCTTATCTTAACATATGGGCCCCATAAGTGTCCGTACCGGGCGCGCAACTATGAATTGGTTGGGGCGGCCAGTCCAATTCCAACTCAATCCACAGTCCAACCCGACCTAACGCGGGTCGATACGACACATGCAACTTGCTTGCCATCATAACATTCTTTATCTTGTACTTAATCTCATTCTTAGTTAATCAGTGAACATGCTTCGTGATGTTCCACATAATTAAATCATAGCATATTTTAATCTTAACATGTTTCTAACATTTTTCATAACATTTTCATTAGCATATAGCATTTTACTTTTCATAACATATTTCATGACATTTCATAAAGCATAGCACATAATCATAACACTTTGTAACATTTCCTAAATTCTAACATATAACTTTTATAGCACATTTAGCATGTAACACTTCATCACCCATAGCACTTAACATTTCATACTTAGGCAAGTATACACAACAAAGCCTATGCTGTAGGCGGAGTTGTACTTACCTTGTTTGCGATTGATGTGTCCACTGTCTAGCTTGAGTTTGTCGGGACACCGTTGTATATTATATTCTGAGATGGAACAAAAGTAAGGGTTAGAAATGTTGGCAGTATACCCAACATTCTTATATAACCTTAGTTATATTCCCTTACTTAATTTTTACGTTATCCTACTTGGTTACATTGAGTAACCCTAGGATTTAAATCTAATCTAATCGACTTATTTTTATTTTAGTTTAACTTTAAATTTAAAAATTCATTTTTGTTTTCTTTTAAGAAAACCTTATGTTTTTGGTGCAAAACCCTTTATTTTACTTAAAAATTGGAAATCGTAAAATAAAATTTATAAAAATTATTTACTATTGGAAACTGTCATTGGAACAGTCTCACAATGCCATTTGTCAGTTCATATAAAATTTTTCCTCTTTCTGTACTGTTTTGGGAAATTCTGCACAGGAATTCCCTATTTCCTGTATAGTTTTTGAAATCCATTTCCATTTAAAAATCTAAACAGATTTTAGAAAAGTTTTCTTCACGAAAGTTTTAGCTATCGAAAATCCCTATAACTTTCGTGTTTTGAGGAAAACCCAGTTTCGCTCATATCCTTGTCAGTTTTCATTTGAAACTGATTTGGCCGTGTATTAAGTCTGGGCACATTGGTCTCGGGTTTTCATGAAAATGGAGGCCATTGGAGCCTCGTTTTGGAAAACTATTCACGTACCCCCCTAGGAAAAACTGTGTTCTACAACTTTCATGTTTTGAGTTTTTCTCAATTCGGCCTCTAAAGGCCTCAAAATTAACTTTTCCCGAAACTGGTCAGGATCCACCCGAACCTGACAGTTTTTCGGTTTGGTGTTCATTTTACGTCCTAAACGCGGAACCTAGCTCGACCAGCCACCGCGGGAGCTCTAATACACACATGCAGCGGTTTCTAACGTTCATCATTCACATCAACACAAACATCATGCATAAATTTATAAAACCCTAACCAATCATCAAACACCTAACATGCATATTCTTTGCAACCACCAACAAAACCCTAACCTATCATGCACAAACCCTAATAATTTTTTTTTTTTAAACTAAGGCAGCAATAAACAGTGAGCTTATGCTCTTACAACCAATTGCTTAAATACATTTAAATTTCCTCAATTGAAATTTAAATGAAAAGCTTATGGATTCAAGGGTTTTACCTCAATTTCGGGTCCAAAATTTAACTTGCTTCACTTCTCCCTTTTCCTCCCTTCACAGCCGACTCTCCAAGGGTGATTGGCTCCCAAAAATGTCGAGCTCCTTTGCCCAATTTCAGGTCACCAACTTGGTCAAAAATTCTGGCCAATGTCTTGGCTTAGTTCTCCCCCCCTACAACCGGCCTTGGTTAGGGAATTGGGCACCAAATTTTTTTTTTCACTCTTCTTGCTTGCTCCTCAACCAAAACCGACCCTTACTCTCCTAATTTGCTCTTGATTTAGGCTAGGATTCCTCTCTTTCCTTCTCCCTCAAATCCGGTTTTGGTGGGTAAAGATTTTGGCAAAGTTTAGTTGCTTTTCTCTAATTAATTTGATTTTTGGGGTCACCTATTTATAGAGGTTGGGGATTCTTCTTGAAATTGGATTTTGACCCCCAAAAGTTTTGGGAAATCAGCTTCCCCCCTACAGCTGGCCGGCCTTGTTCAAGAAGAAATCACAATACTTTCCAATTTTTTCATTAATTAGAGAAATGATGCAATATTTAAAAAGTAAGTGATGTAAGCCTACCTTAAGGCTTGTTTGCCATTTCTTTTCATTAGACAGTCCATTTTTAAGTTAACATAGGTATTTCCAATACTGGATTCACTTATACACAGTATTGGTATTTTGAACTGCAGTCCAAAATTCATCTGTGTAAAACCGAACTGTATAAAAATTTTCTTATAACTTGAAACCACTTGGCCCAAGTTATTCTAATTATTGTACTTGATTTTGCTATGGTGGTTTTGAATCCTAAACATATCATTTTAATCATAAAAACGGCTTTATGCAGTACAAATCTATACTGCGAATTATTTAATCGTACAGTCTTTTTCTTTAACTTTTTGGGTCAATCTTCGGCTTTCTCGTCCACCATTGACTTTCTTGTCAACCGCTGACTTTCCCGCCAAACTTTGACCCTCGAGGTCAACAGTTGACTTTTTGGTCAACCGTCGGCGTTTTTCGGTCAAACTTTGACCAACATAAAATTTTTGGCGATTTAGCTCCTTTTTGCCTAAAAGGTCATTTTCTTGACTCAGTAATCATTTTCGAGTCTTATAAAATCATAAAACTCACAAAACGTAACAAAAGACCTTAACCGGCTTTTTCATGCATATCTTCAAATTTTGTACAAGTTTCTTAAAACAAAAGAAATTGTATTAGTGTAGAAATACTTGGTATTACATTCTTCCCCCCTTAAAAATTTTAGTCCTCGAAAATCAGAACAAACTGGGGTAGTTCTTTCCGATTGGCCATTAGTTTGGGGTGAAAAGCCGTATTGAACTTCAATTTCAACCCCATGGCAGTATGAACATTCGTCCAAAATCAAGAAATGAAGTGTCCATTCCGGTCTGAGATGATCGATTTTGGCACTCATGCAGTCTAATGATCTGGGCTACGTAGATTTTTACTAATCTTTTCACCGAAAAGGTGGTTTTTATCGCGATAAAGTGGGCTGATTTGGTTAATCTATCTACCATAACTCAAATCGTGTCATTCCCACTTGTAATCCTGGGCAATCCTACTACAAAATCCATAGTAGTTTGCTCCCATTTCCATTCTGGAAGCCTATTTTCTGCCATTATAACTACAAAAGTATTTTGTATTAAAATATTCAAACCACAAAGTTTCTCCAAAAAGGCAAAGAAATTTTAAAACGCTGTTTTAAATTATCTATACTACTTCCTAATTTCTGGGCAAACTCTATAAATACATACAAGTGAGTGGCACCAGAATTAGATAATGCAATAACGTCTTATGTGGCGATAAGGATCTATCTTGTCACTTCATGCGAAGTTCCAGCTTCGGCATCTCCATCAGTGTAGGCATAAATCCTAACTTGGGGTTCAGGAGCCTCTAATCTTCCTTGAGAAATTGAGGGTCCTTCGAGCCTTGCTTGAACTGCATGTAACTGGCTGCTTGCATTCCGGTTCGGATACTGAGGGTTTTGGTTGTTCTGGGGGCAGCTCCGTGCATAGTGCCCTTCCTTGCCACAAAGGTAGCAAGCATTAGTCCCCATTTTGCATACTCCCTGATGTTTCTTCCCACACGTTGTGCACACCGGGTAGTAAACGTTAGTATCCTCATTCCCTCGATCATTTTTCTTTTGAGAAAAATTCTCTTGTTGATTCTGGCCCGAGAAATTTCCTTTTCTCTTGTTCCTCCCAGATTGTTTGGAACCTTGTGTAGGGTTACTAGTTTGGTCTTTCGGGTGCGACTCCGAGTCTTGTCGAGGCTGCGTTGGCTTTGCCACGGCCTTCTCCTCCTTTCTGGCTTTGAAAATCTGAGCCCTGGCTTCCTTGTCCCGGTTGATCCAATATTCAGCTCGTATCGCTCGGCTCACACAGTCGGATACCAGGATAGGTGGGCTACTGCCAGCACTTACTTGTTTGGAGATGTTTGTGCGAAACATCTTCATCATTCTTCTGACTTTCTCTTTTTCAGTCGGAACCAGTTCCGGGCACAGACGAGCTAACTGTTCAAATTTCTTCACGGCCTCCATAACCGTCATCGATCCTTGTTGCAAGCTGGTGAACTCATCTTGTTGGGCTGCCAGTATCTCCGCATTGTAGTACATGGCACGGAATTCGGTTACAAAATCCTGCCAGTCCATGGTCATGACATCTCGTCGCATCTGTACTGTCATCCACCAGTGCCTTGCGTCCTTCTTGAGAGCGAAAGAGGCGCAGAGAACTTTTTCCTGCTCCGTGAGCCGCATAAAATCCAAGATAACCTGGATGTCAATAAGCCAATTATCGGCGGCTATCGGGTCTGTAAGTCCTTCGAATTCAGGCGCTTTCATACGCCTAAACCGCTCGTAAAGTAGATCTTCCCGCACTGGCTGCACATTAGCTTGTCCTCCAACCGGTGCCATCGGAATCCCAGCATTCCGAGGAATCTCGGGTTGAACCTCTGGGACTGGAGGTGCTACTGGGGGTGCTTGATGAACTGGAGGTGGAACATCGCCTACTTGGGGTCTCTGGTTCATCTGGGCTAACTGCTCCCGTAATCTGTTCGTTTCTTACTGCTGTTCAAGCAGCTGCCTTTGCAAGTTTGCTACCACCGTTGCCAAATCTGGCACAGGCGGGTTTACCGGCATGGTTCGCCGTGGACGTACCATCTTCTACAATTCACAAGCAAGATATTATCATACTATTAATATCTCTTCTTTCATACATGACTTATCATATCGTAAGGTAATATTTAATATCACATGCTTATCATAACATTTAACATACGTATGCTTATCACGGTACTTTGCAATCATAACTTAACATTTTTGCATCTCATAACACGGCTTTTCATATCATATATCCCGTGCTCGCACGGTCCTTTGTACATTTTCAAAAATACATCATATTTACTATACTGTAAATACATATCTACGACATTGTACTGTATACATACAGGGTCAAAAAATGTGATGGAAGTGTCTACCACTTAACCATCGTACATAAGTACAAGCCTATATCCAAAAATAATAAGCTGGTACAAAATAGTTTCAAAATCAAAAATATATACATAATCAGTCGATCTAATCCTAGTCTAAGTCTACTACTGTGACTGCTGAAACGTCAGAGTCGGCCTCTCCGTCTCCATCCAAGATCTCCTCTGGATCCTCCTCAAACTCATCTCCCTCATCGAGCCATCCTCCATGCTCTGGCTCCTCATCATCATCCTCATCATCGCTGGATATAACGATGACCGGAGGGTCCTCATGCTGGTCCTCTGGGGCATCTACGTAGTCATCTGCATCCGGGTCGTCAGCCTCGGCCTCATGAGCAGGTACTGCCTGTATCGGCTCAGCGGGAATCGGGTCCTCTGGAAAAACTGGACCCGGCTCGTATACTGGATCAGGCATTCCAGCGTCATCAACTGGTACCTCGGGCTCTACCACGTATGCGTCGGCCTGCCTAGCGTGAGCAACGACCTCAGCATCCAGTATCCCCTCGATCAAATGGCCTACAGTCATGTCAGGCGTAGGCCCCGGAGCGTACTGTCGGATCGGGGGAGGTAGTCCGTTGTAGAGAATCAATAAGGCCTGCATCCCCGGGCTGGGTATCTCCTGAGGAATGTGGGGCAACATCGCCTCCTAGAACCTCTGGCAATAGTGGCCCATGGACTCGTGAGGGTATGCATGCCAATCAGCCACATACTGAAAATAGCGCTCGAGATGCATGTCCCGATAAATCTCGGGATCGCGATAAGGCGCATCCGCTCCCTCCTCTGGTATCGGGCCGAAACGTGCAATCACTAGGGCACGAAAATGCGCCCAAGTACGCTCTGGCAGTGCCCTCTCGCCGAAAGTCATCCACCAGAGACGAGCGTCAGCCCTCAAACATCGGCTGGCCAGCGAAACCTGTAGGCGAGCCTGGATATGACTCGTGCGGAAGATCGACTCCATGTCATATAACCATGCTGCTAATGTCACGGTCCGTCTCGTACCGTCGAACACTAAAGGAAACGACTCGTAAAACGAGGTAACTGCCTCTCGATCCTCCTCCACTCGTACCGGGTCCATAATATCGTATCTACCATAACATAATCACATAATAAATATTAAAATATGAAAATAAAATTTTAACTTACAATGATGGCGGCGATGGCAGGCTGACTGTGAAACCAACTCGCAGGAAACCGCTCTGATACCAACTCTGTAACGAACCGCCTAACACAGGCCGTTACCATACATACATACGTATATTTCGTACTTACTTACTTAACATAAGCAGCGGAAATTTTTTTTTTTTTTTTTTTATACAGTGTGACACTCACACGAAAACGTACATAAGATATAACAAATATTAATTAAAGTCGTTTGGCGTATCTTGACTTAATAAACATAAATTCAAAACGCGTAGCGGTTCTATAATTCCCACGGTTCACAGTCCGCCAAGCCTCGCCCCTCCATCTTGTATCAGCAATTGCTAGCAGGTTGCTTACCTACAGCATAGACGTAAGACAGTGAGCTTTCGCTCAGCAAGTACAACTATCCTAAACCGCGACACAACACAATAAGACACACATACATAGCATAATTTAATCATTGCATACATCATATAGCTTAACATTTCATAACATATCGTAATTTATCATACATATGCATGAGCCATTTATGCTTTCTTATGCTTTTTTATCCATTCATAACTTACTTTCTTAGCTTATCTTAACATATGGGCCCCATAAGTGTCCGTACCGGGCGCGCAACTATGAATTGGTTGGGGCGGCCAGTCCAATTCCAACTCAATCCACAGTCCAACCCGACCTAACGCGGGTCGATACGACACATGCAACTTGCTTGCCATCATAACATTCTTTATCTTGTACTTAATCTCATTCTTAGTTAATCAGTGAACATGCTTCGTGATGTTCCACATAATTAAATCATAGCATATTTTAATCTTAACATGTTTCTAACATTTTTCATAACATTTTCATTAGCATATAACATTTTACTTTTCATAACATATTTCATGACATTTCATAAAGCATAGCACATAATCATAACACTTTGTAACATTTCCTAAATTCTAACATATAACTTTTATAGCACATTTAGCATGTAACACTTCATCACCCATAGCACTTAACATTTCATACTTAGGCAAGTATACACAACAAAGCCTATGCTGTAGGCGGAGTTGTACTTACCTTGTTTGCGATTGATGTGTCCACTGTCTAGCTTGAGTTTGTCGGGACACCGTTGTATATTATATTCTGAGATGGAACAAAAGTAAGGGTTAGAAATGTTGGCAGTATACCCAACATTCTTATATAACCTTAGTTATATTCCCTTACTTAATTTTTACGTTATCCTACTTGGTTACATTGAGTAACCCTAGGATTTAAATCTAATCTAATCGACTTATTTTTATTTTAGTTTAACTTTAAATTTAAAAATTCATTTTTGTTTTCTTTTAAGAAAACCTTATGTTTTTGGTGCAAAACCCTTTATTTTACTTAAAAATTGGAAATCGTAAAATAAAATTTATAAAAATTATTGACTATTGGAAACTGTCATTGGAACAGTCTCACAATGCCATTTGTCAGTTCATATAAAATTTTTCCTCTTTCTGTACTGTTTTGGGAAATTCTGCACAGGAATTCCCTATTTCCTGTATAGTTTTTGAAATCCATTTCCATTTAAAAATCTAAACAGATTTTAGAAAAGTTTTCTTCACGAAAGTTTTAGCTATCGAAAATCCCTATAACTTTCGTGTTTTGAGGAAAACCCAGTTTCGCTCATATCCTTGTCAGTTTTCATTTGAAACTGATTTGGTCGTGTATTAAGTCTGGGCACATTGGTCTCGGGTTTTCATGAAAATGGAGGCCATTGGAGCCTCATTTTGGAAAACTGTTCGCGTACCCCCCTAGGAAAAACTGTGTTCTACAACTTTCATGTTTTGAGTTTTTCTCAATTCGGCCTCTAAAGGCCTCAAAATTAACTTTTCCCGAAACTGGTCAGGATCCACCCGAACCTGACAGTTTTTCGGTTTGGTGTTCATTTTACGTCCTAAACGCGGAACCTAGCTCGACCAGCCACCGCGGGAGCTCTAATACACACATGCAGCGGTTTCTAACGTTCATCATTCACATCAACACAAACATCATGCATAAATTTATAAAACCCTAACCAATCATCAAACACCTAACATGCATATTCTTTGCAACCACCAACAAAACCCTAACCTATCATGCACAAACCCTAATAATTTTTTTTTTTAAACTAAGGCAGCAATAAACAGTGAGCTTATGCTCTTACAACCAATTGCTTAAATACATTTAAATTTCCTCAATTGAAATTTAAATGAAAAGCTTATGGATTCAAGGGTTTTACCTCAATTTCGGGTCCAAAATTTAACTTGCTTCACTTCTCCCTTTTCCTCCCTTCACAGCCGACTCTCCAAGGGTGATTGGCTCCCAAAAATGTCGAGCTCCTTTGCCCAATTTCAGGTCACCAACTTGGTCAAAAATTCTGGCCAATGTCTTGGCTTAGTTCTCCCCCCCTACAACCGGCCTTGGTTAGGGAATTGGGCACCAAATTTTTTTTTTCACTCTTCTTGCTTGCTCCTCAACCAAAACCGACCCTTACTCTCCTAATTTGCTCTTGATTTAGGCTAGGATTCCTCTCTTTCCTTCTCCCTCAAATCCGGTTTTGGTGGGTAAAGATTTTGGCAAAGTTTAGTTGCTTTTCTCTAATTAATTTGATTTTTGGGGTCACCTATTTATAGAGGTTGGGGATTCTTCTTGAAATTGGATTTTGACCCCCAAAAGTTTTGGGAAATCAGCTTCCCCCCTACAGCTGGCCGGCCTTGTTCAAGAAGAAATCACAATACTTTCCAATTTTTTCATTAATTAGAGAAAATGATGCAATATTTAAAAAGTAAGTGATGTAAGCCTACCTTAAGGCTTGTTTGCCATTTCTTTTCATTAGACAGTCCATTTTTAAGTTAACATAGGTATTTCCAATACTGGATTCACTTATACACAGTATTGGTATTTTGAACTGCAGTCCAAAATTCATCTGTGTAAAACCGAACTGTATAAAAATTTTCTTATAACTTGAAACCACTTGGCCCAAGTTATTCTAATTATTGTACTTGATTTTGCTATGGTGGTTTTGAATCCTAAACATATCATTTTAATCATAAAAACGGCTTTATGCAGTACAAATCTATACTGCGAATTATTTAATCGTACAGTCTTTTTCTTTAACTTTTTGGGTCAATCTTCGGCTTTCTCGTCCACCATTGACTTTCTTGTCAACCGCTGACTTTCCCGCCAAACTTTGACCCTCGAGGTCAACAGTTGACTTTTTGGTCAACCGTCGGCGTTTTTCGGTCAAACTTTGACCAACATAAAATTTTTGGCGATTTAGCTCCTTTTTGCCTAAAAGGTCATTTTCTTGACTCAGTAATCATTTTCGAGTCTTATAAAATCATAAAACTCACAAAACGTAACAAAAGACCTTAACCGGCTTTTTCATGCATATCTTCAAATTTTGTACAAGTTTCTTAAAACAAAAGAAATTGTATTAGTGTAGAAATACTTGGTATTACATTCTTCCCCCCTTAAAAATTTTAGTCCTCGAAAATCAGAACAAACTGGGGTAGTTCTTTCCGATTGGCCATTAGTTTGGGGTGAAAAGCCGTATTGAACTTCAATTTCAACCCCATGGCAGTATGAACATTCGTCCAAAATCAAGAAATGAAGTGTCCATTCCGGTCTGAGATGATCGATTTTGGCACTCATGCAGTCTAATGATCTGGGCTACGTAGATTTTTACTAATCTTTTCACCGAAAAGGTGGTTTTTATCGCGATAAAGTGGGCTGATTTGGTTAATCTATCTACCATAACTCAAATCGTGTCATTCCCACTTGTAATCCTGGGCAATCCTACTACAAAATCCATAGTAGTTTGCTCCCATTTCCATTCTGGAAGCCTATTTTCTGCCATTATAACTACAAAAGTATTTTGTATTAAAATATTCAAACCACAAAGTTTCTCCAAAAAGGCAAAGAAATTTTAAAACGCTGTTTTAAATTATCTATACTACTTCCTAATTTCTGGGCAAACTCTATAAATACATACAAGTGAGTGGCACCAGAATTAGATAATGCAATAACGTCTTATGTGGCGATAAGGATCTATCTTGTCACTTCATGCGAAGTTCCAGCTTCGGCATCTCCATCAGTGTAGGCATAAATCCTAACTTGGGGTTCAGGAGCCTCTAATCTTCCTTGAGAAATTGAGGGTCCTTCGAGCCTTGCTTGAACTGCATGTAACTGGCTGCTTGCATTCCGGTTCGGATACTGAGGGTTTTGGTTGTTCTGGGGGCAGCTCCGTGCATAGTGCCCTTCCTTGCCACAAAGGTAGCAAGCATTAGTCCCCATTTTGCATACTCCCTGATGTTTCTTCCCACACGTTGTGCACACCGGGTAGTAAACGTTAGTATCCTCATTCCCTCGATCATTTTTCTTTGAGAAAAATTCTCTTGTTGATTCTGGCCCGAGAAATTTCCTTTTCTCTTGTTCCTCCCAGATTGTTTGGAACCTTGTGTAGGGTTACTAGTTTGGTCTTTCGGGTGCGACTCCGAGTCTTGTCGAGGCTGCGTTGGCTTTGCCACGGCCTTCTCCTCCTTTCTGGCTTTGAAAATCTGAGCCCTGGCTTCCTTGTCCCGGTTGATCCAATATTCAGCTCGTATCGCTCGGCTCACACAGTCGGATACCAGGATAGGTGGGCTACTGCCAGCACTTACTTGTTTGGAGATGTTTGTGCGAAACATCTTCATCATTCTTCTGACTTTCTCTTTTTCAGTCGGAACCAGTTCCGGGCACAGACGAGCTAACTGTTCAAATTTCTTCACGGCCTCCATAACCGTCATCGATCCTTGTTGCAAGCTGGTGAACTCATCTTGTTGGGCTGCCAGTATCTCCGCATTGTAGTACATGGCACGGAATTCGGTTACAAAATCCTGCCAGTCCATGGTCATGACATCTCGTCGCATCTGTACTGTCATCCACCAGTGCCTTGCGTCCTTCTTGAGAGCGAAAGAGGCGCAGAGAACTTTTTCCTGCTCCGTGAGCCGCATAAAATCCAAGATAACCTGGATGTCAATAAGCCAATTATCGGCGGCTATCGGGTCTGTAAGTCCTTCGAATTCAGGCGCTTTCATACGCCTAAACCGCTCGTAAAGTAGATCTTCCCGCACTGGCTGCACATTAGCTTGTCCTCCAACCGGTGCCATCGGAATCCCAGCATTCCGAGGAATCTCGGGTTGAACCTCTGGGACTGGAGGTGCTACTGGGGGTGCTTGATGAACTGGAGGTGGAACATCGCCTACTTGGGGTCTCTGGTTCATCTGGGCTAACTGCTCCCGTAATCTGTTCGTTTCTTACTGCTGTTCAAGCAGCTGCCTTTGCAAGTTTGCTACCACCGTTGCCAAATCTGGCACAGGCGGGTTTACCGGCATGGTTCGCCGTGGACGTACCATCTTCTACAATTCACAAGCAAGATATTATCATACTATTAATATCTCTTCTTTCATACATGACTTATCATATCGTAAGGTAATATTTAATATCACATGCTTATCATAACATTTAACATACGTATGCTTATCACGGTACTTTGCAATCATAACTTAACATTTTTGCATCTCATAACACGGCTTTTCATATCATATATCCCGTGCTCGCACGGTCCTTTGTACATTTTCAAAAATACATCATATTTACTATACTGTAAATACATATCTACGACATTGTACTGTATACATACAGGGTCAAAAAATGTGATGGAAGTGTCTACCACTTAACCATCGTACATAAGTACAAGCCTATATCCAAAAATAATAAGCTGGTACAAAATAGTTTCAAAATCAAAAATATATACATAATCAGTCGATCTAATCCTAGTCTAAGTCTACTACTGTGACTGCTGAAACGTCAGAGTCGGCCTCTCCGTCTCCATCCAAGATCTCCTCTGGATCCTCCTCAAACTCATCTCCCTCATCGAGCCATCCTCCATGCTCTGGCTCCTCATCATCATCCTCATCATCGCTGGATATAACGATGACCGGAGGGTCCTCATGCTGGTCCTCTGGGGCATCTACGTAGTCATCTGCATCCGGGTCGTCAGCCTCGGCCTCATGAGCAGGTACTGCCTGTATCAGCTCAGCGGGAATCGGGTCCTCTGGAAAAACTGGACCCGGCTCGTATACTGGATCAGGCATTCCAGCGTCATCAACTGGTACCTCGGGCTCTACCACGTATGCGTCGGCCTGCCTAGCGTGAGCAACGACCTCAGCATCCAGTATCCCCTCGATCAAATGGCCTACAGTCATGTCAGGCGTAGGCCCCGGAGCGTACTGTCGGATCGGGGGAGGTAGTCCGTTGTAGAGAATCAATAAGGCCTGCATCCCCGGGCTGGGTATCTCCTGAGGAATGTGGGGCAACATCGCCTCCTAGAACCTCTGGCAATAGTGGCCCATGGACTCGTGAGGGTATGCATGCCAATCAGCCACATACTGAAAATAGCGCTCGAGATGCATGTCCCGATAAATCTCGGGATCGCGATAAGGCGCATCCGCTCCCTCCTCTGGTATCGGGCCGAAACGTGCAATCACTAGGGCACGAAAATGCGCCCAAGTACGCTCTGGCAGTGCCCTCTCGCCGAAAGTCATCCACCAGAGACGAGCGTCAGCCCTCAAACATCGGCTGGCCAGCGAAACCTGTAGGCGAGCCTGGATATGACTCGTGCGGAAGATCGACTCCATGTCATATAACCATGCTGCTAATGTCACGGTCCGTCTCGTACCGTCGAACACTAAAGGAAACGACTCGTAAAACGAGGTAACTGCCTCTCGATCCTCCTCCACTCGTACCGGGTCCATAATATCGTATCTACCATAACATAATCACATAATAAATATTAAAATATGAAAATAAAATTTTAACTTACAATGATGGCGGCGATGGCAGGCTGACTGTGAAACCAACTCGCAGGAAACCGCTCTGATACCAACTCTGTAACGAACCGCCTAACACAGGCCGTTACCATACATACATACGTATATTTCGTACTTACTTACTTAACATAAGCAGCGGAAATTTTTTTTTTTTTTTTTTTTATACAGTGTGACACTCACACGAAAACGTACATAAGATATAACAAATATTAATTAAAGTCGTTTGGCGTATCTTGACTTAATAAACATAAATTCAAAACGCGTAGCGGTTCTATAATTCCCACGGTTCACAGTCCGCCAAGCCTCGCCCCTCCATCTTGTATCAGCAATTGCTAGCAGGTTGCTTACCTACAGCATAGACGTAAGACAGTGAGCTTTCGCTCAGCAAGTACAACTATCCTAAACCGCGACACAACACAATAAGACACACATACATAGCATAATTTAATCATTGCATACATCATATAGCTTAACATTTCATAACATATCGTAATTTATCATACATATGCATGAGCCATTTATGCTTTCTTATGCTTTTTTATCCATTCATAACTTACTTTCTTAGCTTATCTTAACATATGGGCCCCATAAGTGTCCGTACCGGGCGCGCAACTATGAATTGGTTGGGGCGGCCAGTCCAATTCCAACTCAATCCACAGTCCAACCCGACCTAACGCGGGTCGATACGACACATGCAACTTGCTTGCCATCATAACATTCTTTATCTTGTACTTAATCTCATTCTTAGTTAATCAGTGAACATGCTTCGTGATGTTCCACATAATTAAATCATAGCATATTTTAATCTTAACATGTTTCTAACATTTTTCATAACATTTTCATTAGCATATAACATTTTACTTTTCATAACATATTTCATGACATTTCATAAAGCATAGCACATAATCATAACACTTTGTAACATTTCCTAAATTCTAACATATAACTTTTATAGCACATTTAGCATGTAACACTTCATCACCCATAGCACTTAACATTTCATACTTAGGCAAGTATACACAACAAAGCCTATGCTGTAGGCGGAGTTGTACTTACCTTGTTTGCGATTGATGTGTCCACTGTCTAGCTTGAGTTTGTCGGGACACCGTTGTATATTATATTCTGAGATGGAACAAAAGTAAGGGTTAGAAATGTTGGCAGTATACCCAACATTCTTATATAACCTTAGTTATATTCCCTTACTTAATTTTTACGTTATCCTACTTGGTTACATTGAGTAACCCTAGGATTTAAATCTAATCTAATCGACTTATTTTTATTTTAGTTTAACTTTAAATTTAAAAATTCATTTTTGTTTTCTTTTAAGAAAACCTTATGTTTTTGGTGCAAAACCCTTTATTTTACTTAAAAATTGGAAATCGTAAAATAAAATTTATAAAAATTATTGACTATTGGAAACTGTCATTGGAACAGTCTCACAATGCCATTTGTCAGTTCATATAAAATTTTTCCTCTTTCTGTACTGTTTTGGGAAATTCTGCACAGGAATTCCCTATTTCCTGTATAGTTTTTGAAATCCATTTCCATTTAAAAATCTAAACAGATTTTAGAAAAGTTTTCTTCACGAAAGTTTTAGCTATCGAAAATCCCTATAACTTTCGTGTTTTGAGGAAAACCCAGTTTCGCTCATATCCTTGTCAGTTTTCATTTGAAACTGATTTGGTCGTGTATTAAGTCTGGGCACATTGGTCTCGGGTTTTCATGAAAATGGAGGCCATTGGAGCCTCATTTTGGAAAACTGTTCGCGTACCCCCCTAGGAAAAACTGTGTTCTACAACTTTCATGTTTTGAGTTTTTCTCAATTCGGCCTCTAAAGGCCTCAAAATTAACTTTTCCCGAAACTGGTCAGGATCCACCCGAACCTGACAGTTTTTCGGTTTGGTGTTCATTTTACGTCCTAAACGCGGAACCTAGCTCGACCAGCCACCGCGGGAGCTCTAATACACACATGCAGCGGTTTCTAACGTTCATCATTCACATCAACACAAACATCATGCATAAATTTATAAAACCCTAACCAATCATCAAACACCTAACATGCATATTCTTTGCAACCACCAACAAAACCCTAACCTATCATGCACAAACCCTAATAATTTTTTTTTTAAACTAAGGCAGCAATAAACAGTGAGCTTATGCTCTTACAACCAATTGCTTAAATACATTTAAATTTCCTCAATTGAAATTTAAATGAAAAGCTTATGGATTCAAGGGTTTTACCTCAATTTCGGGTCCAAAATTTAACTTGCTTCACTTCTCCCTTTTCCTCCCTTCACAGCCGACTCTCCAAGGGTGATTGGCTCCCAAAAATGTCGAGCTCCTTTGCCCAATTTCAGGTCACCAACTTGGTCAAAAATTCTGGCCAATGTCTTGGCTTAGTTCTCCCCCCCTACAACCGGCCTTGGTTAGGGAATTGGGCACCAAATTTTTTTTTTCACTCTTCTTGCTTGCTCCTCAACCAAAAACCGACCCTTACTCTCCTAATTTGCTCTTGATTTAGGCTAGGATTCCTCTCTTTCCTTCTCCCTCAAATCCGGTTTTGGTGGGTAAAGATTTTGGCAAAGTTTAGTTGCTTTTCTCTAATTAATTTGATTTTTGGGGTCACCTATTTATAGAGGTTGGGGATTCTTCTTGAAATTGGATTTTGACCCCCAAAAGTTTTGGGAAATCAGCTTCCCCCCTACAGCTGGCCGGCCTTGTTCAAGAAGAAATCACAATACTTTCCAATTTTTTCATTAATTAGAGAAAATGATGCAATATTTAAAAAGTAAGTGATGTAAGCCTACCTTAAGGCTTGTTTGCCATTTCTTTTCATTAGACAGTCCATTTTTAAGTTAACATAGGTATTTCCAATACTGGATTCACTTATACACAGTATTGGTATTTTGAACTGCAGTCCAAAATTCATCTGTGTAAAACCGAACTGTATAAAAATTTTCTTATAACTTGAAACCACTTGGCCCAAGTTATTCTAATTATTGTACTTGATTTTGCTATGGTGGTTTTGAATCCTAAACATATCATTTTAATCATAAAAACGGCTTTATGCAGTACAAATCTATACTGCGAATTATTTAATCGTACAGTCTTTTTCTTTAACTTTTTGGGTCAATCTTCGGCTTTCTCGTCCACCATTGACTTTCTTGTCAACCGCTGACTTTCCCGCCAAACTTTGACCCTCGAGGTCAACAGTTGACTTTTTGGTCAACCGTCGGCGTTTTTCGGTCAAACTTTGACCAACATAAAATTTTTGGCGATTTAGCTCCTTTTTGCCTAAAAGGTCATTTCTTGACTCAGTAATCATTTTCGAGTCTTATAAAATCATAAAACTCACAAAACGTAACAAAAGACCTTAACCGGCTTTTTCATGCATATCTTCAAATTTTGTACAAGTTTCTTAAAACAAAAGAAATTGTATTAGTGTAGAAATACTTGGTATTACATTCTTCCCCCCTTAAAAATTTTAGTCCTCGAAAATCAGAACAAACTGGGGTAGTTCTTTCCGATTGGCCATTAGTTTGGGGTGAAAAGCCGTATTGAACTTCAATTTCAACCCCATGGCAGTATGAACATTCGTCCAAAATCAAGAAATGAAGTGTCCATTCCGGTCTGAGATGATCGATTTTGGCACTCATGCAGTCTAATGATCTGGGCTACGTAGATTTTTACTAATCTTTTCACCGAAAAGGTGGTTTTTATCGCGATAAAGTGGGCTGATTTGGTTAATCTATCTACCATAACTCAAATCGTGTCATTCCCACTTGTAATCCTGGGCAATCCTACTACAAAATCCATAGTAGTTTGCTCCCATTTCCATTCTGGAAGCCTATTTTCTGCCATTATAACTACAAAAGTATTTTGTATTAAAATATTCAAACCACAAAGTTTCTCCAAAAAGGCAAAGAAATTTTAAAACGCTGTTTTAAATTATCTATACTACTTCCTAATTTCTGGGCAAACTCTATAAATACATACAAGTGAGTGGCACCAGAATTAGATAATGCAATAACGTCTTATGTGGCGATAAGGATCTATCTTGTCACTTCATGCGAAGTTCCAGCTTCGGCATCTCCATCAGTGTAGGCATAAATCCTAACTTGGGGTTCAGGAGCCTCTAATCTTCCTTGAGAAATTGAGGGTCCTTCGAGCCTTGCTTGAACTGCATGTAACTGGCTGCTTGCATTCCGGTTCGGATACTGAGGGTTTTGGTTGTTCTGGGGGCAGCTCCGTGCATAGTGCCCTTCCTTGCCACAAAGGTAGCAAGCATTAGTCCCCATTTTGCATACTCCCTGATGTTTCTTCCCACACGTTGTGCACACCGGGTAGTAAACGTTAGTATCCTCATTCCCTCGATCATTTTTCTTTTGAGAAAAATTCTCTTGTTGATTCTGGCCCGAGAAATTTCCTTTTCTCTTGTTCCTCCCAGATTGTTTGGAACCTTGTGTAGGGTTACTAGTTTGGTCTTTCGGGTGCGACTCCGAGTCTTGTCGAGGCTGCGTTGGCTTTGCCACGGCCTTCTCCTCCTTTCTGGCTTTGAAAATCTGAGCCCTGGCTTCCTTGTCCCGGTTGATCCAATATTCAGCTCGTATCGCTCGGCTCACACAGTCGGATACCAGGATAGGTGGGCTACTGCCAGCACTTACTTGTTTGGAGATGTTTGTGCGAAACATCTTCATCATTCTTCTGACTTTCTCTTTTTCAGTCGGAACCAGTTCCGGGCACAGACGAGCTAACTGTTCAAATTTCTTCACGGCCTCCATAACCGTCATCGATCCTTGTTGCAAGCTGGTGAACTCATCTTGTTGGGCTGCCAGTATCTCCGCATTGTAGTACATGGCACGGAATTCGGTTACAAAATCCTGCCAGTCCATGGTCATGACATCTCGTCGCATCTGTACTGTCATCCACCAGTGCCTTGCGTCCTTCTTGAGAGCGAAAGAGGCGCAGAGAACTTTTTCCTGCTCCGTGAGCCGCATAAAATCCAAGATAACCTGGATGTCAATAAGCCAATTATCGGCGGCTATCGGGTCTGTAAGTCCTTCGAATTCAGGCGCTTTCATACGCCTAAACCGCTCGTAAAGTAGATCTTCCCGCACTGGCTGCACATTAGCTTGTCCTCCAACCGGTGCCATCGGAATCCCAGCATTCCGAGGAATCTCGGGTTGAACCTCTGGGACTGGAGGTGCTACTGGGGGTGCTTGATGAACTGGAGGTGGAACATCGCCTACTTGGGGTCTCTGGTTCATCTGGGCTAACTGCTCCCGTAATCTGTTCGTTTCTTACTGCTGTTCAAGCAGCTGCCTTTGCAAGTTTGCTACCACCGTTGCCAAATCTGGCACAGGCGGGTTTACCGGCATGGTTCGCCGTGGACGTACCATCTTCTACAATTCACAAGCAAGATATTATCATACTATTAATATCTCTTCTTTCATACATGACTTATCATATCGTAAGGTAATATTTAATATCACATGCTTATCATAACATTTAACATACGTATGCTTATCACGGTACTTTGCAATCATAACTTAACATTTTTGCATCTCATAACACGGCTTTTCATATCATATATCCCGTGCTCGCACGGTCCTTTGTACATTTTCAAAAATACATCATATTTACTATACTGTAAATACATATCTACGACATTGTACTGTATACATACAGGGTCAAAAAATGTGATGGAAGTGTCTACCACTTAACCATCGTACATAAGTACAAGCCTATATCCAAAAATAATAAGCTGGTACAAAATAGTTTCAAAATCAAAAATATATACATAATCAGTCGATCTAATCCTAGTCTAAGTCTACTACTGTGACTGCTGAAACGTCAGAGTCGGCCTCTCCGTCTCCATCCAAGATCTCCTCTGGATCCTCCTCAAACTCATCTCCCTCATCGAGCCATCCTCCATGCTCTGGCTCCTCATCATCATCCTCATCATCGCTGGATATAACGATGACCGGAGGGTCCTCATGCTGGTCCTCTGGGGCATCTACGTAGTCATCTGCATCCGGGTCGTCAGCCTCGGCCTCATGAGCAGGTACTGCCTGTATCAGCTCAGCGGGAATCGGGTCCTCTGGAAAAACTGGACCCGGCTCGTATACTGGATCAGGCATTCCAGCGTCATCAACTGGTACCTCGGGCTCTACCACGTATGCGTCGGCCTGCCTAGCGTGAGCAACGACCTCAGCATCCAGTATCCCCTCGATCAAATGGCCTACAGTCATGTCAGGCGTAGGCCCCGGAGCGTACTGTCGGATCGGGGGAGGTAGTCCGTTGTAGAGAATCAATAAGGCCTGCATCCCCGGGCTGGGTATCTCCTGAGGAATGTGGGGCAACATCGCCTCCTAGAACCTCTGGCAATAGTGGCCCATGGACTCGTGAGGGTATGCATGCCAATCAGCCACATACTGAAAATAGCGCTCGAGATGCATGTCCCGATAAATCTCGGGATCGCGATAAGGCGCATCCGCTCCCTCCTCTGGTATCGGGCCGAAACGTGCAATCACTAGGGCACGAAAATGCGCCCAAGTACGCTCTGGCAGTGCCCTCTCGCCGAAAGTCATCCACCAGAGACGAGCGTCAGCCCTCAAACATCGGCTGGCCAGCGAAACCTGTAGGCGAGCCTGGATATGACTCGTGCGGAAGATCGACTCCATGTCATATAACCATGCTGCTAATGTCACGGTCCGTCTCGTACCGTCGAACACTAAAGGAAACGACTCGTAAAACGAGGGTAACTGCCTCTCGATCCTCCTCCACTCGTACCGGGTCCATAATATCGTATCTACCATAACATAATCACATAATAAATATTAAAATATGAAAATAAAATTTTAACTTACAATGATGGCGGCGATGGCAGGCTGACTGTGAAACCAACTCGCAGGAAACCGCTCTGATACCAACTCTGTAACGAACCGCCTAACACAGGCCGTTACCATACATACATACGTATATTTCGTACTTACTTACTTAACATAAGCAGCGGAAATTTTTTTTTTTTTTTTTTTTATACAGTGTGACACTCACACGAAAACGTACATAAGATATAACAAATATTAATTAAAGTCGTTTGGCGTATCTTGACTTAATAAACATAAATTCAAAACGCGTAGCGGTTCTATAATTCCCACGGTTCACAGTCCGCCAAGCCTCGCCCCTCCATCTTGTATCAGCAATTGCTAGCAGGTTGCTTACCTACAGCATAGACGTAAGACAGTGAGCTTTCGCTCAGCAAGTACAACTATCCTAAACCGCGACACAACACAATAAGACACACATACATAGCATAATTTAATCATTGCATACATCATATAGCTTAACATTTCATAACATATCGTAATTTATCATACATATGCATGAGCCATTTATGCTTTCTTATGCTTTTTTATCCATTCATAACTTACTTTCTTAGCTTATCTTAACATATGGGCCCCATAAGTGTCCGTACCGGGCGCGCAACTATGAATTGGTTGGGGCGGCCAGTCCAATTCCAACTCAATCCACAGTCCAACCCGACCTAACGCGGGTCGATACGACACATGCAACTTGCTTGCCATCATAACATTCTTTATCTTGTACTTAATCTCATTCTTAGTTAATCAGTGAACATGCTTCGTGATGTTCCACATAATTAAATCATAGCATATTTTAATCTTAACATGTTTCTAACATTTTTCATAACATTTTCATTAGCATATAACATTTTACTTTTCATAACATATTTCATGACATTTCATAAAGCATAGCACATAATCATAACACTTTGTAACATTTCCTAAATTCTAACATATAACTTTTATAGCACATTTAGCATGTAACACTTCATCACCCATAGCACTTAACATTTCATACTTAGGCAAGTATACACAACAAAGCCTATGCTGTAGGCGGAGTTGTACTTACCTTGTTTGCGATTGATGTGTCCACTGTCTAGCTTGAGTTTGTCGGGACACCGTTGTATATTATATTCTGAGATGGAACAAAAGTAAGGGTTAGAAATGTTGGCAGTATACCCAACATTCTTATATAACCTTAGTTATATTCCCTTACTTAATTTTTACGTTATCCTACTTGGTTACATTGAGTAACCCTAGGATTTAAATCTAATCTAATCGACTTATTTTTATTTTAGTTTAACTTTAAATTTAAAAATTCATTTTTGTTTTCTTTTAAGAAAACCTTATGTTTTTGGTGCAAAACCCTTTATTTTACTTAAAAATTGGAAATCGTAAAATAAAATTTATAAAAATTATTGACTATTGGAAACTGTCATTGGAACAGTCTCACAATGCCATTTGTCAGTTCATATAAAATTTTTCCTCTTTCTGTACTGTTTTGGGAAATTCTGCACAGGAATTCCCTATTTCCTGTATAGTTTTTGAAATCCATTTCCATTTAAAAATCTAAACAGATTTTAGAAAAGTTTTCTTCACGAAAGTTTTAGCTATCGAAAATCCCTATAACTTTCGTGTTTTGAGGAAAACCCAGTTTCGCTCATATCCTTGTCAGTTTTCATTTGAAACTGATTTGGTCGTGTATTAAGTCTGGGCACATTGGTCTCGGGTTTTCATGAAAATGGAGGCCATTGGAGCCTCATTTTGGAAAACTGTTCGCGTACCCCCCTAGGAAAAACTGTGTTCTACAACTTTCATGTTTTGAGTTTTTCTCAATTCGGCCTCTAAAGGCCTCAAAATTAACTTTTCCCGAAACTGGTCAGGATCCACCCGAACCTGACAGTTTTTCGGTTTGGTGTTCATTTTACGTCCTAAACGCGGAACCTAGCTCGACCAGCCACCGCGGGAGCTCTAATACACACATGCAGCGGTTTCTAACGTTCATCATTCACATCAACACAAACATCATGCATAAATTTATAAAACCCTAACCAATCATCAAACACCTAACATGCATATTCTTTGCAACCACCAACAAAACCCTAACCTATCATGCACAAACCCTAATAATTTTTTTTTTTAAACTAAGGCAGCAATAAACAGTGAGCTTATGCTCTTACAACCAATTGCTTAAATACATTTAAATTTCCTCAATTGAAATTTAAATGAAAAGCTTATGGATTCAAGGGTTTTACCTCAATTTCGGGTCCAAAATTTAACTTGCTTCACTTCTCCCTTTTCCTCCCTTCACAGCCGACTCTCCAAGGGTGATTGGCTCCCAAAAATGTCGAGCTCCTTTGCCCAATTTCAGGTCACCAACTTGGTCAAAAATTCTGGCCAATGTCTTGGCTTAGTTCTCCCCCCCTACAACCGGCCTTGGTTAGGGAATTGGGCACCAAATTTTTTTTTTCACTCTTCTTGCTTGCTCCTCAACCAAAACCGACCCTTACTCTCCTAATTTGCTCTTGATTTAGGCTACGATTCCTCTCTTTCCTTCTCCCTCAAATCCGGTTTTGGTGGGTAAAGATTTTGGCAAAGTTTAGTTGCTTTTCTCTAATTAATTTGATTTTTGGGGTCACCTATTTATAGAGGTTGGGGATTCTTCTTGAAATTGGATTTTGACCCCCAAAAGTTTTGGGAAATCAGCTTCCCCCCTACAGCTGGCCGGCCTTGTTCAAGAAGAAATCACAATACTTTCCAATTTTTTCATTAATTAGAGAAAATGATGCAATATTTAAAAAGTAAGTGATGTAAGCCTACCTTAAGGCTTGTTTGCCATTTCTTTTCATTAGACAGTCCATTTTTAAGTTAACATAGGTATTTCCAATACTGGATTCACTTATACACAGTATTGGTATTTTGAACTGCAGTCCAAAATTCATCTGTGTAAAACCGAACTGTATAAAAATTTTCTTATAACTTGAAACCACTTGGCCCAAGTTATTCTAATTATTGTACTTGATTTTGCTATGGTGGTTTTGAATCCTAAACATATCATTTTAATCATAAAAACGGCTTTATGCAGTACAAATCTATACTGCGAATTATTTAATCGTACAGTCTTTTTCTTTAACTTTTTGGGTCAATCTTCGGCTTTCTCGTCCACCATTGACTTTCTTGTCAACCGCTGACTTTCCCGCCAAACTTTGACCCTCGAGGTCAACAGTTGACTTTTTGGTCAACCGTCGGCGTTTTTCGGTCAAACTTTGACCAACATAAAATTTTTGGCGATTTAGCTCCTTTTTGCCTAAAAGGTCATTTTCTTGACTCAGTAATCATTTTCGAGTCTTATAAAATCATAAAACTCACAAAACGTAACAAAAGACCTTAACCGGCTTTTTCATGCATATCTTCAAATTTTGTACAAGTTTCTTAAAACAAAAGAAATTGTATTAGTGTAGAAATACTTGGTATTACAACAACAACGGAAAATCTTCAATATCATGTGCTTACAGCTACTATTTGGTTTGGGGCCTTGTATTTCATCTTACAGCTTGGCGTATGCAGAAAAAAGTGTAGTTTGAGTTTGGATTTTTATCCTTTAGGACCTTTATTTTGTTGCCAAATTTCTATAGCAGTTTCATAAGCAGTTATTTTAGTGCTAAAACCACCAGTTAGTTGGCCAGTTGAATTTTACAATCAAGAATGATATCTTGACGTTTATGGCTCAAGTTCTGTGGTATCAGAACACTTTATTATAGGATTAAATATACCTTTATAATAATTCTTGACATTAATCATGTTTTCTAGATGGAAGAATCCAGGAAATTTGCTGCACAATCTTCTCCCTACACTCAACCAGTCCAAACAAGTTTTAATGCGGCAGCCGAAAACCGTGGGACTTCCCATACTGTGAGAATGATTCCATCAGATAAACCAAGTCATCCGCCAATTTCTTCTGGGGTGACCTCAGCTTCCCTACGTCATGTTTCTACAGCAGCTCCATCCATCCAGTATCAATTGCCAACCAATGATGTCAGAGCATCAAAACACTTGATTTTTTACAATCTTGACAGCCAAATCTGCATTGAGGTATCAAAACATTTTTTGGAAGAGAAAGAAATCAACAAATATAATAAAGACACGATGCTCTTTCAAAACATTTCATTCATTTGTGTGCAGGTTTCGAGTTTGTTATTTTGTCATGACCGAAATTGTCACCTTTTTAAGATTAATCAATTACATATAAAAAATCAATCAATAATCTATGAAATTCTATTTTAAAGAGTTTTAGCACTGAACCTCTTAAACTTTTTGTGTTTTGACAAAATTTCGTTTGAACTTTAAAACTTTGACATTTATGTCCCTAAACTTTATCAGGAGAAAATTATGACAGATCTCTTAAATAATTCAGATCCTGATTTCGCTATGTATTCGATTTTCTTTTTCTGTTGTGGATCATGGATATTGGATAGTTTCTCTGTTTCCGGTGTGATTTTTTTTTGTTTGCCCCCTTTTTTTTGTTTGCTTGCAAATTGGATTGTATGACATTGATGTATGTTCTACCACTACCAACTATATATAATATTAATTTTATTAACTCCTACGATAAAAAATATATATATATACCAATAGGAATTCTATGTCAAATATTGTGTTAAATTTAGAGGTATTTCACTCGTATTCCAGAATTTAGCTAGAAGCATGCCTACAACGATTTTGACAAATTCAAATCATTAAATAAATTTTTTTGTATACTTTTTTAATCAAGGAAATGAGTGGAAGACTTCATTTTCTGTAATTCTTTGAAAGGAAATTAGTAAAGGACTTTAAAAATATATAAATAAATAAAAGATGACTAGAGCAGTTATAATTTTTTTATTCTTAGTTAATAATTGTTGTTTTTTTTTTTTTTAAGGTTCCGTTTGGTGAAATGATTTGAGTTGAAATTTTTAAATTTGAGTTGGTTGACTTTTTAAAAATTAGTTATAATTTTTGTTTAATAATACAACTTTATCTTATATTTATTACACAGTTGCAATATATCAATGCAGCATCCAACAATATTAACATTTTACTTTTTAAGGACGTCAGTGGAAAACTTTTTTTTTTTTTTTTTTTATTGAAAGCAGCGTTATTCGAAGACTTCATTTCATTATTGCGCCTATCTTATTGTGTTAAACAAATGGTGAAGGACTTTGTGGAAGAGGAAGACCATGACATGTGATGACACAAACGAAAACTTGGTAAAAAAATCAATTTTTTTACTTAAAAAAAAATTATGGTACAACCTCTTATTTGGCATTATGAACCTTTGTTTTACCTATTTGATTAAATTTTTAATAGTCCGATCTATGACTAAAGTAGTTTTATGTCTAGTATTGTAAATTTTTAAAATGAATAATTATTGATCGTACTATTGAAAATTAATCCAACTTTCAAAAAGCAATCCTTAACAATATTATAAAATAAGAATCCCCACTGAGAAGCTCTAATAAAAAAATATTTTTCTTTTCTAAAAAATATTAATCCGAACGTTTTCCTCTTAGGTTGACCGGTGGATCCGTTTCTTGTAGCTAGGTTGACTAGGCTCACATTTGCGGAACTTTCGAGTCCCTCTTCGACATGGGAAGTGGAGCCCTAGGAAGCTTACGACGGTTAGAGCAGGTGTCCCCGAGTCTACAGAAGCAAACAAAGGGGCTATCTATGCTAGGGGGCTAGGCGTCCAGGAAAGTGGTATCAATGTCTAATGAACTATACGCCATGAAATCTAGTACATTTCATGTATAAACGATTAAAAAGTGCACAAAATAAATAAAAATAAAGGAATTTATATCAGTGGTTCATTTTTAATATAAGAACTATGTCCACTACAATATTTAGGAGTTTCACTACGATGTTAGGAAATTATGTTTCCAATACTGGTGACCTCAAACGGAGCCTTAATTTCTTGATTTCTAGATGTCTTCCTAAAGGGTTCTGAGTAGATTTTCTGGAATTCACCGGAGAAGTCACAATTTATTAAAAAAATACATATGAGAATTTAAATAAAAAAATTACACCAATCCCCTGATCAATTTATTAAAATGAAAAAAAACATATATATGAGAATTTATATAAAAAAAATTACAAACTAAATTCCCTTTATTGAGGTCAAACATTTACATTACGAAGGAGTACCGTTGTAATTATTCATCAATCACTTCTAAATCTAGGGCCATACGTCTTGCATTCTTCTTGCTATGAGCTTTTGGTGGACCTATAATGATGCGAAAGGATTTGGAGGCATGGTTAATCCTTCCCCTCCATCTTGCAACATTTGTACTACAACTTTCATGGTAGGGCGACCTTGCAGAAACCATTCGATGCACTAGAGTCCTACAATCGCAAGTTTCTGCGCAATTTTATTATTGCCCTCATCCTCGATTTGTATTCGGAGATCTTTTCCTTCCCCTAAAAGATTGTATATCCATTTGTAAAATCGCCATGGCGAACAGTATAAGAACTAAAGAACCTATAATTGCACCCGCAAAAATCATAAAAATCAACGTCGATACTAGAACCAGACAATGTCTCTCCAATTCCAAGAGTCAACAGCATTAACAACTCATCTCTTAAATAACTGAAAGGTTAAAACTGTAGTCAACTTACTCGTAATCACCGACTGTTTTAATTTGTGGCCACCTGTAAATTAACATAAAAATATAGATCTTAGTATCCCTTGAATAAAATTACTGAATGTAGCATTTACACATGTTATGTTTGTAAAATACGCGTTTGTGCCATTTGTAACTTACGTAGTATGATTCATACGTGGAATTAAAAGAGCAATTGAATAGCGTAGAGCCCCCAACAAATGCAAACTTGAAAGGTGAGATTGAAAGATTGAGGAATTTCAAGTTTTGCTTCTGAAGGCCACATTTTTGTGGGTTATATATGCTAATGTACCGACGGTTATAGAATATATCTGTTACAAAGAACTTCATTCGAATATTGGGCAGCTCAAGAACAGTTTGGGTAATACTAGTACGGGATAAATCGATGCCGAGGTATCCACAGTGCGATGGCTGGCTGCTTTTTAGTCGGAAAGTGAATCTGAACTATCAGATACCATCTGCTTTCCTTTCAAATACAGAGTTGTGAGGATTCCACCAAAAAGAAAAATTGTGAGAAAAACGCCCTGTTCTCTCCCCATTAATTAAAAATGGAAAATGGAAGAGCCTTGTTGTTGGCTGGCCGATTACCGATCCAGGCAACTTTTCTAGTAATGGTGATCTGTATGCAGTTCCGTGGCACTAGCTACGCAAAGGCCAATAGTCACGATCTCTGCTCTTCTTCATGTGGGAGTATCCGCAACACAACCTCTCCTTTCAGACTCACAACTGACCCGTTGAGCTGCCGTGACTTAAGGTATGATCTTTCTTGCGAGAAAAACGTTACAGTTATATATTTGCCTGTTGATTCCGTACAAGTGATCTTATACGGCCCAGAATATCGAAGATACTACGTACAGGCAATCAATTACAATAACTACACATCCCCAGCAATAGCTTGTACCATTTGGACAGTTGGCCGAACTCAATATATGAAACTTTTATATTCTTCACCTGTAAAAGTCCAGTGCTGAATTCTTCTTATAGACACGCTTTTCTGTGCGAATTCAACCGTACTTTTTCCACCGAAATGTCACCGTTCCGATTCAGTTCAAAGCAGTACTACTCTTATTATTACGTCTTCGATGATGCCTTTGAATCCGATGAATTGGACGAGTCTTGCTGGATAGAACAAACGAGTCTCATAACAAAAGGACATTCTAACAAGAAGCTGACATCAAACGACATCCACAATTTGCTTGTTTATGGCTTTGAGCTTTCTTGGATGCAAAGTTTCGCTACAAGGCACCAAAGTTCTTCCTATTTCGACGGGGAAGATTCAAACAGCGTTCATTGTATCAATGACTGCATATTTCCGGATTACAGAGTGGACGATATGGATCGGTATGGTAAGGATATTCCCAAATATAATTACTAATTAAGCAAAACGCAAAGCAATTCTTTCTCTTAATTCAGTGCTTTTCAAAATATCAAGATTCTGAATTTCAACTCATGACATTGTATTGCTATTCTGGATGTTGCAGGCCTCTTCTTCACAATTTTGGGCTACCTCGAGCGTAAGTGTTTCTGTTTGTTCTGTTTTTTTTTTTTTTTTTTCCTTTTAAACAGAATCATAATGTTAATATATAGCAGAATTTATCATCATTGTTAAGAAATAGCATATTTCACTTTAAAACTTATTAATAATAAGATTTTATTTTACCCTTACTATTTTTCCTCTCTCCCTCCTTTCTCTTCTCTCTCACTCCTTCCAAGCACCATTGACGAAGATTGACGGAATCGTGAGGCTGAGAATATGGCGAGCTCGTGATTTTGATGAGATGTGGAAGAGATGTAGCGCCAGTGGAAGCACGTTGCTAATTCGAGATGTGTGAAGTTGTCTCCCTGTTGGAGCTCCGTGCTCTGTTGCGCGAGATTGGAACTTCATCAGATGAAAAATGCTTCGCCGGCATTACGAGCTTTTTCTCCGGCAACCTGGGCACTGCCCAGGGACAGCCCCTGGGCAATGCAGCGCCAGCCTAGGCCGCAACAGTGGCCATGCGACCAAAAAAAAAAAAAGTTGGAAATTTTAAAAAATAAAAATTATGGTGTATTTTCTTAGAAAGTAGGTTTTACTTTGAAAGATTTACTTTTTATAAAGTACTAAACTAATTGAAGTTGAATTCAAAGTTTTAAATTCAATTTTCTAAGAAAGAATTTATGATTTAAAAGTTGAAAATATGCTATAGTCTCATAACCATAGTTTATATAGATTAAATCTTAGATTCTTCTTGAAAAGGAATTTAGGATTAATCTTATCTAAAAAGTATAAAAATTAATACTCGATTTGGATAAATTTCAGGAAGGGGATTTTAGATTGTGGCCTTGAAGGAGGTGTTTTTGCTGTGAGTAATGTAAGTACAAACTTTGCCTACAGTATAAAAATAATATTATTTTCAAACTATAGACTAGGCACATGTCATGTTAGGAATGATTTGGTTACGTTTGTAGAATGATGACATGTATGTTATGAATTACGTGATTTTCATGTATCATAATATGTTCTGACATGCCACAATCACGTATATGCCAGACCTATATTTATGTCATGATTTACAAGTATGTCACATTTACAGACTTGCCACACTTTTACTAATATGCTATGTAAATGCCACACTTTATATTTATGTCATGATTTTTAAATTTATGTCATGAATTATCATGTCATGCCACTATATCATGACTAATAAGTTCAGAATTAAGGAATGTAAATCTTATACCTAGTCTCTGAATAAGACTTTAAGTTAGAGTATGATTTACGCATACACAAATTTAATTAAGTTAAAGGCTACGACTAATTCAAGATAAGTACTTAGGGTGTCGTACCAACCTTACATGAGGGGGTGATCATGTCATTATGTTATATAATGATTTAAAGTTTCTGATTAATTCCCAGAATTGTTAGGGAACTTGTAAACCCTAACTTTCTGTGTAATGCATGCACCCAGTATGTACACATAAGGGCACCCACAGATAAGCAAGATAATAAGTTTATAATAGAAAATAAGACATCCATAATTGAATATAATTGGACCACATCTTAAATTCCATAATTGGATGATGCATCCACACATGTCATTCATGTTTTCAAGCAATGCAATATCTATATTTGTACTTGCTGAGCGAAAGCTCATTAGTTATATTTATATTGTAGGTAAGCAACTTGCAGCTTAGTGCATGGTGGACAATCTGTGGTTGAAGATGATGAGCAAACGAATGCAGTATGGACACCACTAAGCAATTTATTTTGCAAAAGCTATTTTAAAAAATTATTATTATTATTATAAAATTTTCAAATTATATTATATAAAGTTTATGACATGTAAGGTCATATGAAACAAAAAATATATATATTTTATTAAGATGTAACAAGTATGTGACAAAAGTTTTCATGATAAGTTACAAAATATATATATATATATAAATATTACGAATTTTCAGGTACCCAAGTCTACGTATTTGAAGTATTAATAAGTAAATACTTAAATTAAGCAGCAATGTAACAGCCTACTTAGAAGGGTCGTTACATGGGGGACAGGATATGAGGGCATTTTGGGGGTTTTTGAAATCTAAAATCAAATTATGATATAATTTCCCAATCCTAAAAAATTATAATATCTTTTTTAATCATCCTCTATAATTATGTTGCTTCTCTCTTTCTCTCTATTTTTAAATTGGACCTTTAAAGAATGGATGTCGTCTTATTTGTCTTATTTTTTAACTACAATTTAAAATGGAACAAAATCCTCTAAAATTATTAGAAGTTACAATTTTTGTACTTTTATTCTTGAGACTTCAATTTTTTTTTAGTGGTTTTAATTATGTGAGGATCACGTGACTTGTTAGAAAAGGGTAGTTTTAATAACTAACGATCATATATGATTTAAATCGTTGATTTTTTTATTTTGTTTTTTTTACGCTTCAATACCAAAATTACAACTTATAATAAATTAAGGGAGTTTTATTAAAATTTAAGGGGGAAATTAGTAAGCAATCCTTTATCTTGAGGGTAAAATTTGAAATTATCCCGTGCTTTTATTATGATTGTTAATAAGGGGTCAAATTTAAAATTAACACTTGCTTTTATTATGATAGTTTATTCAGGTTAATTCTACTCCTCAATATCTACACCCTCAGATTTGACTCTTATATTTCCTTAGTCTTGTTCTTTTTATATCTCTTCAATAATAATATCATGACACGTCAATTAAAAATGTATTAAAAATGTGTTTTTAATTACACAATATCATGACTTATTAATTAAAAAATCATATTAGTTAAACACATCTCATAACACTATTTGAGAGACATGTAAAAAAAAAACACATATAAGATAATATATGAAACGAATCACACCCACCTAGTCACATTATATGTATTCTAGGGTCCTATCCTAAGATGTTCTCTTATGCTACTTTTAGAAACTCTTTAAAACCTTTTTGGTAATTTCTTTTGATTCCTTGCAGTTTGCTTGTACTACCTTGGAGCATAAAAATACATTGGTAAGGCTTTTTCAATCGAAAACGCTTAATTTGCAATTTTTTTTTTTTTCACATTGGGAAAATAACTGTAAGTAACAAGCGGAACAAAAAAAAATTACAAAATGTCTGGGAAAGTTAACATATATTAATGTAAACCAGAGTAAAATTAATTATTGTCCGGAACATACAAACTATAAAATATATACTTGGGATAAATTTTAAAATTTATCCCCGAACTTATCTCTATTCTCTTGAACTTACAGATTTTATAAAATAAGGTCCTTTGTTTGATTTCTTGATTGAAAAAAAAAAAAAAAAAAAAAAAACAGATGGTGGTAGTCATAGCGTTGCACAATCTAGAGCGATAGAATAACACAATAAAAACCTGTTGGAGTTAGATCAGCGAGTTGGAGCTCCAAGTTCCTTCTAGTCAATCAAGTAGAACTCCCGAACTTTTTTTGGGGATGAAGATAATGTTATATACTCTAATGATTTTCCGTTTAATGTTATAATTTATGGGTAATTTTGTAGACGTGCTTCGAGTATTTCAGATACCATTCTCTCTCTGTTTCACGTGCAAATTGGGTGAAGGAGGCTTTGGTTCTGTGTACAAGGGAAAGCTTTCTAGCGGTCGCTTTGCAGCAATCAAAATTCTCAGTAAATCCAAAGCTAACGGGCAAGATTTCATCAATGAAGTTGTTACCATTGGAAGGATTCACCATGTCAATGTCATGCGATTAATCGGTTTTTGTGTCGAGGGTTCAAAGCGTGCTCTTTTATATGACTTGATGCCTATTGGACCTCTAGATAAGTACTTTTTTTCTGGAGAAAAAAGGAATCACTCTTTAAGTCTTGACAAAATATTTGAGATCGCACTGGGAGTGGCTCGATGAATTGAGTATCTTCATCAAGGATGTGACATGCAAATTCTACATTTTGATATTAAGCTTGACAACATTCATTTGGATGAAAACAAAGCAGATGTCTATAGTTTTGGAATGTTACTGATGGAAATGGCGAGTAGAAGGAAAAACTAAAGCACAAATGCTGAGAATTCAAGTCAAATTTACTTTCCATCGATAATATACAATCAGTTTAGCAAAATGCATGATGTAGAAATTGAATATCTAATGGAAGAGGAAGCGGAGACGGTAAAAAAGATGATCATAGTAGCATTATGGTGCATACAACTGAAGCCTTGCAATCGCCCTTCAATGAGCAAAGTCATAGAAATGTTCGAAGGCAAAGTTGAATGCCCACAAATGCCTCCGAAGCTTTCGTTTTGTCCACAAGAAAACAATGGAACAGATGCTAGAAAGACATCAAAGGAAACGTCTTCATCAGCACAATCTGACGAGGAACTCTCAGAAATTAATTTGATCTCAAATGCATAGACACATATGATTATAGATCGAATTTGATTAATTAAAAAAATCACTTTGTGAGTTTGCATAAGATACACTTATTAGTTACTATCAGTTTTTTTTTTTTTTAATCTATCTTAATCATTCAAATTTTATTTTTTTCAGTCGTTCCCAAGAATTTTTTTTTTCTTTTCCAAACTTGGGAATTTAGACAAAAACAACCTATATACATAACTCATAAATGTTTTTATCTAGTATTGCGCGCATGTAGTGCTATGTAGAATTATTAATATTATAAAAACAAGTAATTAAATCACTCGTCCTACTCTTAATTTGTTTTAAAGAAAATGTTGTAAAACAAAACGCTAGCTGATTAGTCTAAACTGTGCCTGAAGCGCTGAAAAACTATTTGTTATAAGGTATCAAATACACTGCTACGATTGACAATTTGACAGTTTCATAATTTGTACTTTGAAGTTAAAAATGTGTAGAAACATTCCTAATTGATCGCCGTGTTAATGTTTTGCCGAAAATTTGACGTTTGACATGTAAATTATGAGTTATTATTTAGTGGCACATGAGTCAGAAATTGATAAATGGTGTTTTGATTTGTTCCCTACTATTTTTTTTCATTACTATTATTATTTCTACATGTTTGATTGATAATTTTGTGAAATTGTTGTCCAATAAAATATCCAAATTAAACTTTCTAATAGAGTGTTCAATATACTATATTGGAATATTTTGATGATCGATGTCTGCGGATGGAGTCAGAGACATTTAGTCATTCATGTTGAAAACTTAAAATATTTTAATAAAGCATGCAATATACTTTACAAGAATATTCTAGTGATCGATGCCGACTGCTGAAGTCGGGGACATCCGACCATCTATGTAAAAAATTAAAAATATTCTAGTAGAGTATCCAAATATTCCGACAATTGGTGCCGCAGGCATAGGCAGAATCTAATTCAATGTATATGATATTACAGTAGATTTATAAGTAACAGGGACAATTTAGGTATGTTATGTTGACCTTTGACTTTGTAAAACATATTAGGTTGGCCTTTAACCAGAATTCTTTTGTGTCGTATTGGTCAAGTTTTAAAAATTTCTATCATTTTGTTAAGACGGTTTTCAAACAAGTGTCATTTAGGTGTTAAAAAAAAATTGTGGTTTATTTAAGCTGGCCAATAAGTGGGCCAAGGCCTGGGCCTAAATCCCTCAAAGCAGGCCTTCATGTTAGTCATCACTTTTTTTTTCATTTTTCTTCGGTTTTTTTTCCCCTATTGATGCAAAGTCCACTGAGTCTTTTAACATAAAACTAGTTTGTGCATATATTATAGCAATTAATAGCGTATATTTTATAATTATTATATGTTGTGAATAACTTTTCGAATGTCTTTAACTTAATATATATATATATACTGTTCTAAAGTTAGAAAGAGTAGTTTTAATTAAATATTTTTGTTTTCTTAAAAAAATTTCTAATCTACTAGTTTAGGAAAAAATAAATAAATAAAGGGGCCATTTATGTTATATTGGGACAATATTTATTTCAGTAGCAAAGTAAGATAAATAAAATGATAACTTGATTAATAATGATAGTACAATATATCAATGTTTACATAATGATAATACAGTACAATGCAATGTTTACATAAGTATAAATTTATATATTCAAAGTTAAGTTTGTTTTCTCAATCTAAGGGTTCATTCCATCATCAAAACCCATGGTCATCTTCTTCATTTTCTTGGGATATTCAAAGTTAAGTTTGCTTTCTCATGGTCATCAAAAATCATGCAAATTTAGTTATATGAATCTAATGGTTCATTTTTCTTCAAAACTCATGGTCATCTTATAGTGTCACCTGGAAGGGCAAATGAAGAATCACGAAAAGAGAAATTATACTTTTAAGTTAAAAAAAAGGATCGGTGTATGTTTTTTTTTTTTTTTAAAGAAATATTAAGTACACTGTTTGGAAGAAAGTTTATAAAAAATAAAAAAAAAGGGGAAATAAAGATTAATTAATTTGATTCATTACAATATTTTGAATAAGGGTTTATAATTTAAACGTTTCCTAAAAAAAAATGGAAGAAGAGCAGTAAATTAAGTTTAGAGTAACTGGATATAAAAATTCAAATTAAAAATTATCCAAGTGATAAAATACAGTTATAATACGAAAGCAGACGGCAATCAGTACTAGGAAAAAAAAATTCAAAAAAGACAATGAACTACTATCCAAAGTCACTCTTTAACATTCTGATTAAAAAAAAAAAGTCACTCTTTAATAGAAAAAGACTATCAATATTGTGAAAACACCAATTCAAAAGAGCAAAAAAGATAATCCTAGACATTTATTTTGGACGATCTTAATGGAACATTTCAAACGTAAAAATTTTCGTTTATTTTTAGTAGGATATATAGAAAGATATTAGTGCGTATCGATTACTTGCGAGAGAGATTGTGCGTAAAAATCTAATTTTCTTACAAATGTTAGATATTCATAAACCTAAATTTGATTCTCCCATAGTTGTTTTGAATGTTTGAGAACTGAACAATACACGAATACACTTATAATTGTTGTTAATATTTTCTAGAGTTATCTTGAACAGTTGCAACCGAAAATTGAATAAATTATGAATGATTATAACCTTTCATGTAAAAGAGACCAATTTTAGTGAGAAATTGCAATAATAATAATAATTCATGATTTATTATCACAAAGCATTTTAGTGAAATGTTGCGACCATTTATACTCTCTTTTTTTTTTTTTTTTGAGAAATATGAAATTCACCATTTGGAAGAATGAAAATAATAATAATAATAATAATTTTCCAAGTGGTGTTTAGAGGAGCCTTTTATAAGGCCCATAATAGGACGGCAATGTAAGAAGACAATTCTCATAAGGAGGGAGTAAAAAAAACGATCACATCTAGATTCCGTTTCGGCCAACCCACTAACCCACACTAACTTTTTGAAAGAGCACAAAGAGATTTTGCAAGTGTTGTTTGACATCAATTAAACAGGGAGTAAAAAACAACAATATTTAGATGTCGTTTTGGACGACCCACTAACCCACACCAACTCTTTTAGTATTGTTAAGATTCGGGACGTCAGAGAAAAGAAAAAAAATTAAAAAACTCTTCAGCAAATATCTTCAATCTATAAAGGCAAATATGTATTTGCAGCCATGACTATAAGACTACCATGGGAGCTAAAGTAAACAATACGCTCCATGACCTTTTCAGCCAAGTATAAGACTTTTGGTATTGTAGCCCTTTTAACTTTATGAAAATTTCCAATATGCCAACCAATAATAAACACTTTATTGATTCTGAACTATCAGAATTGTATAAAAACTCGTTGAGTTTTATATATATTATTTTAATATGATTTTGATCAAACCTAATGTTTTAAAAATATGCATCATATTGATGTTGGTTTCTGCTCCGACCACGAAGTACCACCGCCGACCACTCCCCTCGATTTTCCCGCCTTCTCGGAGACGTACTCACCGTCTCGGATGGTCGGCTGACCGAGAAAGTGGCCGACAAGATCCTACGATCCTGCAAGAGCTGGCTACGTGCGCGGACAACGATGTTCTCGGATTAACCATCGTGTCGGCTGCTTCCGTGCTGCCGGGACGGTCAGCCTCCCGGTCACAATCGGGGATGGCCTGGAAAGGGTGACTCGGATGGTGGAGTTCATCGTGGTGGACCGACCATCCGTCTACAATATCATCCTGGGCAGGCCGACCCTTAATGCTATTAAGGCGGTGGTCTCCACCTACCACCTGGCGAAGAAGTTCCCAACCAACGGTGGAGTCGGCGTGTTCCAGGGAAACCAGGAGGGCGCAAGGAAATGCTACATGGAGGCGGTCAACAAAGTGTGCCGAAAGGCATCCGCCCCGATAATCGTGGCAGCCGTCTTCACGGTAGACGAGGTCGAAACCCCCAATGGGGAGATCACCCGCCTAAGCGACCTGGACCCGCGGATTCCCGAGGAGGAGATCCGAGCGCACCCGGTCGAAGACCTGGTTTCTTACCAGCTGGACCCCGAGCACCCGGAGAGGACCGTGCTGCTCGGCTCGAGGCTCGGTCCCGAGACCCGAGCGGAGCTAGAGGGGTTTCTCCGCGAACACAAGGATGTCTTCGCCTGGTCACACGAGGATATGCCCGGGATCGACCCGGCAGTGATGTGCCATCATCTGAGCGTCGATCCGAGGCATAGGCCCGTGATCCAGAAGAGGAGAGCCTTCAACCCTGAGAGGTACGCGGCCATCAACGTGGAGGTGAAGAAGCTGCTCGCGGCGGGCTTCATCCGAGAAGTCACCTACCCGGAATGGCTGGCCAACCTCGTCCTGGTCAAGAAGACCACCGGGAAGTGGAGAGTCTGCATAGACTACACGGACCTCAACAAGGCGTGTCCAAAAGACAGCTTCCCGATTCCTCGGATTGACCAGCTGGTCGACGCGACGGCTGGCCACGAGTTGCTCAGCTTCATGGACGCGTACTCGGGATATAATCAGATCCCCCTGAGCAGGTCCGACCAGGTGAAGACGGCGTTCACCACCGACCAGGGCTTATACTGCTACCAGGTCATGCCCTTCGGCCTCAAGAATGCCGGGGCGACATATCAGCGGCAGATGAACAAGATGTTCGCCCCGCTCATTGGGAAGTCGATGGAGGTGTACGTCGACGACATGCTGGTGAAGAGCCGCCGAGCAAGCGGCCACATCCAAGATCTCCGAGCCTGCTTCAACATTTTGCGGCGGTACCGGATGAAACTCAATCCGGCCAAGTGTGCCTTCGGGGTGGAGTCGGGGAAATTCCTCGGGTTCATGGTGAACCACCGGGGAATCGAGGTCAACCCCGCCAAGGCCCAGGCCGTGGTCGACTTGCAGCCGCCGAGGACGACGAAGGAGGTTCAGAGACTTACTGGGATGATCGCTGCCCTCTCCCGGTTCGTGTCCCGGTCCACCGACAAGTGCTCCCCGTTCTTCCAAGCGCTTAAGGGCCAAGGCAAGATCAGCTGGGACGACAAGTGCGAGGAAGCTTTCGAGGGCTTGAAAGAGTACTTGGCTAGCCCACCGCTGCTGTCGAAACCTGTTCCAGGGGAGGTGCTACTCGTCTACCTTGCTGTGTCCGAGAAGGCAGTTAGCTCGGTCTTAATCCGAGAAGAAGACAGGGTACAGCTCCCCGTCTACTACAGCAGCAAGGCCTTTCAAGGCGCAGAGGAGAGGTACACCCCTCTGGAAAAGTTGGCCTTAGCATTGGTCACTTCAGCTCGCAAGCTGAGGCCGTACTTCCAGGGTCACCCGATCCGTGTCCCGACCAGCTACCCGCTTCGCCAGGTGCTTCAGAACCCCGAGCTGTCGGGTCGGATTGCGAAGTGGGCCATTGAACTTAGAGAATTCGACATCGAATACGTTCCACGAATTGCGGTAAAGGCGCAAGCGCTAGCCGATTTTGTGGCCGAATTCACTGGTGCTCCCGAGCCTACTCCGGATCCATCGGAGGCCGCGGCGCCCAGTGAAGACGGCCCGACGGCACCGAACATGAACGTCTCAAGGTGGAAACTGTTCGTTGATGGGTCCTCAAACTCGGGGGGCTCCGGCGCAGGGCTCGTCCTCGTAAGCCCCGACCAGTATAAGACCAGCCAAGCACTCCGCTTTAACTTTAAGGCGTCCAATAACGAAGCGGAGTACGAGGCTGTGATCGTCGGGCTCGGCCTTGCCCGAGAACTTAGTGTGCAAGACATCGAAGTGTTCAGCGACTCGATGCTCATTGTAAACCAAGTGACCGGGGAGTTCCAGGCGAAGGAAGCAAGAATGGCGAAGTACCTGGGCAGGGTTAAAGCCCTGCTCGGCCAATTCAAGACCCAGGTGGTTACTCGGATACCTCGTTTGGAGAACATTGAGGCAGATGCCCTCGCTCGGCTCGCCTCGGGGAATGACCTCGATGGTCTGGTTTCGTTCCCCATTGAACGACTGGACCAGCCGAGTATCGAGCGAGAGGAGCAGGTCCTCTGTTCCGAGAACGCCACCACCTGGATGGATCCGATCATCAGGTACCTCGCCGAGTCCAAGCTTCCCGAGGACCGAGAACAGGCTCGGCGGATCAAGAACACCTCGGCCAGGTATAGCATCATCGACGGAAAACTGTACCGCCGAGGTTACTCTTCCCCCTACCAGCGCTGCGTTGGCCCTGCAGAAGCCGAGTACGTCATGAAGGAAGTGCACAGCGGGGTCTGCGGGAACCACTCCGGGGGGAGAGCCCTGTCATTCAAATGCCTTCGGCAGGGGTACTACTGGCCGACCATGGGCAAAGATGCGATGGACTTTGCCCGAAAATGCCTCAAGTGCCAGCAGTTCGCTAGGGCCATCAAGTCACATCCCGAGAAGCTGACCTCGGTGGTGTGCTCCTGGCCGTTCGCCAAGTGGGCTCTCGACCTGATCGGACCACTCCCCATGGCCCGGTCGCAGCTTCGCTATTGCATCGTAGCAATAGACTACCTCACGAAGTGGGTCGAGGTGGAGCCACTGGCCCAGCAGACGGAGGCAAAGTGCACCAGCTTCTTGTGGAAGAGCATAATTTGTCGGTTCGGGCTCCCGCACACCGTCGTAACAGACAACGGGAAGCAATTCGACAATCCTAAGTTCATCGCTCTCTGTGAGCAGTTCGGGATCAAGAAGGTGTTCTCTTCTCCCGAGCACCCTCAGAGCAACGGACAAGTGGAGGCCGCCAACAAAACTATCAAGGAGAACTTGAAAAAGAACCTTGAGAGGCACAAGGGGGCTTGGGTCGACGAGCTTCCCCGAGTACTATGGGCCTACCGAACGACCAAGCGTACCGCGACCGGGGAAACCCCATTTGCAATGGCATTCGGAGTAGAGGCTGTCATACCAGTCGAAGTCGGCCTGCCGAGCCTCCGAGTAGTTAACTACAATGAGGAGGATAACGCCGAGCAAATACTTCCAGAGCTCGACTTGGTCGAGGAACGACGTGAGCAGGCCCTGATCCGAACAGCTGCCCGCAACCAGGTGGTGGCCAGATATTATGACAAGAGATTTCGACCCAGGGTATTCCGAGTAGGAGACTTTGTTCTAAAAAAGGTCCTAGTCCAGGAACCCGGCCTCGGCTCATTTGGCCCAAAATGGGATGGCCCGTACACGGTCACTAAGGTCGTCCGCCCAGGAACATATCACCTGGCCGACCAGGATGGCAGGGAGCTCGGACACCCTTGGAATGCCGACTACTTGAAGCGTTTTTATCAATAAACATTTTGTAAGGCCTCGGCCGATATATATGATGGAATTTGTTCAAAAAAAAATTTGTCTTAATTTGCTGTTTATATTTTTAATCTCCTATGGTTCTCGGACCAAAGAGATAGGTCTTATGACCGGGCACCGACCAGAATTGGACGTGCCCGACCAGGACCCAACATTACTATCAATCTCCTATGGTTCTCGGACCAAAGAGATAGGTCTTACGACCGGGCACCGACCAGAATTGGACGTGCCCGACCAGGACCCAACATTGCTATCAATCTCCTATGGTTCTCGGACCAAAGAGATAGGTCTTACGACCGGGCACCGACCAGAATTGGACGTGCCCGACCAGGACCCAACATTGTTATCAATCTCCTATGGTTCTCGGACCAAGGAGATAGGTCTTACGACCGGTCACCGACCAGAATTGGACGTGCCCAACCAGGACCCAAAAATATATATAAAAAAAAGTAAAAGAGAGAAGAAGAAGAAAGGACAAGTGTGGTTCGACTCGGGCAACTCAAAGTCCACCCAGTCGAACCAGGGGGGAGTAGAGGTACTCGCATTGAGTTACAACCCGAGTACCCGACCAGAACCACAGTTCGTAAAAACAATAATAAAAAATGTAAGTGCACAAGAGCAGATAAAAAATTGTTCTCTCTTCATTATCGTTAAAAAAGAAAAACTATCGATTACATTGAGGAGGAGAATACAAGGTGGGCACCCTCGAACCCAAAAAAAAAAAAAAAAAAAAAAAAACACAAAAACACAAAATCAGCTAGATCTATCAAAAAAGGGGGATGGCCCTAGTCTAGCTGGTCGGGGAACAGATCAACCATTGTGATGTCAAGGCCTGGGGAGGTCGGCTGGACTGGCGGCGGCTGCTCTGGTGCGGCAGCCTGCTCGGGAACCTCGGGCGGCGTCGGCTCGTCTATGACGACCACGTCCTCTGGCACTAGAGCAGGGCCGGACACTTCTCCCACCTCCGGGGGCTCCTCGGCGGCTGTTTCCTCCGACCAAGAGGGGACGAAGGACCAATCCACCCCGACTAGCGAGGGGTTGCTGTCCATGAAGCAGGCCTTCATGTCTCGCATCCCGTCCTGGTACTCGGAGGTGAGGCGGGCTTTGAACTCCTCGGATCCGAGGTACTCGGCCAGCGCCTCTACACGAGCATCTTTGCGTGCAGCTGGGAGAGCGACTTCAATGTACCGCTGATGCTCGGCTCGGGCTGCGGCAAGCTCGTCCTGGGCCGCCTTCAGCGCCCTCTCCGCTTCTAGGCGCGAAGTCTCTGCTGCCTTGGCCTTCTGACAAGCCGCGAGTGCCTGGTCCTCGGCCCTGATCCATTTGTCCTTGGCCGTCACAGCCGCCAATTCGGCAGCCTTTGTCATCTGCTCGGCCCTCTTGAACGAGTCCACGGCTGTCTTAGTCGTCTCCTCAGCAGCCTCCTTAGCCTTCTTGGCAGCATATTGGGCCGTCTTGGCATCCCTCTCGGACCTCCTCACAGACCTTAGGTCAGCTTCGGCGACCTTGAGCTTCTCGGTCATCGTGTTGTAATGTGCTCGGGCAGCCGCGCTCCCAGAAAAGAGGGTGCAGAGAGTCTGAGAAAGGGGAGGTTAGATAAACAAACAGGCGAAAATCAAAAACGAAGACGACAAAAGGGAAAGTTGCACTTACCCCGACCGACTGAAGAATGGAGTCGTGGTAGGCCTCAATGTGGTCAGCTCGCGTGGAGGCCGCTGCGAGCTCGGCGGTCAACGCCTCCGCGAACTTATTCACCATTATTCGGTGAATCGAGGACTCGGTAGGAGGCAGCTCGCCTTGGCCGAGTTGAGGCGGCGGCGAAGGGACTGCCAGCAAATCGCCGTGGGGACGACTCGAGCTGGGCTCGTGCCGGCTCGGCCGATCTTCCCTTGGACGGTCGTCCCTCAGAAGATCTTTGCTCGGCCTGTCGTCCTTGCTCGGCCGCTCCTTGCTCGGCCTGTCCTCCCTAGGCCGGTCCTCCCTCGACTTCTCAGGTCGAGTGTCGTGGCGAGCCGAGTGCCGGCTGCTCGGAGCTGCTGGGGGGGCTGCAGGCTTCACGGGGACTGCTGGGGGAGCCACGGCTCTGCTCGGCGGCGGGGCTTCCTTCTCCTTCCCCTTCCCCTTCGCCAGCCTGGCATTTTTGAGGAGTCGTTCCCTGCTCTCCTCCAGGCTCGGGCGCTTGGTCCCGCGACGCTCGGCCATCGGTTCTGCAAAACAAACAAGTACGTTAGTCCCCGGAAAGTCGGCAAACGACAGCAACGTCAAGAAGCGACAAGTCGACGACCTTCGATCCGGAGGCCTTGGGTTGGGTACAGATCCCGGATGACCAGGTCTAAGTCCTCATCAGCGACCCGAGGACCCCATATTCCCGGAGCCGGGTCGCCAGACGAAGACTCGCGGACCGTGGCCTCGGGCACCCCCTTTTGAACCCCGGATCGAGTGTCCGCGGCCGCTGCTGGTCGGCTTGTCCGAGAGCGGTAGTGTACTGCGGGCGGGGGCATGGCCGCGACAGTCACTCTTGGGGGAGCCCTCTGTCGGTCGTCTGCACGACCAGACGCGGAGGACGAGCCGACCCAGTGCTGCCTCAGGCTGGGCTCGGCCAAGAGCCCATGCTGGTTCCTCTCGGAATCAGATAAGTCCCGCAGCAAGTTTATTCTCCCTCGGGTCTGCTCGGGGATGTGTGGTGCCCGGGTCCACACGTAGCCCTTCCTGAACCAAACTGGGACTCTCTCGGACCGAGGCAGCTCATAATAGGACATGCGCTCGTGCAGCCACCGACCACCTGCGTAGAACCAGAGGTGCTTGAACTGCTTGTCCGAGTCCGGGCACCCGGTTATGAAGGTCCCCTTGAACCCCTGGAAGTAGTAGAATCCCTTGGATGAAGGAGCCGACTTCATCCGGTAGAGGTTCTGGAAGGCAGCAACAGGCATCTTCTCGCCGAAGCTCGCCGACCACAGAACGTAGCAGCTGACCAGGAGGCGATAAGCGTTCGCGTTCAGCTGGGCCGGTGCAACGTTTAGCCTGGTCAGCGCCTGCCTGAGGAAAGGATGGAAGGGGAGTCGCAGCCCTGCTCGGAAGTATTCGGCAGACAGGGCAATGAAGCCTTCGGGAGGACGAGAGGGCATGTCGTCAGCACCCGGCACCCGAAGTTCGACGCCCTCCGGAATTTCGAAGTCCCGGCGTAGCAAGGTCAGGTATCTCTGCGTGACGGCCGTCGTGAAGTAATCCGCCGTATACACAGGTCGACCCCCTGCCAGCGCGGTCATCTCCGCGTCTGCTCGGCGGAATACCTTCACGTCGTTGATGCGCATCGACTTCCCGCCGGGACGGTCACGCGCTTCGGTGTCCTCCCCGGACGGGTCGGTGCTCGCCGACGACTCCTCATCGTCTCGGCCAGAGGTGCTGGCCTGGCTTGCCGTTCTCTCGGCGGCTTCCTCTTCAGCCGTCAGGTCAACGACTGGGGGCTCGGGGGCCTGGGAAGCCCTACCCAACTCCGCGACGAATTCGCGGTCAGGAGCTGTGCTCGGACCCGCGCGGAGTATCTCTGCCAGCCGCGCGGCGCCGGTCTTTTCTCGGTTGCTCTGGAAGACTTCGTCGCCAGGCGACGGTATATCGGAAATCCCCGACAGCTGGTCGGGTGTCCTGCCCCTCGGGCCCGTCGCCTCCCCAGTCGACGATGATCTCGTGCCCGATGACGAGGAGTCACTCCTCGAGATGTCCACGCTCTCGGACAAGGCCGCATTCTCGGAATCAGAAAGGTCACTCATCCTCGCAGCGAAATAAAAACTTTACCTTCTCGGATCTGGTCGACTCTGATCTGCAAGTTCCTTAGCTGGATGGTCTTCGGCAGTCTTCGGAAGTGCTCGGCAGTATCAATCCTTCGCGAACGATGAGAAAATGAGGGTCAGCCCTCCGCTATTTTATAGGCGAGGGATTAGCGAGAAATTTGGGCACGATTTGCGAGGCGACGCTTCGGTTTCCCGTCATTAATCCACGTCGGCGCCAGTTTTGGAATTTGAAAAGTCGAAGTGTCGTTCTGCCTTCCAGCCAGTCACGGATCGACACGTGGCACAAATGACACGTGGCTACAATTGGAATTGTCCCGAGGATACCTGCGATGTCCGAGTATCCGAATACAATGTCGCGGTCGAGCAGAAGACGAGAAGACGACTACTCCAGCATCCCTGGCCAAGACAGTCCAGAGATGGTGGGGGGCTTATGTTGATGCTGGTTTCTGCTCCGACCACGAAGTACCACCGCCGACCATTCCCCTTGATTTTCCCGCCTTCTCGGAGACGTACTCACCGTCTCGGATGGTCGGCTGACCGAGAAAGTGGCCAACAAGATCCTACGATCCTGCAAGAGCTGGCTACGTGCGCGGACAACGATGTTCTCGGATTAACCATCGTGTCGGCTGCTTCCGGGTTCGCCAGGGACGTCCGGGCCCACGGTCACCTCAGCTGACACTGTACCCGCCCTGGCACCCACCTGCTACAGGCGCCGCTCACCTACCCCTGCAGAACGTCACTTCGCCACCCGCCGCCACCTACTCTGACACCAAACCTGCCCCTGCAGGCGCCGACGGCGGACACCCTTCTGTCCCCCACTTGGTGTCAGACCCCACGTGGCACGCGCCCATTGGGCCAGTAGCCCCTGCGGCCTACAACCCTAGCCCCCCAGCCGGGCGCCTTAGGCAGCCGACCCGACCGGGTCGCCCCGAGCACCCGAGTCCGGTGAGGCCGCCTATAAATAGAGGAAAAACCCACAAATTCAGGTACGGTCATTTTCGCCTTGCCCAAACTCTGCCTCTCCCTACGCTCTTCAATATCATTACTGACTTAGGCATCGGAGTGCCCACGGCAGACACCACACCGGTGTCCCCCTCATTCCGAGATGCTTCCCTTTTTTCAGGTGATCGACGGTGGAGTTTTTGGCCTGATTTGACCGGACGACATTGTTACTTTGGGTGTTGTTGCCGGAGACATTTTCGACATCAACACATCACTGATCATATACCTTAAATGTAAAAAGCGGCAGAGCCACATTTAAGTGAGTGGGGACAAATGTCCCACTCAAATTTTGAGAAATTGATTTTTAATTTTAAAATTCTTGTAAATTAATTTTAGACGTGCCCCCATTTTATAAGGAAAATTACAACTGCATTCCGTTTAAATTTTGATATTCCAATTTTTACAACTAAAATTTCAGTAGAGTTTAGTTATTCATAGTTTATAAGAAAATTTTCATTGCGTTCACGCTCAATAATTAGAATATATAATTTTTCCTTATTTAAGGAAAAAAATAAACCCTAATTTTTTATATTGTCCAAGAAAAAAATTCCTGGTTCCGTTGCTTACTGTAGAAGGACTCTTTTGTATCTTAAGATCATATATACACTTTATTCATGATTTTCCAGGAAGGTTAATCGTAAATGCCTCATTCTATACGTTTCTATTAAAGACGTGGGCTAGTACTCCTCTATGTGCATCAGACAAAACTATGCTAAGAATAATGAAAAGTTGTCCACAAAGTCTAGCAATTATGTATCCACGGAAACGTCTCAGAAACTATGCGAAAGTTATACTTTTTTAACATCTTTCGTCAACAAAGTCTGCTATTGTATCCATGAAAATATCTCAGAAATTCTAAAGAATAGATATTGCACCCCTCTTTAACGTCAAAAAAAGTTATGCAATTATTGCATCAATGGAAAGGTCTCATAATTTCTGCAAAAAAATATTGCACCCCCCGCTTTTGGAGTCAACAAAGTCTTGCAATTATAGTTCTATTTTCAATTTATGTCTTCTTCTGAGAAATTGCATTGCTAAAGAATTTTGCTTTTCTTCTTCTGTCACATTAAACGGAAAGTTCAGTCTTCACAAGCCATCCTAAAGCGTTGGTTTCATGTCCTCTGCCAAAGCCTTTTACAACATAATTAAAAGCGTTAGATACTTAGGTATACGTAAAATATTTCTCTGGTAGCAACTGTTGATTTCACTCTATGTAGGAATTACAATTTTTAATGCTGGACTAATTTTTTAACGTTTTGATGCATGAGTTAAAAATTTGAAATGCATGTAATAAACTACTCCCATTTAGATATCAAGTCGTTAAAAGGTTAATTTAACGACTAAATTTATAGTTTCTACTGATCATGAGAAATGATAATTCTACCATAGAAATCTACGAATCCTAAGCTTTTCAAGAAAGATAGTAGTACATTTCATTTTAAGTTGTTTAAGGTTTTATATAGTCCATCCCTTTTTATTAAAATCTACACGCAAGTTGAAAAAAAAGAAAAAAATCTATATGCAACTTACCTCTCTTTCGTCAAATAGTAGAAAAGTTAAATTGCTACAGTTGAACATGTTGTTTGGTTCACCATTCAAAAAAAAAAAACTCAATTTACCTTTTGTCTTTTCTAAAAAGTCAGCTAGTTTCACTATTCATCAATTTAAATTATAGGGTTCGTTTGGTGAATGAGTTTGAGTTGAAAATTTTGAGTTTGAGTTGAAAATTTTTGTTGAATTTAAACTTTTTCAGAAAAAGATAAAAATTGAGATAAAAAAAGTACATTTTATCTTGAGATGGACTTGATTACCAAACAAGCCCTTAAAATCTCAAACTTCAAAAGTCCATAACTCTATAATACAAGTCTAAATAAGATTTTTTTTTTTTAATTGCATAGAATTTCAAGAAGAAGGAAACAATATCCATATTGGTTTTTTTTTTTTTCAAAAAACATTTTAAGTTTTGACACCTTTTAATTTGTTTTAGTATTCTACTGTTCTGATTAGAAAATGTTCCGTGTAATACTTTAACGATATGATATAATATTTAAAAGTTAGTGTAATGTCTGGAAAATTCACGGAGTTAATTTATGAACTTCATAAGGAATTAAGTAGTGAATTTCCCTTTGATAAAGATTTGTTCTTGGCATAGCCGGCTCAGCCCTTTGGGTACTTAGACAAATGCCTAAGACCCCAACCTAAATAAAGGCCCTAAATTAGTCTCATCTTTATATTTATCATATATTGATGCTATATGTAATTAAATGAAAAAAAAACTAAATAGATAAAGATTTTGGAAAATTAAGAAGTACAATGGATACTTGTAAGTTGAAATATAGTAATCTAATATAGTAAGTGACATACTATGTTCAGTATTAAAATGTATTACAGCCTTCGAAAATGATGAGAGATCCTATAATCACTTTTTTCCAACATACATTTTAGGCTTTAATTTGAACTTTAGATAGCAAATCTTTTTTTTTATATATATTTTTTTTTGGGCTGGAAAGAACTACTTTTTAGCATTACTTATAGAACATGTTAAGTGCTATAATTTTCGAGAGCAGTAAGCACCCTTCAACAGTTTTTTATTTTTTAAAGTTGTTTAGATTTAAATGAATTTTTACATAAAATTTACTTACTCAGTTAATTTTTAAAAATATATTTTTAAAAAGGCCATTTCGAGAAGTTTTCCTTATGGCCCCAAAATTACTAGAGCCGGCCTTGGTTCTTAGACACATATATTTACACGTTATTTTATATATAGTATATAAATATAGTCATTTTCTAACTAAAAAACCGTATGTCGAACATTTCCCTTCTTTTGGTCTTCTATTTTGCCTGTTCTTTTTTTTTTTTTTTTCCGTGGTACCCAAAAAAAAAAAACATTTAAAGTGGAAAAAGGTTTGTTGTCCATGTCTCGCGATTCGACTTTGACGGTAATATGTGATAAATAATATAAACACAAAACGCTATTAGATAATGAATATTGAATTATAAAGCGTCGGAGTTATAATAAAAGAGAAAATAATGATACGAAGTAATATATTATTTTAGAAAAAGAATTAGGAAATGAGATAACATGAGACAAATGGGAAGATGTGACAAGTGAGAACAAAATGATAGTACAAATGACATTAGCATTTCTCTAGTAGCCAGATAAAAAGCTCATCCTCTTTGCCTGCGTATACTTAAATGCTTGATGAATATCCCTACCTGTCAATAATAAATGCTTTTTTAATTTTGGATTGTCAAAATTATATCAAAACCTGTCTGAGTTTTATATATATATATATATATATATATATTTTTGATATGATTTTGATCAAATCTAATATTTTAAAAATATATAATACTGATATATATTTTAAAAAATGGTGGAGTCATATTTAAGTAAGTAGGGGGTACAACCGCCCCACTCAAATTTTGAAATTTGATTTTTAATTTTAAAGACGTGGGCTGGTACTCCTCTATTTGATCAGACAAAACTATGCTAAGAAGAATGACAAAGTCGTCCACGAAGACTAGCAATTACGTATCCACAGAAACGTCTCAGAAACTATGCGAAAAAGATACTTTTTTTATAGCATCTATCGTCAACAAAGTCTGCTATTGTATCCATGAAAATGTCTCAGAAATTCTAAAGAATAGATATTGCACCCCTCTTTAACGTATTGCATCAATGGAAAGGTCTCATAAATTCTGAAAAAAAATATTGCACCCCCCGCTTTTGGAGTCAACAAAGTCTTGCAATTATAGCTCTATTTTCGATTTATGTCTTCTTCTGAGAAATTGCATTGCTAAAGTATTTCACTTTTCTTCTTCGGTCACATTTTACGGAAAGTTCAGTCTTCAAAAGCCATCCTAAAGCGTTGGTTCCATGTCGTCTTCTGTCAAAGTCTTTTACAAATGAAAAGCGTCCGATTTTTATGTATACGGGAGTTTCTATGGTAGCTATTACATTGATTTTACTATATCGATAGGAATTATAGTTTTTAATTTGGACTAAGTTTTTAACGATCTGATATATAAGTTAAAAATTTTGGAATGCGTGTGACAAAATTACTCCCATTTAGATATCAAATCGCTAAAAGACTAATCCAACGATTAAAATTATAGTTTCTATTGATCATGAGAAATGACAATTCTATCATAGAAATCTACTAATTAAGCCTAAGCTTTTCAAGTAAGCTAGTATATTTTAAGTTGTTTAAGGTTATATATAGTCCATCCCTTTTTATTGAAATCTATATGCAACTTAAAAATATAATAATATACCTATCTTTCGTCAAATAATGGAAAAGTTAAAGTGCTACAGTTGAACCTGTTTGGTCTACCATTCAAAATTAAAAAACTTAATTTAGCTTTTGTCTTCTTTCTAAAAAGTAAACTAGTTATTTCACAATTCACCAATTCCAATTAAAACTTGAAAACTCAAATTTTAAAAATCCATAACTCTGTATATACAAGTCCAAATAAGATGATTTTTTTAACTGTAAAGAATTTCAAGGTAAATGAAACCAGATCTATATTAATTTTATTTTTTATAAATAAAACTTTTCAAGTTTTTACACCTTTTATTTCCAATCAATCTAATGCACACCAAACGGACAACTCAACTACAACTTAACTCAAATCTAATTTTTTCAACCCAAACCTATCAACGAAAAGCATACGAAATCTTTTTCAGTTTTTATTAATGGTAGCAAATTTTTTTTTTAACGACTCAATTTGTTTGTTTGTTTTTTTTTTTTTTGTTTTGTTTTGTTTTTTTTTTTTTTAAATCATCTACTGACTGAGATTTAAGATGCACATACTTCCTCCAAAAAGTGATATGTTGCTCTTTTTTCCTTTTTTTTTTTTTTTTTTTTTAAGTAAAAAATCTCCCTTAAAAAAATAAAATTTTAAGTTAGATTCAAACATGTCTTTTAACGTGTCAGATTTTCGTGAATTTTCGGGAAATCATCCTATTTGTTTCAGTTTTCTACCGTTCTGATTAGAAAATATGTTCTGTGTACTACTTCAACGATACGACATATATTTAAAAGTTAGTGTAATGTCCGAAAAATTCAGGGAGTTAATTTGTGAACTTCAAAAGAAATTGAGTAGTGAATTTAATATATTAATATTTATAATATTATAATCCATTTGATAAAGAATTGTTCTTCGACACACACACATATTCATACACGTTATTTTACGTATAGTATATAAATATAGTCATTTTCTAACTGAAAAACCGTATATCGAACATTTCCCTTCTTTTGGTCTTCAACGTTGCCTCTTTTTTTTTTTTTTTTTTCCCCTGGTACAAAAATAAATAAATAAATAAATAAAGTAGATAAAAGTTTGTTGTCCGTGTCTGTCGATTCCACTTTGACGGCAATATGTGATAAATAATATAAAACCGAAATGCTATTAGATGATGAATATTGAATTATAAAGTGTCGGAGTTATATTAATAAAAAGAGAAAATAATGATTCGTAATTATAAGTCTCCCTCATTTTTTATTGTCCTCACAAAAGTGATCTACTATTCGTTTCTTTTTATTTTCTATCCCTCATACCAATCATACCTTAAAGGCGAAAGCAAAATAAATAACAGCTGAACATCACTAGGGTACACTATAATGGAATAGGACCAAAACTCACAACTTGATGACACCAACAAAACAGGTCTCGTTAAATATATATATATATATATATATATATTTTAAATTTTAATTAAGGAGGGAAGGGGAATTTCTACCGTGTTAAAAACCTAGTCTAGGTACTCTGAAGACTTTCTTTGGTATAGAAATAGCTTGTTCCAAGTCTGGTATTTTTTTTTTTTTTTATTACTAGTACAATTAAAAACTGCTTTCTACCCGTTGGATTATAAATTATTCCATGGTCTGATTTGAAAGTACCACGTGAACTGTACCCTTTTTGTCTTGTTTTTTCTGCTTCATTCAAATATTCATTCAAAGGTCCTAGTCTTCGCTGTAAGTCTTCGGTGAAATTTGCTAACCATCTTCAAGCAAGACTGCATCGTTTGAGTTATGGAAAAGCGCAGGACGAGCTAAAAAGCTGACACTCAAGGAAAAACATAAAGCAAAATACCACGTGAGATGGATAGATAATAAGGGTGTTATAGGGTACCGACCTAATCGAAATTTCTTGATATACATATTAATTCCTTCTTCAATATTTGTTAAAAAAAAAAACATAATAACTAGCTCAAAATAAATATTAAGGTAGGTTTTCATGAACTAAACTTTTTTTTTTTTTGGGAATTTTTACGATAGGACTTTCTCTTTTATACCACCGGTAAAAACTGTTATTTTAGCTATTGGATTGAATTTGAGTCTAATCTATGACTGTAGTTCTATGTTGCACTCTGTAAATTTTTCAAATAGATCATGCTTCAAAAAATTAATCAAACAATTAAAAAAATAGTTCTTATCAATTCTGTGAAATAAGAGATCCAACAGTAATTTGATTTTTTTATATTCGCTAATCATAGATAAAATGAGCTTGAAATCCGTTGTGGAAGTAAAACAGATTAAAAAAACAGGTCTGGCTAAAAATTAAAAAATTAAAAAAAAAATGAAGGAAAGGGGAATTTTTACGGTAGAAACTGTCATTTTTCATTACAGATAGAAATTGCTTTTTAACCGTTAAATAAATAAATTAGTGGTTTGATTTGTGAATATTCACACTAAATATTTGTGTCCCAAAGCAAAAATTTGCAATTTCATTTGTGGCAACAAAAAATCACAGGAGTACACAAAATATTTGGTGTGTTTTTTGTGCCTTGTTACTGGGTAGTGTTTTTTGTTTAGAAGCCAATACAATATCAAAGGGTTTCAACATATTTCCAGCTCTTCTGTAATTGAAGCTATTAAACCTTGAAACATAGACAACTTCCATACTAATAATGACTTTTGTAATAAAAAATTTTCATGTATGTCATTGCTCAATACGCATAAGGAACAATCCAAATTATTACTTTAGAAACTAAACGCTTAAAAAAAAATACAAACTAACTTCCCTCCACTGAGAATTGAACTTTTAGTTACAAAAAAGTACTACAACAAATATGCAAAGATATTTTGTTTATTCATCAATCACATCTAACTCTAGATTCATATATCTAGCATGCGTCTTGGTCTGTGCTTTTGATGGGCCAATTGACGCAAAAGGATTCGGAGGCATGGTTAATTCTTCCCCACCATCTTGCAACATTTGAACCACAACTTTCATGGTAGGGCGACCTTGCGGATACCATTGGATGCACCAGAGTCCTACAATCGCAAGTTTCTTTGCAATTTTACTATCTCCCTCGTCTTCAATTTGTATTCGGAGATCTCTTCCTTCCTCTAACAGATTGTAGATCCATTCTGGGTAGTAAATTTCACTCGTGTTCTCCTCTATCTTTTTTGTGTTCTTTCTTCCACCTACCATTTCAAGCAACAACATTCCAAAACTGTAAACGTCGGACTTGTAGGACACATTTCCGAAGTTTTTGGAGAATACTTCTGGTGCAATGTAACCAATAGTCCCCCTAGCTGTGGCCATGGACACTATACTTTGATCCTTTGCACACAACTTAGCAAGACCGAAATCAGAAATTTTTGGCTTGAAGTTGTGGTCTAACAAAATGTTATGAGGCTTGATATCGAAATGCAAGATCCGTTGTTCGCAGCCTTGATGGAGATACTCAATTCCCTTCGCTATGCCAAGAGCAATATCCTGCATTATTTCCCAACTAAGTGAACGGTTTGCACCACTGGCCGTTGACAAGATATACTTATCGAGTGAATCATTTGGCAAGAACTCGTAAATGAGGGCTCTTGTTAATCCTTCGGCGCAATAACCAACCAAGCGAACCACGTTGACATGGTGAATTTGACCCATCGTTCCTACTTCATTGATGAACTCCTCTCCCTTTCCCTTGAAGTTGTTTAGGATCTTCACGGCAACGAGGACATCATTGGAAAGCTTTCCTTTGAACACTGTTCCATAGGCTCCTTCGCCTAATTTCTCCTTGAACTGATTTGTTATCTTCTTAATGTCAGCGTAGGCGTACCTTGATGCCTTGAGCGCTTTGTAATCCTCCAAGAATGTTTTAATTCTCAGTCGATTCTCTCTTTCCTTTTTGTCTGAAGTATAGACATGAAAAATCGCTGTGGCCGACAATATAAGAACAAAAGATCCAACAACTGCACCTGCGCATGCCAAGAAAATCAAAATCGATTATAACCAGACAAAGTGTCTCCAATTCCAAAGGTCAAGAACCTAAACAACTGATCTCTTAAAATAACTGAAACGTTAAAATGGTAGTCATAACTTACCCGCAATCACCAAATGTTTTAATTTGTGGCCACCTGTAAATGATCATGAAAATATGACGTTAGTACTTTTCCTTGAATTTAATTACTGAATGTAGAATTTACACATGTTGTTTTCCATATATCTACAGATATTTTGTAACGTATGTTTGTTAAAAAGAAAAAGATAGAGAAATTGTTACCCTTATGTGATTTGGACATCTTGAAGCACTCGGTCTCATCCGCAGTCCCATTTTTCTTTAATCTACATCCCTTGCCTTTTTGTTCGCAGTTTGAACAACTTGGTTTCGACCATGATAACCAAAAATTTTGATTCCCTTGGAATATTTCTTGTGGAATGAATGAACTTTCGAAGATCTTCTTACAAGAAACAAGCTCCCGCAAGGCGTCGAAAACGCTGTCGGAGGAAGTGACGAAAACATAATATCCATGGTAACTGAGGCAAGGGATCGGACCGCTTTTGTAGAATGATTCATGTGTAGAATTTGAAAAGCAATTGAATAGCGTAGAGCCTCCAGAAGATTCAAACTGGAAAGGTGAGATTGAAAGATTGAGGAATTTCAAGTTCTGTTTCTGAAGGCCACATTTATCTGGGCTATATAAGTTAATATACCGATATTCATAGTCTATATATGTTACAAAGAACTTCATTCGAATATTGGGCAGCTCAAGAACAGTTTGGTTAGTACTAGTACAGGATAAGTCGAAGCCGGGGTATCCACAGTGCGGTGGCTGGCTGCCATTTAGTCGGAAAGGGAATCTGATCGGCGGTCCGTTGTCCCCACAGCTTGCCTCTCTGCATTCATTTTCGCCAGCTACTTTGTTATCTGCAAGAATTGTCATGAAGAATAAGCAAAAATATGAGATCATCATCATCATCTTTACTATGGAAACATTCATCTCTCGAATTCTGGATATTGGTACTGCTTCTCAAGTCAGCCTCTTAATTAAGACTCTCAAAATTTGACAAATCAAAATATTTAACAATACCAAAACTACCCTTAATAATTTGTATTGAGTTATTTTTGAAGCACTCGTTATCTGATAAATTATTTTAAAAACTAAAACTCGTACAGCTGGAGGGACCCATCACCCATGGGCTTCACCAATTCTGATTTTAAGTGGGTTTACATTCAGAAAAACTGCAACAGTTAAACAAAATGTTATTTACTTTTTTATATTTTATATTTTGTTTTCATTCAAAAAAATATACCATGACATATATTTAATACATAAATCTACATTTTTTTTTGTCAAAAACTAAAAGAAAAAAAAATAAAAACACCAAAAAAAAAAAACTACTTGTTTAGTCATTTAATGTTTTAAATGGTATTTTATATGGATTGGAATGGCAGTTTTGGTTTTTTTATTTTTATTTTTTTTCCTTTCGAAATGTAAGCGTGTAGCTAGGGGTATTTTGTGACTGGTTTTACAAACACATTAGATATTTTAGACATTTGTATAATAAAATGGACAAAAATGATATTTTAGCTGAACTCGCTCTGTTGACATTTTCCAAGTGAAAAGGCTTGGCAGATACGCTCTGCTTTTTCTGTGAAATACGGAGTTCTGAGGATTCCACCCAAAAAAACAAAAAAACAAAAACAAAGACAAAAAGTTGTGAGGAAAACGCTCTGATCTCTCTCCCATTAATTAAAAATGGAAAGGGGAAGAGCCTTGATGATGCAGGCAGCTTTTCTGGTAACGGTGATCGGTATGCAGTTCCATGGCGCTAGCTACGCAAAGGCCAATAGTCGCAATCTCTGCTCTTCTTCATGTGGGAGTATCCGCAACATAACCTCTCCTTTCCGACTCCCAACTGACCCGTCTAATTGTGGCGACTCTAGGTACGAGCTTTCTTGCGAGAACAACGTTACAGTTCTATATTTGCCTGTTGGTTCCACCTTTTCAAACTCATTCGAACCGGAATATCAAAGATACTACGTACAGGCAATCGATTACAATAACTACACGATCCGGCTCATGGATCCCAACATTCAGAAAGATGATTTCTGCTCCATCCCCAAGAATAGCTTGTCAAATACGGCACTCATTTACAATTTGGAAAGTTCGCCAGTATATGAATTCAGTATAAGGTTGGGGAAGCCAAGGTCATATGACTATCGCCAAATTTCAGAAAATGTAATATTCTTCACCTGTGAAAGTCGAGTGCTGAATTCTTCTTACATAGACGCTTCTCCGTGCGTATTCAACCGTACTTTTTCCTCCGAGACTTCATCGCCGTCGTTCCTATCCAGTTCAAAGCAGTACTACTCTTATTTTTACGTCGTCATCGATGATGACTCCTTTAGTCCTGAAGAATTGGACGAGTCTTGCTGGATAGAACAAATGAGTCTCATAACAAAAGAACATTTTAACAAGCCGACATCAAACGACATCCACAATTTGCTTGTTTATGGCTTTGAGCTTTCGTGGTTTCAAAGTTTCGCTAAAACGGAAGATGATAGTTGCTATGTCGACGAGGAAGATTCAAACAGGGTTCGTTGTTTCAAGAACTGCTGGTTTCCGGATGACAGAGTACACAATAGGGATCGATGTGGTAAGTAAGGATATTACAAAATACAATTATTAAGTAAGCAAAACGCAAACCAATTCTTTCTCTTAATTAAGTACTTCTCAAAATACCAAGATTCTGAATTTAAGCTTATGACTTTATATTTCAATTTTGGATATTGCAGGCCTCTTCTACAAATTTTTGACCTACCTCGAGCGTAAGTGTTTCTTTCTTTTTTCGTTTTTTTTGTTTTTATTTTTTAGGGTGCTAGTACAAGTGTTTCTGTTTGTTCTGTTTTGTTTTTCTTTGATTTTCTTTTAAATTTCACCTTCGAAGAATAGGTGTTGTCTAATTTTATCGTTATAATTTAAAATCGAACAAAATCTTCTGAAAAAACTCATGAAAAGTTACAATTTTAGTACTTTCAATTTTGTTGTCATTGGTCTTTTCTTTTTCTTGGGTCATTTTTGCAAAGCTAGTGGGTATTAGTATTGTTTTGGGGACTCTTCTGAAGGGAGACGTGATTATTGTAGTTTGGCCTTGAGCTTTTGCTCTGTATTTCCATGGAGGATTTCTTCCAAATTATCCTATCTTGAAGGTTTGATTCGAGGAGATCAACCTTCAATTTTAGTAAAGATTTGTTCTTTCTGGTTTGTTAGACTCTCTACGTCAATATGTTATTAATGCTCCGTTTGTCTCACCATCTCAACTCAAACTAAACAACTCAAATCTCATCATGTTTTTTGTCTTTTCTGAAAAAGTTTTTTGTCTTTTCTGAAAAAGTCAACAAAATTTACTATGCAAACTTAAAAATCTCAACTCAACTCAAACTGAACCTGCGATCCAAACGAACCCTAAATTTGTTGAAAAAAAATTTTGACACGGAAACACCGAAATACAACTTATGATAAGATATGAGGAATTTTGTTCCTATTTATTAAAATTTAAGAAGCAAAAAAGACAATCATTATTTTTCAGCGCTAAATTTGAAATTAATCTGTGTTTTTATAGTGATCGTTAATAGGAGACAAATTAATATATAAATCGAAACCCTACACCCGAGTGATCACATTATGTTTTCTAGGGTTGTCCTATCCTAATAAATTGGTAATTTCTTTTGTTTATTGCAGTTTACTTGTACTACGAGGGAGCATACAAATACATTGGTAAGGCCTTTTTATTCAAAAACACTTAATTTGCATAATTTTTTTTTTCACATTGGTAAAATAAGTAACAAGTGGAAAAAAAATAAATAAATAAACAAATAAAAACTAATTATATTAATTATTGCCTTGAAAATACAAACTTATCTCTATTCTCTTCAACTTACAAATTATATTAAATAAGGTCCTTCGTTTGATTTCTTGATAAAATTTATATATGACGTCATTATTTTAGGAATATTTAGGTAAAATATTCCTAGAATATTGAAGGGATTTGGCACCTAACATGCTCCATCTTTTGTTTTGTTATTTTTTGGATTTCTGAATGTTAGTCTACAATATTACTCTTGTTTTCCTTAGATTGTAGGAAGCTTTGTACAGTGGCGAATCTTATTCCCAAAAACAAAAAAACAAAAAAAAAGTTCAAAAAAACCTTTTACCCACTAATTTCTGATCACGTCCTATTCAACTCCTACCAAAGAAGGAAAAAAAAAATGTCTAAGAAAAAATCTAATAAAAATCTAGAGCTAAAGAATAACTCAATAAAAATCATGTTGAAGCGAGTTCAGCGGGTGGGAAGTACGAGTTCCATATGGTCAATCAAGTAGAATTCCCGAACTTGGAAGGGGAAAAAAAAGAAAAAACGAACAAGATTGTGCTGGGAAAAAAGAAATTCGGGGAAGAAGATAATGTTATACTCTAATTTTTTTTTTTCTCTTTAGTGTTTTTATTTATGGGTAATTTTGTAGACGTGCTTCTACTATTTCAAAAAGGACCTTAGTTGATATATTTTTGCACTCATGGGAAATGGATAATACATATTAAAATTTGGAGGCATATTAGACCCAAAGTTAAGGAGAAAATTTAAATTTACGCTATTTGTTTCTATGGGGTTTAACTTATTTTAATAAGTTAAAACATCTATTTTTCTACTTATTTTTCAACACACACACACACATATACACACAGAGACGAGCACATTTTGAGTAGAAACATCTCTAAAAGAAAATTTGCTATTTTCATGTTTTGTTTTGCTATGAGTTTATGAAGAGGGAATATCAATGTCTAGTAGTAACACCATACATTTTTTTTTTCCCCTTTTCGGTCTCCATAATTGCTTATCTCTTCTAATGATTTTACCGCCAGCTGGACCGTTAGCAACAAGAACAGCGGTTGGAGTTTCATTCGTGGTTGCCTTAATCATTTACAAATGGCGAAGACGGCATTTATCGACGTATGACGGCATTGAAGAATTCCTCGAAGGTCAAAACAACCTCATGCCGATACGATACTCTTATCGGGAAATTAAGAAGATGACTAAAGGCTTCAGGGACAAATTGGGTGAAGGAGGCTTTGGTTCTGTGTACAAGGGAAAGCTTTCTAGCGGTCGCTTCGCGGCAATCAAAATTCTCAGTAAATCCAAAGCTAATGGGCAAGATTTCATCAATGAAGTTGCTACCATTGGAAGGATTCACCATGTCAATGTTGTGCGATTAATCGGTTTTTGTGTCGAGGGTTCAAAGCGTGCTCTTTTATATGACTTCATGCCTCTTGGATCTCTAGAAAAGTACATTTTTTCTGGAGAAAAAATGAATCACTCCATAAGTCTTGACAAAATATTTGAGATCGCACTAGGAGTGGCTCAAGGAATTGACTATCTTCATCGAGGATGTGACATGCAAATCCTACATTTTGATATTAAGCCTCACAACATTCTTTTGGATGAGAATTTTATTCCGAAGGTTTCTGATTTTGGACTAGCAAGACTATGTCCATTGGATAATAGTATCGTTTCTTTAACCGCAGCAAGAGGAACCATCGGATACATAGCTCCAGAATTGTTTTACAAAAACATTGGAGGAGTTTCTTACAAAGCGGATGTCTATAGTTTCGGAATGTTATTGATGGAAATGGCGAGCAGAAGGAAAAACTTAAGTGCAAATGCTGAGAATTCAAGTCAGATTTACTTTCCTTCGTGGATATATGATCAATTTAGCAAAAGACATGATGTAGAAATGGAAGATCTAATAGAAGAGGAAAATGAAACGATAAAAAAGATGATCATAGTAGCATTATGGTGCATACAACTGAAGCCTTGCGACCGCCCTTCAATGAGCAAAGTCATAGAAATGCTCGAAGGTAAAGTTGAATGCCTACAAATGCCTCCAAAGCCTTCTTTTTGTCCACAAGAGAACAATGGTGCAGATGCTAGGCAGACATCAAAGGAAACGTGCTCATCCGCACTATTTGATGAGGAACTCTTCGAAATTAGTTTGATCTCGAATGCATGTTAGAAGACACAGATCTAATTGTTGATTCGAGTTTGGTTAATTAAAAAAATCACTTTATGAGTTTGCATATGATGTAGTTATCAATTGATCCTTTTTATTTTCATTGACAATTTGTACCTTTAGGTTAAAAATGTGTATCAAACACTTCCGATTGATAACCATATGCTTTGATATTCTTAGAAAAATTATATTTGACTTGCAAATAGTCGTCTTAATGACACGTGAGTTGGAAATTGGTAACATTGTTTTGATTTGAACCCTACGGTTTTTTTTTTTAAATTATTTTTCAAATATTAAAAACCTTCTATTTTTTTCTCAAGAGAATTTAAGGTTTTTTCTTTTAATGTTTCTCTCATAAAATTGTAGTAGATACCATTTTATGCAAAAATCTAAAGTAAAGTAAATAGTAATGTTTTAAAATATTTAAAATAAATTAAAATTTTACCAAGTAAATTAAAATTTTAATAGGTAAATTTCTTCAAAAAAAAATTTTATTACGTAAATAACGTATTTACAAGATGTAAATAAATCATTTACCTAATAAACATAATGTAAATAAACATTTACTTGATAAATATGTTATTCTTAAAATTGTTATTCTTTCTTCGTTTACTTTCTCTCTCTTAAAAAAAGAGCGGGCCAAGAGGTGGGCCACTACACTTTTGGGCAGATATCATGTAATCAGGCCCAAATGGCTGGCCCATCACTTATTTTCGATAGATTGGTCAAACTCCGAGCCTTCCTTATAAGATAAACCGGGTTCCACTGAACCGAACCGGTATCTCTCGCAAATTAACACCCACACCACACACAAGCACTTTCTCTCTCCTCTTTCTCTCTCTAAAAATCTCTCCGCTCACCCACCTTACACTCTCTCTCTATTTCTCTCTCTCTAAATCCCTCTCTTTTTCTCTCCCAATTAACCGCCAAAACCATACTTCAATTTCTCACTTCCAAATTTTCGTATTTTCCTTCCCCTCTCTCTCGCTCTCTTGCTGGTCTTTGATCCCAACACGGCGTCGTTCTAGAGCTCCATTCTCATGGACTCCGGGGCGGACATCGAGATGTCGGAGAAGAGGCCGGCGGAGAATGGGGATTCGGAGGCTCTGCCGACAAAGAAGCCGAGAATTGGGAATGGGAGCGATGGAGTGCTCAAGAGAGTGGCCGAGATCGTGCTGGTTCTGTCGGCGATGGTGAAGATTCGGGGCGGGAAGAAGCCGACGGAGGCAGAGGTCGAGCTCATGGCGGAGGCGAGGGAGAAATTGGTCGAATTGTGCGAAGGATTGGCGCCGAAGGATATCGTCGGCCAGGATGCGATCGGGACTGTGATTGAGGATTTGGGGCTTAATGCCAAGGCTAGGGATGAGAAATTAGGGTTTAGAGGCCCTAGGTTGACGATTGTGGAGAGGTTTTCGCAGGCGAAGAGGAAGGTATGGCGTCAATTTCGTTGCTTTTTGTGATTTGTTTTGAGTTTTGTTTAAGAGACTTGGAACTTTTCACTTTTTTTCTAGGCTTTTAGAGTTAACAAAAGGTTCTAGATTGTTGCATAATTGGCTTAACTTTTCGCATGGAGTGATTGTAAGATATGATGATGGTATGTGACTGAGGTTTGTAAAGTTTCTCTTTTTTTTTTTTTTTTTAAATTACTAAGAAATGTGAATAGAGAGAGGATTCCTGTTCATTGACGAAGTCAGGAATTATTACGAGGGGGCTGATTATGATGAACATTCAATTATCAAGTATCAGAATCTTAGTCATTAAATACTGATGGGAAAATATCTCGATAAGATTATTTTTCGGTCTAATTGTTTATGTCAATGCTATATTTAGTACAAAAGTGTAATAATAACGTATCTGATGATGCTCTAAGTGTTTATGGTGGAGGTTGTTTGTAAATTTGTTCAAAAATACATAGGCTGAGAAGAAATAAACAGAAAAAGTTGAGGGGGGGTTAAAGGGTGTATGTAAATTTTGTACATAAATATGTGGGCTAAAAAGAAAGAAATGAAAAAGTTTAGGGAGGGCTTGGCTTCGTCCCTGATTGTGTTGAATGAGGATAGAAAAAAAGCTATGAACCATTTGAAATTTTTGTTGATTGGGCCAGACTTTCTTCCATATCTGGCAACTTTGATATTGAGTAGGTCACCCCTGATGTGATGAACCAAATGCCTTTGGATTTCTTCAGTTTGAATTAATGAAGTTTTTTTCTTAGTGTAAAAAAGGTCTGATAAATTGCTTGTACAATTCAACCAAAACGAGGCTGGTTGTACCATAGTTCTAGCACAAGTGAAGGTGGAAAACGAATAGACTTGAATTTTTTTCTTCCTTGAACTAGCTATGTACTAGCTTCTTGTTGATCTACAACTAGGAGATAGGAAGCCAACTATGTGAAAAATCTTCAATTTTTTTCTTTAAAAAAATCTGGGAGTGGGGGTGAAGGGATTGAACTCTACACCTTACGGTGGGATTGAACTCTACACCTTACGGTGGTACTACCTTTAGATTATCCCTACAACAACGAAAAATCTTCAATATCATGTGCTTACAGCTACTGTTTGGTTTGGGGCCTTGTATTTCATCTTACAGCTTGGCGTATGCAGATAAAAGTGTAGTCTGAGATTGGATTTTTATCTTTTAGGACCTTTATTTTGTTGCCAAATTGCTATAGAAGTTTCATAAGCATTTATTTTAGTGCTAAAACCACCAGTTAGTTGGCCAGTTGAATTTTACAATCAAGAATGATATCTTGACGTTTATGGCTCACGTTCTGTAGTATCAGAACACTTTATTATAGGATTAAATATACCTTTAGAATAATTCTTGACATTAATCATGTTTTCTAGATGGAAGAATCCAGGAAATTTGCTGCACAATCTTCTCCCTACACTCAACCAGTCCAAACAAGTTTTAATGCAGCAGCCGAAAACCGTGGGACTTCCCATACTGTGAGAATGATTCCATCAGATAAACCAAGTCCTCCGCCAATTTCTTCTGGGGTCACGTCAGCTCCACTAGGTCATGTTTCTACAGCAGCTCCATCCATCCAGTATCAATTGCCAACCAATGATGTCAGAGCATCTGCTGTTTCTAGCAACTTTCCTAACAGTAGTAATTTAGGAAGGGAGTCATCTTCCTCTATTTTGCCTCGAGTTGAAAGGGCCCAACCCCAAATCAAAGTAGAGGGAGGACCGAATGCCCCTTATGCATCACAAGGACAAGGTAGCGTCAATACAAATGTCTTGTTATTTCTCGTATAAAAGACAACTTGAATTGTACTTCGTATATCATCCCAGGATATATGTATATATATAATAATTGACATGGTATCTAACTTTAACAAATGCTTTAGTAGTTTAGTTATGAATTCTAACCTTATGTGTTATCTGCTTGCAGTGAGTGGGTCTTCAAATCATCAACTAGTGAATGCTCCAACATGGTCTGTACATACTCAAGCTCCTAAAAGTGGACCAGAACAAAGCAAGATGCCAAATAATACTCCGGTCAAGGTTGATGGAACTGCTCAAACAAGTGTATCTCGGGCAACTCCTGTTGCTTCAAGAGATCAAAACTTTAGGTCATTCCTTACTCAACCAGCTCCTGGAAATTTTGCTACTATGCATCAACAATTGCAACCCGTAAACTATGCTCAACCTTCTTCACTTTCTAACAGTCACAATGAAATTGCAAAGATGGTTCAGAAGTTAATACAACCCAAGCTTCCTGATCATCCCACATGGATTCCTCCATCAAGGGACTACATGAATAAGGCTTTAACTTGCCAAATTTGCCATCTTACCATCAATGAGGTGGATAATGTGCTTATATGTGATGCCTGTGAGAAAGGATATCATACTAGGTGTGCACAATCATCTAATCAAAGCGGAATGCCTAGAGGTGAGTGGCACTGTTCGAGGTGCTTGGCATTAAGCAATGGAAAACCTTTGCCTCCTAAATATGGCCGTGTAATGAGAAGTGTTACACCAACAAAAATTCCTTCCAGTACAACTGGAGTTCCGTCACCTTCAGAAAAGAAAGTAGGAACTGAAGAACCAAAGGCCAATCAGCAGAAGATGACTGCAAATGGAAGCTCTGATTTACAGAGTCTTGCTCATACCGGTGGTGCAGCTCTGGGGAGTGGTAATGTTAATTTGGCAGTGGAGTCAAAGAGTCTAGACTCCATAGAAACCCAAAAGAACATAGACGAGAAACCAGTTTTAGGAAGTTGTGTAAATATCTCAATGAAATCTGATGTAGCTTCTGGTTCTTCAGCAGTTGGTTCTTCATCTATTGCTTTGAGTGAAAGCTCCTCCCTAGTTGTCAAGAATTCAGAACCATCAGAACCTGTTAAATTTAATATCCCACCTCCGAGTGAGACGGTGGATGTTAAGGCTGAACCTTCTCAACCCTCTCATGACTCACGTGTTGTTGACCAATCAGGGCTTCCAAACTCTGGTAAAGTTGCATCCCAGGAATGTCAAGAGGATCTCTCAATAGCGAAAGATCCCGACAAATCTCATTTAAATGAAAGTTCGGTCTGTGTTATAAATTATGATATTAAGCGAGAGGAGCAAGATGGTGCCCAGGAAAACATTGTTGAAAGTTCTGCAACCGGCAGTGGGGTTGGGGAGCATTCAGCAGATTCCATAGAAAGCATGCGTCCTGTTGAATGGGTTGGTGATACAATTGAGGTTGACGACAAGAGAACTTTTTACCAAAGTTGTCGTATTGATGGAGTAATATACAAACTGCAGGACCATGTCGTTTTTCGTTCTTCTAGTGGCAAAATGTTGCCTGCAAAACTTCAGGCAAGCAAACCTTGAACTACCAGGATTACTTGTGGAGTTTTTACCTATGAGATATCTAAACTTTGTTCTTTTGGGATACAAGCTTATAAATGTTCTAATATGTTCTAATTTTCATTTACTGCAGTCCATGTATGAGGATAGCAAAACTAGATTAAGGTGGTTTCGTCTAAGCAGATACGATTTTCCCAGTGACTTACCAGAGAATGTTGGTCGCCCTTGTACCACTGACAGCAATGAGGTAGAATATTTTCTTTATTTCTTTTTTGAATTACTACAATTTCCTAATATGTTCTGTCGATATTGGAGATTGGGGCTGGCATGTAGTTGAGAAGTGGAAGGGATCTACTGAGGTTTTGTGTGTTGATACTGACTTGCACACTATATACACTCTCTTTTCTACGTCATGTTCCTTTATCTTCCATTAGAATTTGTGTCTTAATTTTGTTTATGGCCCCTCATCACTTTCTTTTCTCGTGTTGCTTGATACCGAGTTCAATTATCCATGTGGAAATTCAAATCAACTTTATCAATTGGGTGTAGGTTTTTGAAACTGATCGTTGTGTTACTGTAACTGCTGGATACGTTCAAGGCCCCTGTGAAGTTCTTCCTCCTATCAAATTTAAAGAAGAAACTGAAAGACGGAATTCATTAGGTCTTGAGCCTAGTCATGGACTTCGACCAGTTTTTCTTTGCAGGTACGTGTATTTTCATTCATGTCTGATACTATCTGCATTCTACCAATAGTTTGGAGTGAGGAAACAACTATGCTGAATGAACAAATTATAGTGCTCTAGATGTGAATATGCATTTCCTCTTACACGTTTCTTGTGAACCCAATCTGTTTGACATGAGAGAGTTCAACCCATTCTGTTTGACATGAGAGAGTATCCCCCTGATCATGTTATTTATTTCTTACCAACCCAAGTAGAAAATTTTTTGGTAGAGTTGGCACTTTTTGATTAGAGAGCAATTTTGTTTTACAGATGGTTTTATGACAAGTTTAAAGGGTCATTCCAACCCTCTCGTAACTCGCACATTGTAGACCAATCAGGACAGCCAAATTCTGCTGAAGTTGCATCCCAGGAATGTCAAGAGAATATTTCCTTGGTGAAACAGCCAGATAAATCTCATATAAGTGAAAGTTCAGACTGTAGTTTGAAGTATATTAAGCAAGATGATATTGAAAGTTCGGCAACTAGGAGTGGGGTTGTGGAGCATTCGGGAGATTCCATTTACGGCACGCATCCTGTTGAATGGGTTGGTGATGCAATTGAGGCTGACGGCAGGAAAACTTTTTACCAAAGTTGTTGCATCGACGGAGTAATATACAAACTGCAGGATCATGTCATTTTTCGGTCTTCTAGTGGCAAATTGTTACCCGCAAAACTTCAGGCAAGCAGAAGCTAACTACTAGGATTAGCTATTGAATTTTTTATACGAGCTATAACTATTGTTTACTTTACAATCGCGTTAAATGTGCCATTGTTCTTTTAGTTGTTTGAGGGGTTTGTTTAAACATTATTTTTTACATTTGCTCCAGTCCATGTACGAGGATAGCAAAACTTGGTTAAAGTGGTTTCTTCTCAGTAGATACTACTTCCCTGGTGAGTTACCAGAGAATGTTGGCCACCCTTGTATCACCGACAGCAATGAGGTAAAATACTCTCTTGTATGTTTCCTTTCTGCATACAATTTTCAAAAGGTGTTCTATCGATATTTGAAATTGGGGGTCGGCATGTCCGTAGAAAAGTTGCAGGGACTGTCTGGGTTTTCTTGTTGACAGTATACCGACTTTTACACTTTACATTCTCTTATTCAAACGTTTTCTATCGATATTTGAGATTGGGGTTTGGCATGTTAGTAGAAAAGTTGAAGGGATCGACTGGGTTTTCATGTCGACAATATACTGACTAGCACGCTTTACATTCTGTTATGCACGGCATGTTCCTCTTGCTTGCAAAGGCATTTAGGCCGTAGTTTAGTTATGGCATTGGCCCCATGTCCCTTTGTTTTGTTGTGTTGCTTTATGTCATGTTGAAGTATCCATGTGGAAGGGCATATCAACTTGATGATTCTGTTGTAGGTTATCGAAACTGATCGTTGTGTTACTGTAATTGCTGGATACGTTCAAGGCCCTTGCGAAGTTCTTCCTCCCACCAAATTTAAAGAAGAAACTGAGAGACGGAAACAGTCAGGTCTTGTTCCTGGTAAAGGACTTGCACCAGTTTTCCTATGCAAGTACGTGTCTCTTCATTCACATGCCACAAACTTTGATGTCTGTTTCATAGATTTTTGTTCATATGGCTCTCTTGGCATGTAAATTCAATAGTTGTGATATCCATGCTTTACCGAAAAAGAGGGGCAAAGAAAGTAAGGGGAAGACAGCATGTGTTATATTCTGCTTTCTAACATGGTTTAGAGTGAGGAAAAAACTACATTTCGTGAGCTAATCTAAGTACTCAAGATTTGAAACATTCATTTCGCTCTTTTCATATTTCTCGACTCTCGTCAACCTGATCCGTTCACCAAACACAATATTTTATAAGAATTAGCTCTTTTTGATAACTTTTTTTTTTTTTTTTTAACAGATGGCTTTATGACGAGTTTAAGAAGTCATTCCAGCCGGTTTCTGATTGATCCGGTTATATGTATATGCATACTCCACTTGATATTTTCTTCTCTCCAATTGGTGCGCACACCTGTTTTTCAACTGGTAAAGTTAGATCTTAGCCTCCTATGATTGAAACTCACAAGTTGAGATTAGAGTTCGTGTTTTTAGCAGCCGTTAGCATTATTCTTATGTAGCCTGTGCCAGATTGGGCCTGCCCCGAATACCAATGAGAGTTCCATTTTTTATGTACTATGATTTCCAAGGTATGTAGTTGCCTAGTTTCGTAGATTCATAATATTCCCAATAGACCCTAATAGGCTGCCTTGAACTGTGATTTTAGTTATTATTTGTGGCATTGTAATATTATATATGATCAACATTTCTTTTTATCAGAGCAAAAATGAAAAACTTTTTTTTTTTTTCTTAGTTGTCAAGAATTGTTCCATTAAATTTTTTTTTTCTTTTTTTTTGGGCAAAGAATCCGTTAAAAAAAAAATAGTAGAAAATGACATTTCACAGTCATTCAACTTTTAAGGCAAAATGATCATAGCTTCTATCAAAACTTAAAAGTATGGTAATGGTTTTACCAGATTGAAAAGAAAAATGAAAAAGAAAACCGTAGATCCGGCTATGGTTTAAGAACCTAAGCCACTCCTAGCTGCAACTTTCCTTTACATTTAGGATTGCTTCCATCTTTTCTCCCTAAGTTTTGGGTCTCTAAACTTTAAAAACTCACTTTATTGTCTAAATTTTACTTTAATCATGCGTAATTTCTTTTATCATAATTTCTATTAAAAACAGATAGGAAAAAAATAGTAAGTTAAATGTGGTCATGATTTTTTTTCATTTGTTTTTAGTAAAATTCCGAATAGAATGGATTAAGGAAGACTATTTATCTTGATTTCTCATTTGTTTTTAACTGAAATTCTAATTATTAAATGGGTAAAGTAGGGTTAAATTCAAAGTTTAGATGATAAAGTGCGAGTTTTTAAAATTCAGATGGTAAAATACGAATGATCCCAAAATTTAGGGGTAATAAGAATAACCCCTTACTTTTATCAGTAACTAAAGTACAAGGGGAAAAAAAAAAAAAGAAGTGATTTAGGAGAATGTGGATACACAATTTTATTCCAATATTTCTGAACTTCCAACATTGGCTCAAGATTGAGAAAGCGTAGTAAATGCAGCAAAAATTAAACATGCTTTCGTATTTGATAACTTGTTACCCTTCGTTCGACATTGCAATACAATTGAAGTAACATCAACAAAGCTTAATCAAAATGATGTTGCTTGGTTTTTAAAAAATAAAACTAATGAAAAAAATAAAAGAGAATAAAGATTTTGCTTTGTTCTCGAGATCCATCACTTCATCTCATTAGAAAATTTTCAAAAACCCTAAATTTCATGCAGACCTATTGCCATTCCCAATAACACCTTAACTTAAGTTGCTATAGCTACATGGCCTATACCCTTATATCTATTTTATTGTTTCTTCTGCTAGATCCATTGCCTCTTTCATGACCACAAAATTTGGAGAAAATAGAAGAAACCCATCATTATTGACGCCTTACTCTCTCTTACCATTGCTTAAAGCAATTAACTTCTCTCACAAGGATACAGACAAAGCAAAGTTAATGTGACACATATATATAAATGCTAAAGACACCAATTTCAATTTTAATTTTTTAGTATCAATTCACGTGACAGTGATTTACTATTTTTTAATTGATAGATACAATATTTTAATTTTAAAAGCTTGCCAATAGAAGAATGATATTGACACTCACATACTATGAAGGTCAGTATTCAAAAATTAAGATTGGAATTGGTGTTCCATATATTTGTGTGTGTGTATATTTATATATATATATATATATATGATGTCATACACGCCATATTTTCATCCATATTGTTTTTTGACACTCATTCATAGGAAAAACCGCGTATAGGGAGTCTAACTGATTTTAACTCCCTAACAATAAATATATATATATATATATATATAACAAAATCACAAAAGAATCCAAGTGAATTAATAAAAAATATAGCTTAGGAGAGGCTAAATCTTTAGCTTCAACTTTCTCGTGACAAATCTTTACAATATTTTACTAGTTAGACTTAACCCTTCTGTCGTCTAAGATCCCAACCTATGTTTTATTTTGCCTAATAAATATTAGCACCAAAACTTTACTCATGTTGTTTTGTTTGAACAAATTTGGGAAGACTGTTCCTTAAATAAGTAACAAAACTATGCTTTGGATAAGGCGTTCCATGTGGGTATATTTCTTGTTCTAATGGTCTAGAATGGTCTTTTTTTAATAGGCTAAGGGATCTTGTCTACAAGTAAAATACCTAGCCATATGGTGTGCAAAGATCCCAATTATAGGCAATATCAACTGAATTTTTTTGGTAGTTAAACGTACTTTTGTTTTGAGTGTAGAGTTTTGAATGAAGCTTACAATCCTTGGCTCCACATGCAAACCCCTCAAAAAACTTATAATCCTTGACTTACATAGGATTCCTCTCGAGAGAGAGCTGAAATGTCCACTCAAATTTATTAAAAATAAAGAAAATGAAAAAAAAAATAGAGAATATAAAAATTCAGTCTTAATAGCAAATCAAACAAAACACAAAAAAAAAAAAAAAAAAAAAAAAAAAAAAAAAAAACAACAACAACAACCATCATTCATAAAAGGTAAACGAATTCAAATTAAAATTGGATTCATTTCTATATTTTGTGACTTTTCTTTTTCCAGATCAACGATTATACCTCTTCGCATCAATCTTCTTAGTGTGATTATCAAGTTTCTCTCTTACTTTGTCGCTCTTGGTGTTCTAAATCTCTTCAACATCTCTTGCTCTATTTGAAGAGGATGTAGAATTACTTTGATGTTTGGTGTTACGTTATTTTCTTGATTTGACAGATATGAATATTGCTTCTCCTTTCTCAACCCGATCCGCCCTAATCCCTACATAGCCTTGCCACTACATTGGCTTCCTCCGTAGCTTGATTAAAATGACAGTGAAAATTAATGTGATTGAAATGGTACCTAATTGATTGACAAAGTTTTTGTCATTAATTCTTGAGTTCGTCCTTGAATTGGTGTTTAGGATTCCTTTTTCTTTTGGTACATGTATAATGTCATTAGGGCCTTTATACAACTCTATTCTTTTTTTTTTTTTTAAGTAAAATATAAGTTGTCAAGTAAAAAAAAAAATTAGGGTAAAACAATTATTTCAGTTTTATTAAAACTCACAAAATTTTACATGTATACACTCTCAATGTTCATCATAAAATTCTCATGATTGTGTGTAATTGCTCTTGTTTTTAAATACAACACCGGATCAAACTCGTTCCTTCCCAAATTCAACACCGAGTTAAACGAAATCTCTTATATGAGATTACTATTTCAGTGCTTAGTTCGTGGTATCGCTAATTATGGTTCAGTTATGTACATATATCTATCTTCAACAGATTCTAGGTGAGTTTTAAAAGGGATCAAAGACATAATGATATAGAAAACAAGTTGCATCTAATAATGCCACTTCTCTTTTCTCCATTCAAATCCAGAGGTTGTAATATACATCTTACGTCCCATTACGACTAATGATTCAAAAGACTACAAAACCAAATAATACGTTTATATTTATTTATTTATATATACTAGCTAGTTCATCTCTAACTAGCTGCTAGGATTGAAACAAACTAGCTAGTTCATAACCAAAGATTCAAGCAAAATCTAAAGGGGAGCCATGGTTAAAAAATAAAAATTAAAAAAAATTAAAAAAAAAGTCAAAAAGTTCATGCATGCCCACAAGGATAAAAAGGAAAAATAAACTACGATCTCTTTTTTGACCATTCCAACCCCATCTTATGATCTTTCTGTTAAATATTCAACTGTACTTTTTCACCCCCTCCTCCTTTGTCAACAAAACACCATAGCAATAACAATACAATAAACTAATCGAACCCCATTAAAAATAATAAGCTTGATCCTTTCAAAAGTTGGCACAACTTTAGTATTATATTAATGAAAAGGAAGATGATCATATTGTATATAAGCTCTCAAATCACTTTTATATATACATATATGAAATGTCTCAAGTTCAATAGTTGAACATATCCAATAATTGTAACATTTTATTCATAAACTTGTAACAACTAGTTAATATATATATAACTTTTAGAATCTTATAACATGATACTATCTAGAATTATTTGTGCAAATCACAAATATTAATGAAAAAAATTATATTGAAATCAACTGATTGTTATAATATCATAAAAAAAAATTATTAGTGTCACTTTAAAAGGATGACTGACCTAAGATAATGAGCACGCATATATATATATATATATATATTGTCTTTGGAGGGCCTATCTTTTAGAGGTAAATCATATAAGTTGAAAATTAAATGAAGTAAACACCTACATAACTATAGGGTAGTTAGGACGTTAAAGATAAAGGTAATAATAAGATTATGTAATAAAGAAGAAAAAAATGGTGAGGCCTAGTTTCACGTGAACCGGCGACTATCACGGCGGTTTTAGAACTTTGAAAAACTTGAAAGAGTGAGACAGACAGAGAGAGAACCTGCAAAAGAAGAGAGAGAAAGAAAGATATATATGCATATATATAATATTATATAGTTAGAGAGAGAGAATGGAGAGAAAATTTTGGAGAAACAAGATTCCGGGTCTTTTGTGTTTTAATTATTTTGGACCGACTTAAAAAGGTCGCAAGTGTTACTGTTAAATTGATTTAAATACTTTTAATTAATTCCCGGCCCTTTCCTTTCCTTTTCATCTTTTTTCATGGAGTGGTGAGTTATTTAATCATGAAAAGTTTAGTTTTCAGTCAACTTCCCGGAATAGGAAGAAGCAAATTTAAATTTCATAACCAAAAAAAAAAGTCTTAACATTTATTTCTTAGTGTCTGAATTTTTTTAGTTTTGTCATTCAAACTTGAAATGATGATTCTTTCTGTTGTCTGGACACAGAAGAAAATTTCAACCAATCGCTTTTAGGCTTTAGAAAAATTGAAACCTCGTTAGATAACTATATATATCATAGCAATAAGAATATTATACTTGTATAATATTTTTCTCTATTAAATTTGTTATTTTTCCAATCTTTTAGTATTTTTCTTTAGTTATTTTAAATGTATACTAATCATTTAACGTATATTTGGTACATGAACCTATATATTAATGTTGTGTTCGAATTAGCTCAAAATCTTTGTTATGCATAATTTGGAGTTTAAGTGATGTTTTAGTTTTGGATGCTTATGAACACTTGAAAATAACGTTTTAATTATTTGAATATTTCATAGGTTTTCTTGACCGGCCAATGCTAATCCAACAAAGATGACTACGATTCAAGAGCCTAAAAAGCATTTAGTTAGTAGAAAAAAGTGATTATAGAATGGGGTGCAAATTGAACCTTGATTTCTGGGGTGATGGTTTTTATTAATCACAAAATAATAAATCATGATTTGGGTTTCGATAGATCTCCTTAGAAAACCCCATTATTAATCTCATGGCGTTCCCTTAACTCGCCGACAATAAAACTACCTTTAAACTAAAAAAATAATATTAACATAAAATATACAAAAATTAGTAATGATATTATAGGTTAAGTCCTTTTTTTTTTTTTGTTGGACCATTGTATTTGAATGCAGAAAATTAGGCATAATTGCCATTTGCTACGTGTTTATCAATTTGTCGTTGTCATTATACGTATTTGTTAAGGGGATAATTAGACAATAATTAACGTGTAAACTTTGTTTATTAATTTAAGCATAGCAGAAAAGCAGCAAACATATATGATTTATTAAGTAGTGAAATTAGCCATGTCATCCAATTAAAAAACATTTTATGTTTCATTATTGCTTTGGCCAACAGTGTGAACCATATTATTATTATACATACATGAAATGCACTGTATTGCTTCCCCAATTGGAAGCTACTTATGTGCTACATGATGACTATTTCTTTCTTTTTCTGGCTTGGTGTGCTTCAAAATAAATAAATAAAAATTGTCTGGTTTGGCTCAATTTTTGCAAATAATCCTAGGCTGGTTGGGACTGGCATGGCATTTTGGCACTCCAAAATTGATGCTTTCATATATATCTCACGCAGGCCACTCCATTTATGATGACTACTTTACAACCAGCTTGTAATAAAAAGGTGATCAATTAATTATAGATTAAATGACTAATTATATTAAGATTGTCTTTCAACCAACAAAGCTATTTATTAGAAATTAGTTGATTCGTTTTCTATATACCATTTTTTTTTATTTGTAAACATTAGAAATTTTCTTTATGTTGTTGAGGATAAGATCGTACAATTTGTAAAGTAGTACTTGCTTTACTTGCTAGCTGCTATTTAGTTAGAGACTACTCGAGAAAAAGGTGAAAAAAAAATGCTTTTGTTAGAGTTCATGAACACGAAGCTAGAGATCTACTTGATATACTCAAGGAAGACTCAACAGAAAGATCTAGGACACTGTAGTAGATACATTTCAATTAGGTTGTCGCTCAATATTTTAATGACTATATATCTCACCTTAATCCTCTGATATTTTGAAAATCGGAAAACAAAATACAAATAAACTATATATCTGGTTAAATATCCTACATGAAAAAGACTGGGGGAAAAAAAAAAAAAAAGGGGGACACATGTATACCATTTAGGATTCAAAACTTAGATTTTCCTATGTTCTAATTAACACTAAAGATATTTATGTCGGCTCCTACTTCAATTTTTGATATTCATAAATAATCATTCTTTCATTTTTGGCGTTGTACATGTAAATAAACAATCTCCTTTTCTCCAACACCATTTATGATGCAATTAATAAAATTACATAATAATATAGCAAAAAATGGCGACAAAGTTCTTGATATGATCTAAGAGCAATGTTTTTCATGAAAAGAGACAAAAACAAAGAAGCCCGCCAACAATTTCCAACCATATATATGTTGAATTATATATATATATATATATATATTTACTGTATATGTATGTCTCTTTTGATTTAACTTTTCTTCACTCTAATATCCTTTTTTGATTCAAATTATCTACTTTATCACCCACTATGTTTTCAAATAATGTCAGCCCCTTGGAAATGTGAGAAGTTAGTCCTTTCGTGAGACATGCGAATGCATGTGATCATCATGAATAAAATGGTAAATATTTCACAGGTCATTATCATTCTTTTATGTGTGGCACTACAAAGCTATACATATACTGTATATTTACATACCATATATTAATCTATTGTTTGTTCCCTTAAACTGAAAAAATATATGGCTATTTTTTAGGGTTCGTAAAATTTTAGTAATTTACCTTCCAAACTTTTAATTTTGACAATTTTATTTTTGAGTTTTATGATTTGTTAAAACATGTCTCACTATACTAGCTTTTCATTAAATTGATCAGTTTAATGATTTGAATTTAAAAGATTTGCATTAGGATTTGAATAGGATATAGACATATATATACTTTATTGGATACATGATTAGTTTTCCGTCCTTAATAAATTAGGTACACATAGGCTTTTCATCATTAGTTTAATGGGAAGTTAAGTGGAACGGGATACTTAGCAATTATTTAAAAAGTTCGAAAAAAAATTATTCTCAAAATTAAAAATTTGAAATGTAAGTTGTCAAAGATCAACTAAAAACAATACAATACCAGCCGAAAAAAAAAACTAAAAAAACTAAAAACAATATAAAAAAAAATGTTATATATATATATGTATATAAATTCGTAAAGGAAGTGGCACTATAACAGATCACATCAAAATTACAAAAGGACTAAATGGTTTAATAAGTTCAATGAATAAAAGCCTAAACATATTTCTTGTGAAACCTTTTGGAGTGATCATGCTGTACTATATTGTGTCACAAAAGAATATTTCTAATCGAACGTAAACAAAATAATAAAAGAGAAAAAATGACGCAAATAAACAAAAGTAAATCATAATAATATTGTTTCACAAGTATATAGTATATGATTTTGTATTTTTGGAAAAGTCGACAGATTAATTATATCAAGAAAAGACTTCTCATGCGTCCAAAGAAAGAGAGAAGATGAAACCTTTTTTTTTTTGTTGTGGTGCCACTAAAAAACAGAAAAAGAAATAGTACCACCACATGGGCCAATTAGAGAGTTTTTTCATAAAGCCGCCTCTATAGTCCCCCACCACTCCAAGATAAAATTTATAATTATTATTGTTGTCCTCGTCAATGTATACAATATAACTTCTTCTCACTCCATTGCTAAAAAAAATGATAATTACAAAAAAAATTAAAAATTAAAAATTAGATAATATCTCTCTTGCTCTATCTATAAATATTCAACATTGGTTAGCCTCTCTTTCAAAGTACTGAAGTCACATATTTAGTATACATACACACACACACTCTCTATCTATCAATATTGAATTGGTTAGCCTCTCTTTCAAACATATATATACATATATACATAAATAGTATATATATACTCTCTTTCTCACACTAAAATGGCTCCTAAGGGAGATAATGTTGTTGTTTCTAATTTGAAGCTTGAGAGGATGCTTAGCATGAAAGGTGGCAAAGGAGAAGCCAGCTATGCCAACAATTCCCAAGCACAGGTAATTGATTTCTATATATATTTACATCAATATTCTAGTTCTTTTAATGTGTGTGTATATATATTGTCGTTTTATTAGAGCTTCTTTTACTTAATTATATATATATATATATATATCTTTTCATTTCTTTGTAATAGTTGTAGTATTATAGCTTAATTAATTTCTTTGCAGGTGTTGGCTTCTTTTAACAGTCTTTGCTTCCTTTTCTTTTATTTGAATTCTGCAAATTGATTTCAAAAATGTTATATACATATAAACTATCAACACTGATTTTACTAGAAAATAATTTTTTCATAGTGTACTTTTTCTATACATACTTGCTGTGTTATAATAAATAAGTGTTGTTTGTGATTTTTGTTTTAATGAAGAGAGGAGATAACTAGTATCAAGGTGTTCTACTCTAATTTTATTCAAATAAAAGGAAAACTTAGTGAAAATCAAGGTGTTGTTTATGATATTTCATGATACTAAACTGTAACACCTTTTTTTTTTTTTTTTGGTGATATATATGTGGTTTATATGGCTTTTAGTATTAAAGAAAAACAAAATATTCCTAGATAATTTCGAACTTAAGAGCTCATATTCAAACCCCTCGTCCCTACCCGCTGAGCTAGCCCTAGGTGGGTAAAGCTCTTAAGCAATCAAATAACCTCAAAATTTTCTTCATTATTTTGCATATATAATTTTCTATTATATCAATTCTTTACATAATAAATAAACATCTTATATTATTGTTGTTTCCCATGCAGGCCTTACATGCTAAATCCATGCTTCACCTCCTTGAAGAAACCCTAGATGGTGTTCAACTAAACTCCCCTGAGGTGCCATTTGTGGTTGTGGACCTCGGATGCTCTTGCGGCAACAACACAATCTACATCGTCGACGTGATCATCAAGCACATGATCAAGCGTTACGAGGCCTTGGGATACGAGCCGCCGGAGTTCTCAGCTTTCTTCTCCGACCTCCCTAGCAATGACTTCAACACCCTTTTCCAGATCCTCCCTCCTCTAGCCAACGATGGCGGCAGCATGGAGGAGTGCCTGGCCTCCGATAACCACCGCTCCTACTTCGCCGCTGGAGTCCCCGGCTCATTTTACCGGCGACTTTTCCCAGCCAATTCCATTGACGTTTTCTATTCGGCCTTTTCCTTGCATTGGCTCTCCCAGGTTTGGTTTTCATTGATGTCCTCTTTATTACGTCTCTATATATATATAGTATTATATTTCTATACAAGTTTGTTCCCAAGGAAAATATTTATAGCCTATATATATATAGACTTTAGAAAACTGAAAATCTAAGATGTTGCAATATCTTAAACATAAGATATCTTGCCGGCCAGACGATGGTCAAAAAGTTAATGCAACAAAAACTTATGGTCGTCAATATTGTAAGACAAAAGCCAGATATATACATATATATAAGACAAATATAATTTTATATAGGAGCTAAAATGTCTTCCCTATAGTGATTTGGAATTCACTCAACGTACGTTTTCATGATGTCAAAATTTATGTACCATATTCTGTGCCTAATTAAATAGTCGGATAATTTATTTCTTGTTGTACTATATTCATATTGGATATATATATAGATCAGACAAATTTTATAGCAGGTTTTTGTTCTTTTGATACTAGAGAGAGAGAGAAAGAGAATTTTGTGTTTTACCCTAATCCTCATGATCTTGTCTAGAAGATACAAAACTTAATTTAGTGTTTTTAAATCGTTTTCACCATATTTCAAGCTTGTAAATTGGTTCAAAGTTTGGCATAAGAGAAATAAGGACATTTGTTAATATGTTAATTTGAGTTAAAGTTACTTTACAGTAAATTTTTAGAGCGGGTGACTTTGTGTGCGATTGAGGTTTTAGCGGATGTCAACCTAGTTGAGATATGATATACGTTAGTTTTCTCTCTTTTTTTTTTTTTTTTTTTTCCAAATTTACCCTTATGTCCGGATATTAGAGAGAGAGGGTCTCCATGATAATTTTAAGAGCATTAAAGCTATTACAGTTGATCTTACAGTTCATGAGAATATTATTATGGAGATATATAATATTATTGTAAACAAGCTAGCTAAGCTCATATTTTAGAAGCTCATTTTAATAACCTTTCTACCAACTAAGCCCCACCTTGACATTTTGTTAAAGTTGCTAATATTAAAGTCATAAAGTGTAATTGGCTTTGTGATCATCCTATATTATACATTAAACTTGGTATATATATATATATATACACATATACATGCATATTTACATATAAATTACCAAAGTAAGTCTTTTCTGTCAACTTATCAAGTAGTTGTTGATTGTTACATTGTATTCAAGCTCAATCAATAAGAATATTTGATTAAAAAAGAAAAGAAATAGATCAAAGAAAGATGCACCTCTTATTGGTCAAAGACATTGAATTGTCACACACACACACACACAAAATTTTACAAAAAACACTTTTCAATTGACCTTAATATTTCTCTTGAATTGTCACACACACACACACACAAAATTCTACAAAAAACACTTTTCAATTGACCTTAATATTTCTCTTGAATTGTCACACACACACAAAATTCTACAAAAAAACTCTTTTCAATTGACCTTAATATTTCTCTATTTATTTTATCTACATTTTACCATCTGTAAATTTATACCATTGGTATGAAAACATTCTATTCAAAAGTTCTGTCTAATTTTATAGCATGTTCATATCACCGTTTTGATATTGTTTTCAAAACACTATTTAAAAGTTTTCTATAGTGAAAGTAATCAAAATATTTCGTAGAAATTTGAATTGACTGTTCGAATTGACTTTTCAAATTTATGATTCAAACGGACACAGGTGCCAGAATGTGTGGTAGACAAGAGATCGACAGCATATAACAAAGGGAGGGTGTTCATCCATGGAGCAAACGAGAGCACAGCAAAAGCATACAAGAAACAGTTCCAAACGGACTTGGCTGGCTTCCTCAGATCAAGATCAAAGGAGATGAAGAGATGTGGGTCCATGTTCCTTGTCTGCTTGGGGAGGACCTCTGTGGATCCCACTGACCAAGGTGGAGCTGGCTTACTCTTTGGGACCCACTTTCAAGATGCTTGGGATGATCTTATCCAAGAGGTATTTATAATAATTATTATCTATATTTTACCACCCAAAAAAACATTATTTATTAACGTGTGCTTTGCGTGTCAAGTCTACAGTGCTTTACACCAATATTTTTTTTGGCAGACCAAAAAGCAAACTTGAAAGAAAAAAAAAAAAAAAAAAAGAGGTATGATTAGGTGTTGTTGGTTTCACAAGACCTTATAATGAAATTCTACTGGTCATGATTAAACCTCATCGATGCTGGCCATCGGATTATTCCCCGAAAATGAATCTAGCCCCTCCATTTTTTTCCCTTAATCGTGTCGGCAGAATAATGACTATTGGGAGCTGGTGGGTGGTCCATGTGTTCCTCATGACCATGGGGAATTTTCATAGAATTATGTGATTAGAACACAACACAATCATGATATAGTGTAGCGAGACAAGGAGTACATTTTGATGCCTCTGATCATTTTTTTTATCAAATGATGATCAGAAAAAACAAAAACATAAAACATAAAACCCTTTTGATGTATTGTCTATTAATTTATTTATAAAATGACTACGCATACGGAGAGTTATTATCCTTTGCTGATCAATAAACGATTATGAATATGATTAGGTTTTAATAGTTTTTTTCCTTAAAATTTAAGAGTTCAAAAAAAAAAAAACCAAGTCAGAAAAGGCTAACAAATACCCTTTTCATTTGGCCATTGAAAGAAGAAACAGAATTGAAATCTTTAGTTAATCCCTTCATAATATTTTTTTCTTTTAACTATAATTCTATACTTTGTTTGATGATTATAATGTGCCATAATAGTCCATAGATAAATGTTCAACTCATGAGAACCAATAATACGAAATCATGTGGTAATTAATAATCTTACTTACTTATAAGCATAACAAACTTTAATCTTAAGTGAGCAAGAGGATTTTTTATGGTACCTATTATATACTACTTCACTTTTATGCATAACTCTGATTTAATATGATTCTAATTGGATCTGATAGTTAATAAAACATGTTCTCTGGCATGATTTTTCTTTTTTTCCCAGCCGCATACTCTATCATAGCTCAATCCATTCAATCTGGTCCAACGAATTGGGTTGGATTGACAAACTAACAGATTGTGAAGACTAGGAATTGAACCTTAATCGGTCCAATCCATGAACACTTCTAGTCTGTCACAAAATTCTCTTATACGTTTTCACGTATATGCGTATGTGGTCCAAAACTTACAAAAGAAGTTGTCATTGGTGTTATAATAATGATGATGATGATAATTCACAGGGCCTAATTAGTAGTGAGAAAAGGGACAACTTCAACATTCCAGTGTATGCACCAAGTCTACAAGACTTCAAGGAAGTGGTGGAGGCAGATGGGTCATTTGCCATAAACAAGCTTGAGGTCTTCAAAGGAGGAAGTCCTCTTGTGGTGAGCCAACCTGATGATGCTGCTGAAGTTGGTCGAGCCCTCGCCAATAGCTGCCGCAGTGTTGCCGGTGTCCTTGTCGACGCCCACATCGGCGACCACCTTAGTGAGGAGCTCTTCTCACGTGTGGAAACTAGAGCCACAACCCAAGCCAAGGAGCTTCTTGACCAGCTACAATTCTTTCACATAGTTGCCTCTCTTTCTTTTTCTTAGGAAAGAAAAGGTGACAGGAAAAACAAAAAAAGGGAAAATACTTTACGTTCTGACGGAGTCAAGTCAAGATGTGAAATATACAATAAACCCTTTTGGTGGATATCACACTAGTGGGGTCTATTGTGTATTTCACATCCTGATCTAACCCTAATCGGAATGTCTAGTAATACTCGATAAAAAGGGCATTCAATAAATAGAGGGATATATATAGGTTTTTTTTTAATTACCTTTTTCCTCTCATTTGTTTGTTATTTGCATAGAAAAATGAGAAGAGTCCAACACACAAAAAGAGAGGAAGAACTTGTAAGGCTTTCTAAGGGCTATCCGTTTATTTTTATTTTTATTTGTTTTCCTTTCTTTTTCTTTGTTTTTTTTTACTTTTGTTTGTGTGGCCTATTGGAGGTGTTAATGTTTTTACTGACTGTAGTTACTTTTTTTTTAATGTGCCTTTTGTGACTTTGTGTTTCCTTGATTGTAAACTAAGGTAAATAAAGTTCGCTACTTTTTCGTTTTGTTTCCTTTGTAGCTTATTATGAGGTCTATATATATGTGAAGTTACGTTGTATTAATGAAGGGTTTGCTTTTGTACCGTGCTAACGACTAGTGAAATGATTTTTTAAAATTTTTTTTTTATAACTTTGTTATTTGAAATGATTTTTAATTTGATATATAACTTTGTGAGTTAAAGAATTAGTTATTTCAGTTAAAGCTAATCAAATTTTTTTATTATTCAGTTAAAGCTCAACAATTTTTAATCTTTCTTTTCAAAAGTTTTAGACTATCTGTTCTCCTTTTTTCCTTTGTGGACTTGTTTAATTTATAACTTAATAACAATTTTTATTTCAGTTATTTCAGTTAAAGATCAACCAAATTTTTATTTTGTTTCAGTTAAACCTCAACAATTTTTTAACCTTTCTTTTCAAAAGTTTTAGACTCTATGTTTCCCCCTTTTTCCTTTGTGGACTTTGGTTTATAACTTTAGTATGTTTCTACTTTCTTCTAACTTGCTAGCTAATATAATATTATTTTTACCCTCAAATAAGATATAGATTTAAGTAGTAGGGAATAAAGTATCAATACGCAGAGCATAATTACGAATTATTAGATCTTTATCAAGTTTCAATAAATTATCATAATTATTAATCTGATATGATTGTGATGGTTAGTAAATCCTAGACATGAAAAAAGAAGACATTTTTTTTTCTTTTTTTGAAAAATACAAATAGAAACAATTGGTACAAGAAAGATAATTCCCATGCTTAATCTAATATAAAATATCATTTATTAAGCTTAAGATCCTTTTTCCTTATTCCTCTAACCCCAAAATTACATAAGTACTTGGATACATACTTATATATATATATATATATACACACACACACAGATATATATATATATATATATATATTTGTTATTCCACAAAGAGAATCCACATATAATAAAATTCTCAAACATTCAACCAAAGATTCTCAATCTTGATCTTCAGATTCGACATCTGATGAATAGATTCTGATTATATCAGCTTCTGATGGAAATCTAAAGCTCACCCTTTTCCTCACTTTCACACTTTGACTTCTACTCATTGAAGAAAAATCTGTATTTTCTCCACTATCAGTGACCTCTTCAACCATCAAAAGCCTCTCCAAAGAAACATTCTGATCACTAGCTTTATTAGCAGTGTGATGTTCGGCGAAAGGCGGACAAATTCTCTTGAAGAATTGTCTGAAAATGCCGTCGTCATTCTTGCCTGATGAATTGGCGAAGAGCAATTCCTCTAGGGTTCCTTTCTTCACCACCTTCAGCTGATGGTATTGATACTCATTTTGTTGCATTTTCCACTTGCAATTCTTCTGTGTCCGTTGGAATGAGCACGGCTCCATGAACCCGATAGGCGATCTTAGAACATCGGCATCGGAATGATCAGAGTCTTGATCTTTTGGAGATCTTTCAGAACTTGAACATCCTAAACAAGGTAGACATAGTCTCATTTCTCCTATGGCATAACAAGTCCAAAACTTGAGAGCCAATATGCTATGTGGTCAAACAACTACATTAAAAGCTATGTATATATATACATATATATCTACATTTTTATATATGCATGTATATATAGAATACTCTTATTTTGACGGATTTTTCAATAGAAAAGAACCTCATAGGAGGTAGAATTTAGAAGCATTGTAATTGACAATATCCACAACATGGTGATCAAAGTGGATTAGATATGCACTAATAATTGCAAATGACTAAACTACCCTTTTGTAGCTTATGTTTAGGGGCATTAAAAACAGGGGTAAAATGAGAATTTAGTAAAGATGTTGAAGTTATGTCATGTATGAGAACAAGTCTTTTAGGATTATCCATTTCTTTTGACAGGAAAAATAAAATAAAATAATAAAATAACAAAGTTTATTCGATGAATTTCTTGCTAAGGACAATGCTAGCTAGGCAAGCTTAATAAGACAAAAGTTTTCGATGCAAATTAGATAGAACATATTTCGAATGTCAAATGTGAAATGCAAGCTTATTGTTGTTTCTTACGAATTTTTGTTTTATTGTGGTTTGCAGAGTGTCATTTTCCAAAAATTTTGTCCTTTTAATGTCTTGCGTCGCTTTTGGCCTTTAGGAAACTAACGTTTCCAAATGGATGTCGTTTGATTAGCTATTTGTATTCTATATTGTTGTCCTTTTATACTTCATCGTGTATTCTTCAAGGTAATGTCTTTTTTCATAGTTATTTTTTTCAATCATGTCCTTTTTGTTTAGAGTATTTAGTATTGTCGACTTCTAAATTTTTTAGTTTTTGGTAATTTGACATCTAAACTTTTAATTTTGACAATTTATCTCTGAATTTTTTAAATTATTATAATTTGCTCCATTTTGTTAACTTTCCAATAACTTGAATATTTGAATTTGGTAGATTTACATTAGGGTTTGGGGTAGATTTGAAAATTTTGGTTAGAGGTGAGGTTTTTCGTCTTTACATAAAGCATACATGAGTTTTGTGTCACCAATTTAAGGAGAAGTTAAGTCAAATAGGACAGATTACAACAACAGGCAAATTGTCCAAATCAAAAATTTTGAGGGCAAATAGCCAAAGAATTACAAGTTTGTGGGACATCCGTGCTAAATGCACGTTTGTTTAGTGGTTGTTTTTCTTGGATCCTGTCAGTTGCCATATTGTTGTAGTTTCATTTTTGGTGTCGATTATGCTCTGTTTTGTTTTTTGTTTATTGTTTTTTTCCCTGAAGCGTTGTTGTTCAAATTGACAAGTTTTTTTGTAGTTTCATTTTGTTATCTTTTTTCTAGCTAATTTCGTCTCTCTTTTTTTTTTTTTTTTTTTTCTAGGTCGTCTTTATCCAGTTGATATGGCATATAGTCATTGCCATTTTAGCAGATATTGTCGTTTCGCAGTTTTTTAGCGCTTCAAGTTTGATGTCGTTTGGTTTTTTTGCCGTTTTTAGTCTTTTGTCATTTTGATGTGATCCTGATGCTGTCTTCATATTTTTGTTCTTTTTCTATTTCAGTCGTTTCCACTTAGCAACATTCTTTAAGCTAACGTCGCTATTACAGTTATCATTTTCAGTTGATGCAATTAGTTTTTAACTTAATGTCGTTTTTCCCGAGCCAAAAAAAAAAAACCTTAATGTCGTTTTCATTCATTTTTATCATTTTTTATTTCGTGTCGTTTTAGGCCTTGTCGTTTCTAATATTCCTTCCCTTTACAGTGCATTTGCATTATTCTAGTTTTTTTAATTACTGTCGTTTCGGTAGATTTTGTAGCTCATGTAAAATTTTTTCATATTTCACTGTTCTCACGCTCCCATATTTATGTCATGTTTCATATTTTTTTTTTCGCTTTTACTTAATATATCCTTCTTCCCTCTTAGCATTATCGTTTTAAGGTAATCGTTATCCACCTACATCGTTTTTGGTTGCTGAGAACTATCATTTACGATAGTCCTTCTATTTTTTGCATCCGAGTTTCTCGCTTATTAAAGAAAAACGGAAACACTCTTGGATTTGAAACCTAGAAACTTCCACCCTTCCGACTCCTCCCCTCTCAACCGCTGAGCTAGCCCCAACACGGGACGAGATGTTAAAAAGAGCAGAATGATGGATAAAGCGGGGCGTAATTCAATAAATTTTTCACTCACACTAGTCAGTACGTGCATCAAGGTTCAAGACAAGCAACAATGCGTGCATGTATCATTAGGCATATACAACCCAACCGTGCAAGCAGAGAGTAGAAATACCTCAAATCTCTCAACTCAACAATAAGGATCTCACTGACCGGCTCCGGCCGATGGATTCGTCAACAATTCAAGCGATTTCCTCAAGAAGTCCACTGCAACCGACACATCATCAAATGCCAATGCACCGACTGCGAATCTGGCTGCCTTTTGTGCCTCCGCAACTTTCTCAGGTGGTGGCTGGTAGTTGCTGTCGTACTCGTATGCCTTTGAAGGAGGGGCAGGTTCTGAAACAGATCCATTCCTGCTACTTGACTGGTATTGGGCAGTTGGTTGGTGGCTCGTTGTTGGCGGAGCTGACTGGGGAGCATAGGAAGCATCGGAGCCTTGGTAGTAAGATGGATAATGGGACGAGACTGCCGGAATACTGCTCTCTGAAAAACTTGGATAAGATTGGAAATGGGGATATGAGTAAGAGGTGCTTTCAGGAGGAAAATTATGAGGCAACTGCTGCTGGGGTTCTTGGGAATAGGATTGCTGGTGGTATGGCTGACGATAATCGGAAGTTTCGGGTCTATGCGACGGAGGGGGAGGGAAATCGTGTGAAGGGTAACCGGCAGTAGGGTAAGTTTGAGGAGCTGGTGGTACGTTTGTCGAGTGGTGATTGTTGACTTCATCATGGAAGTGGTGCGGCGGAGGCTGACTATTATCGTGATACTGAAATGATGGCGGGATGTTTGGTGGATGTTGATCGTTCACTTTATCATGAAACTTGGCCGGCGGTGGGACATTTACGGACGGCTGGTCATTAACTGAATCATAAAACCGTGACGGATCGGTTTCTTGTCTTGGATTGATAGATGTAGATTCACTAGGCCCCAAATCCTGCAAAGACATGTATTTGAAGACTATCAGTTCTTACATACAGCATTAGGGCTACAAAATTGGTGTAAAGAGTGCCTCAGAGAAAGATAATTTTTCATATGCATTCTTGTATATCAGTTTCAAATAGAGACACAAACTGCTTTACACTAGTTATAACTAATAAATCGTCTTGAAAAAAAAGTTGCCGTCAACACAACCACATCAACAGGTAGAGTTGGATCAGATGGTTAAAGGAGAGAAATACGCACAAGTGTGTGTCAGCACACAGAAAATTAAAAGTAGTTTCGAATTTAGTTACGTACATATGCGCCACCAGCTTTATTTGATGAAACTGACAGATCGTCTACGGACAGATCATCGTCACCAGAAGGAGGACCTGGAGTGGGCTTTCTTCCTTCTTTTAATGCTTTCCTAATATCAGCGGCTTTCCAAGCTGCGTACTTCTGTTTCTGCTCAAGCTGTAAAACATTTATCATGACAAAAATAAGCAACTAAAACCTCCAACTCGGTAGATCCAGGCAGATCCATGTTCGTACTAACATAAAATTAAAGAATATGCATGACAAGAATCCCCAAACTTAAGACCATATAAATCCTTGGCTAATGCAGAAATTACAGAGCTTCTCAGTTATGTCGAGATCAGAAACTCACGTCGGGCTGAAGTACACCAAACTGGTTAATGATCTCAAAGAAAATGCTTGCAGCATAGAATGTTTTCGCAGTATTCCTGTGAAATGAAGAAAATAGACTTGAGATTAAAATACAATAAAAATAAACCTAAGAGACGACACAGAAGGAATCCGTATGTGGAATCCATGGCTTAAGACATACAAAGAGACTTAAGTTTTTTTTTCTCTTCAAAAAGAACAACCATACCAAAGCGTTGCTTTCATCTATGTCCCTAAATTTTAGGGTCATTCCCACTTTGTCCCCTGAACTTTAAAAACTCCACACTTTTCCCCCTGAACTTTTAATTATCCCCCACCTAACCCCCTTGCAATAGAATTTTAGTTAAAAACGGACAAAAAATTTGAGTTAAGTGCAGTCATGTAATTTTTTTCCGTTTGTTTTTAACAGAAATCCTAATATTATTGGTTTAGTAAGACTAATATCCCTTTTTTTTTTTTTTTTTGGTCTATTTTTAACCAAAATTCTAATAAAAGTGGTTAAGTGGGGGATAATTCAAAGCTCAGGGGGGCAAAGTGGGAGTTTTTAAAGTTTAGGTGGCAAAGTGGGAATGACCTTAAAGTTCGGGGGGCATAGATGAGAATAATCCAATACCAAATATGCTTACTGCGATCCTAACAGTAAATAAATGATCATTATAGTTGAGCCCGTTCGAGGATGCACACAGACCACGTGAGCATTAAAAGAAGGAAAATATATATATATATATATATATATATCAGCATGAATAAAGCTTCGAAATTTTGTTTCTTTTTGTGCCTTTTGTTGTTCTAAAATCTTAACAAGGAACAAATCTTTTGTCATATGAAATACTAGTTCACTTTAATAGATGCATAACAAACACAAACGACGGTCAATTGGTCATGAGCTACTTTCATAAGTGCGAAGCACGGTAAGTAATTTTAGAGTATGGGCATTGAAAAGAAGAATAATTTAACATACAAGTCCGCTCGACCAGCATGATCTTGCTTATCTGCTTTCGCAAAGACATTTAAGGCAAATCCCTCCAGATGTAAATTATCTTCAGGCCCCAACTTCAGAGACTTCTTATCCTGTAAAGCACCATTTGAGGTAGAAATTAATAAAAGCAAGACTTAATAATCTCCAAATTCTGCAGGAAAAAATAATTCCTTGAACATAAACAATGTGTGGGCATTACAGGCAGCAAAAACATAACACAGTTTTGGCTGCAAAGCGGATCCCAATCATTATTTTCGCACAGCAAAATTAGGCAACCGGTGAACTGATTATCACACAGAGCCTTAGTACTAGTGCTTCTTAATACCAACTCGTGTGGAAATAAATTGTCATCTTTCCATCGATAATAGTAATACAAATTTTTAATATTAATTAACATGATTATTTTTTTTTTTTTTTAAATCTCCAAATAAAACCCGTTTAGTACAACAACTCCCGTTGGGGTTTTGGAGTTTTTTTCTCCAAAAGTTTGTTTCCACAACTCAATTTCAAATCGCATCTCTTTTTGTCACACTTCCATTTTCAGAAAACTCAAACTTTAAAAGGATATAGATGATTCTTGTATCTAGATGCTTATAACGACTAGAGGAGCAAACTAAAACCCATATTACTTTCTTTTTTTTTTTTTTTTCCAAACACATTTAGGTTTTTACATTATTTAAATATCACACCTCATTTTCAATTTACATTTCAACCAAACACACATTTCCAAACATTCACTCAAAAGATCGGGATCCCTAACATTATTCTAGAAATTCAAAAACAAAAAATTTCATTTTCTTACCCAAATTTTCCGTAATCACAACAAAAGTTTCAAACTTTACAGGAAGCAAACAAATTAGAACCATCTCCAATATTTAGAAACCGAAAATTTCATTAAATAGATTCTAAAAATTAAATCGAAAAAATAAAAATCAAAAAATCAAAGGACCTTCTCAAGCTGGTTCATGAGGGAAATAAGCAAGGAATTGGTGGTCTTGGTACGCTCGTTCTGAGGAATCCTTAACCCTCTTTCCATTGCATATAACCGACCTATAAAAATCATTATCCGATAATTAAAGAACGGAATTAACGTAAAACAAAATCAAAGAATGAGATTAAGGGAGAGATCGGAGAATCTAAGAGTTGAAGTTTCAAGGGTTAGAGAGAGAAAGAGAGAGAGAGTAATTACAGTAATAAGCGACGAGAGGCTCGTGCTTCTGCAACTCGTCGGCTCGTTGAAGGTACGGCAAGAGGAGCTTCGCCGGCTCGGTTTCGCTCGCCATCTATGGCGGTTCTCTGTGCGAAGAAGCTAGAGAGAGAAAGAGAGGAGAGAGAGAGAGAGAGAGAGAGAGAGTCAATTTTTCAAAGTTGATTAAGGGAAGGAAAAAGTTTTGGAAGAAATTCAGAGTGTTTTTGGCAAGGCGAACTCTGACGACGTCGTTTTCTTCGGAGCTAAGATTAAGACATTGTTTGGCAATAAGCTCTGTTTAAACTAAATTGTATTTTTTTCATCATGTTTTTTATCTTTTTCTCCAAAAATTTGTTTGTCTTTTCTGAAAATTCAAAAAAATTCAAAAAAATTTACTATTTAAACTTATAAATCTTAACTCAAACTTACACACCAAACACCCCATAATTTTGTCTCATAGCGGTTGGGTCTTTTATTTTTGAGTATATTACATTTTACGCCACCAAAGTTTCTTGTAATTATAGGAATGCCTCTAAAAAGAATCTTTGGTGGTGTTGGGTATTGTGATATAAAAATGATTTGAAATAAGTCTCACGGTTGTCAAGAAAACGTCTTGGAAATGGTTGTCAAATAATATTTGTTTTGTACAAAATCATAAAATAATGAACGAAAACAAAAATTATTTTATTTTCTTATTTTTGTTTTTATTTTCTATTATTTATTTATATTTTTAGAAACATATTTAAATGTAATTTTACTTTTTTTTATACTCAAACGGATCTCCCTAAAAATTTAATTAAACATAATTTTAAAAAAAAAAATTTCAACATCATTCTTAAAATATTCTCATTTTTATTTTACACTTAAAATAAAATCTTTTTAAAATTCTCCCAAATGGACCCTTTGCTTTCCCCAATCTCCAGAAAATACCACTTCCTAGAAGATTATTCTTGTAATTATGGAATAGATTATTATCAAGAAAAATGGATGTGGAGAAAGTGGATTAAGTAAGAATGATGTAAGAATGATTATTGCTTTTCCAATTTTCTTTTTTTTTTTTTTTTTTTTTTGGGTGAATAAGCCATTTCTCCAATTTTCTATTTGACTTTTCTTAATAGGTTTGTTTGTTAGTTTTTTTTTTTTTTTTAATTGAAAATGTCTACTACCCAACAAATGTACACTAACTATGGAAAGTACCCCTCTTTTACCTTCTTTAATTAGTTTATTTTCAATATATTAAATTCTGAATTTACATCCATAAAATTAAAAAAAAATTAGGACAATATCATATTTTAATGTTGATCATCATCAGTACAAGATTCTTGTATATTAATCTCTAATTGGATAAAAAATCAATAACGACAAATGAATCAAAAAATAGCGATGACTGTGATAAGTAGCATTCTTTCTCAAAGTAATGAGAACACATAAACTACCTCCTATGAGTTGGTCAAAATGTTGTCAAATATTGAGATAACCATCCAATTTTTAGAGCCCGTTTGAGGATATTTTGGGGACGGGGTTTTACCATTGAAACTTTTGATATACGTGTTTTGTTGGTTTTTATATTTAAAAAAAATTGTGAAATAATAAATTTTTGCAAAAGACTTTTGGAAACTCAAAAGTCCTCCATACGCCCATTTGCATATAATTCTACCGTTTTGAAAAGTGTCCTTAAACGATATTATCTACTGGGATTTCAACGCATAACTCAATAAAAATAAAAATAAAAATTAAAACAGAAACAAAAACAAAAACAAAAAAAACAATTGAAAACATCTCCCGCATGCATTGAACATCGATCAAGTTAGCCTCAATTGGCAAGATAATCCACCCAAGTGACAAGGTGTCACATACATTCCTTTTTTTCCATTCGTGTTTGCCAACCCTTTTAATCCGAGAAATTCAACCCCAAGAGATTTTTGGACAATCTTCAGAAACACAAGAGTTAATATCCAAGGCCAAAAAGAGATTTTTTTTTTTTTTTTTTTTTTTTTTTTAACTTTTCCATGTCCAATTTCACCATACAAACAACCATAAAAAATAATTGGGAAAAACTCCAAATGCCAATCTAATATATTTGTTCACAGCTAGAATGGCTTTTTCCATATAGTAACTATTGTAACATCATAGAATATTTCTATATATATATATATATATATATATATAAATTAACAAAAACGTTGATATCAACATTTGCCATTTTTGCTCTCTCTCTCTCTCTCCAGAAAAAAAAAAAAAAAAAAAATTTTATTGCCATTTAACTCTATTTCCCAACCCACCAAAATATTGTTAACTGCTCAGTTCATACCTACTTCACATAACTTTTGCAAGTGAAAACACTAAACATACAGAAGATCATAGGGCCTTGGATTTATCAATTCCAGCCCTGGCCTTAACACACTGACTTTTCATCTTAATTTTTCACAATCTTTTGCTTTTCTTTCACTTCCTTGGCAACATTTTCATGCTCAGCCTTGGTATCCTCAAAAGCCTCCTTGATTTTATCATGTTCTTCTTTGAGAACATCAATCTCCATATCCCCTTGTGCCAATTTCTCCTCGAGCTCCTTCCGCAACCCCCGAGTCTCTTCGATCCGATCCACGAGCACGACGACATTTTTCTTAGCTTCATTGAGGGCAGTTTGGCAGCCACTTAAAGCTTTGGCCTTCCCATTTGACCGAGCAAGGACATTGTTCTTACGAGCTATCATCTCCTGCGTACCTTCAGGCTCTTTCTTCGCTTCCGAGAGTTGGCAGTGGTGCGTACAAATCACCAAAATCGTTGCGGAGCGAGCTCAGTGATGCAAAAGCAATGTTCGCCTTGTCTACCATTGATTCCACGTCTAATGTGTCGTGAGACATGAGGTCCGAAACCAAAGCCTTCCTTAGGGATTCAGCTTGTGAGGCGTGTCATTGGAGCGACCTCGAACAAAACTTGTTCTTCGATTTCGTGCTCGGGAAAGGGCAAAGTCTTGACATTAAGCCACTCTCATCTACATACACAAAAACATTGTCACTTTCACTCTTGCTAAGAGACTCGCTCAAGGCTTCTCACTAGCCTCTGCATTTTCGCGTGTCGGTTTTTTGGTGCGATTGTTGCTCAGGATCTTGGTTGGAGGCAGAGACCGAAACACCGAACCACCCACCGCGTTGCAAACGCCACATTGATCAACAGTCTTGCTTCTACAAATCATACCAACAAGCAAAAACCATTGTTTCGGTTCATAACCAAGTCACCAACCAAAAAGAAAAACAAAATCAACCTCAACCTCAACCTCAACCTCAACCTCAACCTCAACCATCACTATGATTCAAGTTTTGATCAATCAAAATGTAGTACAAGGCTAACATTACACTCAAAAAACTAAATTATCAAATAACTAAGTACTGAAAACTCGGAAAATATTTTCCAACGAACATCATAACTAAGAGGAATAAAAACAAAAACATCAAATGTATTTAATCCAATTGCAATAAGCTGCCTAGTGTTTTTAGTACGTGGAGTTAATCAAATGTAATCAGATACTTTGAAATATTTTTAAAGTAATCAGATCGTCAAAAATGTTAGATTACAGTATTTGATTGTATATGATCGTATTTAATAAAATTTATGCGAATGTTAAATCATTGTGTTTTATTGTGCACAGGAATGTAATATAATATTAAGAAACAATAAATAAAAGGATTCATCCAAAACCACCTCCAAACGCAATTTCCCCTACGATCTTAACACTATTTTCAAAAAAATTTCATTCTCATTTTCATAGCCAAAACCAAACCACTTCCATAACGCTCCCAAACGGGCCGTAAAAATCTAGTTGTACTTGTTGAATCAATCCACTCATCATTGTTTAAATTAGAATTATATGAACACACAAATTAGGTAATCACATCCATTAAAAAAAAGTATTGGAAAAAATTACTAAAAAAATGTTCATCAAAATACGAAATTAAAATCCAAACATAAAATGCCCATTTTTTTAATGATGATGATGAGAACAACAACAACAATTTCCTCAAACAATTTCTTTTTAAATTGAATTAAACGTTATGAAACAGGACAAAACTCTACCAAAAAAAAGTAAATTTAAAAAAAAAAAAAAAAAGATAATATAAAGATGAAAATCCTATTCTAGAACTGGAACACAGAAATTGTTTCTTCTTTGCTACTTAACAAAAAAAAAAAAGGGGGAGGAGGAGGAGGAGCTAAAAACCAGTTTGATCAGAAGCTAAAAATGTTAAAAGTTTTGCAAGAGAAATAGAGAGAGAAAGCTATTCCACCGTTAATGGCGACCTAATTGGCTGAGAGACGCAGTTGAGTCTACCACAGGAGACAGGCAACAAGAGCTCTGTTACTTGTTAATGGGGGTGGTACTTGTTTTTAACTACTAGACTCTGCTAGTGAGTGCAAAAAAAAATCTACTAGTGACTGCAAAATTTGCAATCCTAATTTATCATTGTGCAATCCTAAACTTTTCATCATACACAAATTGAACCCTTAAGTTTTAAATTTTCATATTTAAGATTATTCTCATTTTCATTCCTAAATTTTAAGATTATTCTCACTTAATCGCTCGAATTTTAAGAACTCACATTTTATCTTTTACTTTGAATTAGTCTAACTTAACCTCATTTATTAGAAGTTTGATTAAAACATATGGAAAAAAAGATCACGTGACTGCATAATTCTCTTTTTTTCCGTTTGCTTCTAATATAAATCCAAATACAACGGGTTTTTTTATAATAAAAAAAATTCAAGAAGGGGTTGACCAACATAGCATACACCATTGGACATTACCAAAGGGACTCTACGAGCACCTCAGCCTGCCAAATATACTAACACCAGGTTACGTGGAGGCGTTGTCCCAAATACTGTAAATCGAGTACAAGATTGGCAGAAAACAAACTTTTATGTTTAAGACCCCAAATGAGTCATCCAACACTCGAACCTTTTACTACAGACCCATAATGGTAATCCTTTACCACTAGGTTACCATACTCGGTGGTCTGATTATAATCCTTTTATAGAGTTCAAAAAGCTTCTTACCAAATAAAAAAGGTTGGAATCAAATTCCAACTTTGTAAAAAGACTAAAAACCAAATAGGTAATTAATCTAATGAAAAATTAAATTTAAATTAATGTAATGGTAATTCTCGGCCTAACCTCACCATACCTTTTCTTACTCAACTTCAAACAAAAAAATAATAATTTAATCAATTAAATTATCGGGTGAAAAAACCTTCATGACCATCAAAGGACAATATCATTCAAAATTAACAACAGTCAACAAAGTCCTCTAGGCCAGGTGTGTCACGTACATATCACTCAAGCTTCAAATTTTAATACTTATTGTTTAGCCATAATATTTATTTTGACAGCACTTTGACAATTAGACAAGCTTTCTCAGTTACCTCATTCAATTTATTGTGCTTTCTTGCTTCAACGTTGTGGGAGAATTTTCCACATTCCCGAATCCAATTTTCTCAATGTCCATTTGGCTCATAAGTTGGATTTAAATGTTTTTAACCTTCTACATTCAAATCAAATGAATAAATTCAAATGTAAGTTTCAAAGAGAGAAAAATAAGCTGTTCGTATTTTTGGATGGATCACACTCAGCTTCAAGTATTAGCAGGCTAAGAATAGATGACTTATAAAAAGATAATCAGGGGTTGAAAATAGGAAGTTCTAGTAAATTCAGTGGCCAGCGGCAAATTATTTCGAACAGGGAAAAAAAAAAGGTGGGTCGTAAAAATAAAAAAATAAAAAGCCTTCAAATGTCAATTTTTAACATACACAGCTAACAGCTCACTCTCCAACTTTTCCCTCACAGTTTCACAAGGACATATCCCCTAACAGTAGTAACTAATAACAGCACTCGTAATATCACAAAAGCTACAAACCTACAGATGTCTCTCTCTCTCTCTCTCTCTCTCTCTCTACCCTCTTATTGTGTCATGGAGATGCCGGGGCCAGGTCAGTGCCGGAAACGTGGGAGGCAGCATCCTCTTTCGACATCGAGACATAGTTTACAGGAGCACTAAGCCTGTTTTCCCTCTTTGCGTCCTTTGCAGCGGACCTGCTTCCGTTTTGGTTAAGCGATAGCCTTCTGTTTGGAGTTCCGTTGGCTCCTCCATTCGTGCGGGGACCCACCACCTTCTTCGTCCCAACTGGTCTAGCAGGGCTGGGCTTTGAGCCAAATATGGCTTCCTGTTCGGTGTGTTGTTGGTCTTGGTACTTCTTCTGATCCTGTACAAAGAACAACCCGTTCGGAACATGAGAAGACCAATGAGTTCAAAAAAAATCCGCTTTTATACACAATCATGTTAAGATTAGTCAGTCCTGGTTACGCGCATAGAAATAGAATAAATTCCTACCCTCGTCCTCCTTTTCTCTTCTTCTCGTTCCTGTCGAAGCATGGCATATTCGTCTAGCATGGCAAGGAGGGGAACACCATCATAAGTGAACGATACACCACGATCTTCCTCCCAAGCACGAGTTTTGGCAACCAAGGTGTCAACAAGAGCTGCATTACCGAGAAACCAACAAATTAGAGAAGTTTGGAAATAAACATGTAAGTTAAATCATGTCAAAGCTCAAAAAAATGTAACAAAGCTTTAGAGCCACTATCAAATAACCACAACATAGGATTAAAGGTTTCATAACTATCACGTTCTCTGACTCCATCCATACCTGGAATTTTGTTAACCAGGATCCGTGCCTTTTCCGCACGCTTGAGGTTTAAGTGAGCACCTCTACTTGCATTATACCTGTTGTCGTCCTGTTTAAGCAAGACAACTACATTAGCTTGTCTGACAGAAGAGATGTTTTCTATGTCTCCTCGTCTCTCTATGCTAAAATTCTTCATGTAATTGAATAGAAGAACAACAATCATGAAACAAATACGAGTTCATAGGATGTTCATGGAGTGCCAATCCCCATAAAAAAATTTCAAAAAATAAATAAATTGCACATGAAGATACAAATGCGCAGGCATAGAGATGATAAGTACCCGATTGTAGTCTTCAAGCCAACTCTCTTCCTCGCAGGCCGACATCCATTTCTCAACTTTGTCCAATATTTCCTTTCGGCTGAGAGATTCCTCTTTTGCATTCGCTATCTGATTATCCAAGTCAGCTAATAATTCAGCAGGCTCCACATTTCCAGAATCAATCATTGCCATTATTTTCTCTCTCGCAGCTTCTGGATCGATTTCTATGTGGGCACGAGCAAATATTTCCTCAAGCTCCGCTTGCCTCTTAAAAGCAATTTCCTTCATCCTGCTAGCTTTGAGCTGATCGAGTCTCTCCACTTCCACCTCAGCCTTCCCAAAAAGAAATATCAAGGGATTAAAAAAAACAGCTACCGCCTATAATTAAATTTTCATATATGTGAACGAAGTAAGCTAGAAATACCTGCTCAATCAGATCCAGAGCCAGAGCGCCAGGTACAGTCACCTCATCGACTGATGCTGAAATGTTGCATGTAACATGGTCAAAAAGACTCCTTTCCTCTTCAGGAGTATCCATCAAATTCCATAGATCAATTAGTTGAGAAGCTAACTCTTGGAGCTGCAAATTAAGATAACAGGCCAAATTAACCAACTTCAGCGGTAAGATGCTTGGAGTCGAGCAAGGCAAGAAGTTACTATTTTTTTTTTAGAACACCAAATAGTTAAACAATAAAACGGACTACCTTACTCAGCCTCTGCTTCTTGTCCTCCTTCAGCGCCAAAACTGTCTTAGCCAGTCTAGACAGAGTATCATTGCTAATGCTCTTGGACTGCACACCAGTTGCGTCGTTTAAGCTAGGATGGACCTCGGTAACAGTACTGAAGAAGTCCATCCCAAGGACAGCGCAAAGATCATGCACTGTGCTAACAAATTCAAGCACCTTGTGTAACCTATCACTCTGCCAAACCAAACGAGTAATTAACACCGATGAACTCACAGCAAGTAAAAGTAAGTAAGAAAGTGCTTCATCGGAAGATGAGATTTACCTTCTCTTTCTGAAGTTCTTGAAGCTGAGCATGATACTCATCTAACTTCTTCAGAGTCAAGTCCAACTCATCAAAAGCAAGCGTCCCCGCCTGCTCGCTCAGATTCAAGTTCCCCGCAATTTCTCCACAAATCTTTTGAATCTGAGACTGAACATCAGAAATTTCCTTTACCCTCTCCTCTTTCTGCTTCCATAACTGCTCAAGGGCCGGTGCTATGGCCGCGAGCTGTTCCTTGATTGTTCCTGAAGTTTTCTCCGGCTGTAAACAAAACCAACAACACATCATCATCATCCATGTTTGCTCCGAGAGCACAAATCCACATTATTAACAAGAAACGCTAACACTAAAGCTAGAAATCACTCACTATGCCGGCGGAACTTTTTTCTCCAAGAGCAGATAGAAGATTGGAAAGTTCGTGTTTGCCATCAGATAACGCTTGAAGAAGCTGTGCCCTGGACTTTGCAGCCTGCTCAACCTTCCTCTTGTACACATCCAAGCACTCTTGCTCTAACTGAAGAAGCATCTTGTCACGTTCCTCATCGCTCTCTCCAACTTCGTCCCAAATTTCCTGCAGCACATCATCACGAATTTTCAGCACACGATAAAAACACGAAGCGGACACACTCTAAACGATCAAATACAAAAACGGAAGTCACCTGCAGTTTCTGCAGCAGAGAACCACAGGTGGTTTCTCCAAGAAGCGGGTTTTGAGAATCGGTCACCGCCATTGTTTCCGTCAAAACCACGATCAAAACTGCATCACAAGCAGCTTTCAAAAGCCATTCAATACTTATCACAAGAGGTTAAAAACTCTTCCAAAATGCAAAAAAGTACAAGCTTGAATTTATTTACCTTACTGACAAGGAAAAATCACAACTTGATCAGTCAAGTAAAACATAAACACCTGTCAACATCAATCAGACGTAAAAACAAGAAAATGGTTGGTGAAAAAGCTGACCAAAAACAAAAATAACATCAAAGAAGACGAACTCTATTGGAAAAAAAGAAAAACCCATTATCAACCACTCAAAAATGCAATAATTATAAACCAACCCCAAAATTAAACGAAATATTTACAGAAATCTCTCAGAAAAGTCCTCTAACTTGTTCAATAAGTGGAATTCATGCACTAAATTAAGCATATAACTGAAGTTTCAAACACAGATCATACTGATCATAAAACATATAATAATTTCTCAAATAACCGAGCTTATTTTCTGTTTTTTTTTTAACAAAAAAATTTAGGAAAAAATTGAAATCAAGATTCCAAATCTTGAACATTTCACCATTCAAAAAGTTATTTAAAAAATAAAAAACTCTCTTTCGCTGACATTTTCTGATCAACCAAACAGAAATTAGCTCATTTCCACAGAACCCTACAAACACTCATTCACCCACACTGCAGCATTTTCTCGGCTACCAAACAGACCAGTCCCACTTACATTCAACTCAAAACCCCAAATTCGGCACTAAATCAAACAAGATCTCGAGCTGAAGAACATCAACAACACTTCATCGAAACAAAATCGCACAAAATTCACTTCAAAATCCCCAGACCGCCTCGCCATTGACCCAATGTCCCGGATCAAAGCAAGCAAAAAAGAAAAACTCGGAAAGCGAAGGAAAGAGAGAGAAAATGCCGGTGCTTTACTTACCCGGATCGTCTTCGTCGAGGGTTTTCGAGGCTTGTGGGGTTTCAGATCTAAGCAAGTTAAGAGCTTTGAGTGTTCACAGAGGAGAGAGAGAGAGAGAGGAGAGAGAGAGTAGTGAATGGAAGCTAAGCAAGAGTCACAGAAAGAAAGAAAGACAGAGGAGAGAGAGAGAGGAGAGAGGAGAGAGAAAGTGAGATGGTAAGTGAGAGAGTATAGAGAGAGAGAGAGGCTCATGAGGTGGGTCCTATTAAATACCATTGACAGAAATCAGAGATGTCCGAAAGGAGTTGGGTAACTAACTGCCCTCTCTTTTCACTTTAATTACTAATATGACACTGAAGTTGAACGAGGCTTTGAAAGACTGGTGGCGGTCTAATTACGCTTGAATTATAGGATGACAATTTTCCTCGCAAAACTTATTATTGGTGGGACATGTTGAAATGTGGTCTAATTAGATATGGGATATGATTGGACTGCATTGTTTGAGAGCATTTGTTTTGAGTATAAAAATAAAAAAGATAATATGCCAACGTTCCTTAATAAGACGCTCGTTTTTCTTATTGAATATTTAGGTTTGAATTATCATCATCGTATTAGTTAGAGTATATAACAATTTACTTTATAAATAATCCATATATTATATGAGAGATATCCATTTTTATGGAGTTATCTAGATATTTTAATTTCTATTTATATAACTTAATATTAGTTAACAAAAATAAAAAATAAAACAGATAATATTTTTGAAAACGATCTTGAGATCGTATTATAAAATTATGTTTGATTATGTTTTATAGAGGGGTTGATTTGAATATAAGGAACAATTTGGATAATAGATTAGAGTTGGACTTTTAAAGTTCTTTTCATTAAAAATGAGATGTGATGTTTAAATAATTAAAAAAACGTAAAACACGTGATAATTTCAAAAAAAAAAAAAAAACTTAAGTGTGTTAGGATTTTGATGAGTAATATGGATTATGTTTTGTTCTTCTTGTAGCTGTAAGTGTTTATAAAAAACAAAAACAAAAACAAAAACAAAATCATATCATTTTAATTTAAAATAAGAAAGTTATGAACTTTAAAATTTTGGGTTTATAAAAATGGAAGAGAGAGAAGTGAAAGTGTATTCCAGCTATATTGAAAATGATGTAAATATCATTTTAAAATTTTGTTTCGTTGTGTTTATTAATTTGGATATAAGAAAAAGATTAATAGTGTTTGGATTTGTGTGACCTTCACAAAATTCATTATCACCATTTTTGTTTTCGTTTTCGTTTTTATTTTTAAAGCATTTGTTAAATGGATGCCAAGATTACAAGCACCACTTAAATTTTAGGCTCAAAAAAGATGAATGGTGGATCCAATTCAACGGGGTTAGGATTTGAGATAAATAATGAGTCTCAAAAACGTTGGGGATGTAAAGTATTAAATTTAGGGGGTTTACTCTATAATATATAGTACATAAATTTTAATTAGTGGGGTGCACATATATTTTAAAAATAAAAAGTAAAAATAAAAAAAAAATCAGTTTGTTCTTGGACTTGTAATACTCACAAAAATTTTTAAGGACTAGCATTTTCCTTCCTTAAATTAATGTTTCATTTTTTTTTTAATTCAGTTTCATTTTGTTTACAAAAGTATTGCATCACACATCTTTTAATTTTAGCAAAGTGAAGTGCAAATTTTAGCTAATTTTTAAGAAAACAAAATTTTTTTAAAAATTATTATCGCTTTTTTAGTTAAATATGTACTATTGGTGTGTTTGGCATACCATTCAAAATCTAAAAAATTCATCTCATTTAAAATCTGTATTACATATATATTTTCAATCACCCATTCATTTTAATTTTCATTTAGATTTTTCCAACTTATTTTTTTTAATTTAATAAAAATTTTAACTAATATTTAAAAAGTCAAACAACTTTAATTCAAAATTAGTTTCAATCAGTAAATCAAAAGTAAGCGAAATTTAGTACTTGTTTGATTTGTAGGTTGGAAATGAAATTTTTAAATTGAAATTTATTATTTTTTAAAAATTAATTATAATTTTTTTTTTGATTTTTTATCAAATAAAAAAATAAAAATAAAAAAATATAATATAATTAAAATTAATCTTAAATATTAAACAAAGTCTATATTTTAAGGGCATGTTTGGCATCTTAACTCAAACTTAAATTTTTCAACTCAGTTTTTGTCTTTTTTTGAAAAAGTTTTTTGTCTTTTCTAAAAAAGTTTTTATCTTTTCTAAAAATTCAAAAAAAATTACTATTCAAATTTAAAAATTTTAACTCAAACTAGTTCACCAAACAGGTTCTAAGAAGGTTATATTGGACTTGGGGAGACGGTGTGAAGGACAGACAGCGACCTAGTTGAATTACCGGTTTGACCGTAATTGCAGTGGAGAATGGGCCCATTGTCCATTAAAATTTTGTGGGCCGAGGTAAAAAAATGTGGCCCAAATGTGAAAAAGTCCCTGTGCTTTTACCCATTGGTTTGTTTTGTTCACCCAAAGTAACATTTATTTCTCCAACTTTAGCAAAGTGACACCAAATCTCTTTCACAAGGAGAGTCAAGAGTTGGTAAAGGTTATTCCTTTTTGGAATGTAGTAGATAGCATAAAGAGTGCTTGGTAAATGCAATATGAAAAGTATTAATGAGACTTACGGTAACTTTAAAGATTGAGAATTTAATGAAAAAACAATATTAAACATGCATTTAGAATACGGGTTTGTGAGATAATCTTTAGGTTGAAATTTGTTCATTTTTCAAAAATTAATTAAAATTTTTATTAACTTTTCAAAAAAAAGATAAAAACCTATATTGACAAACCCTAAATAACTACTAACCATAAAACCAAATTATCAATCTAGTTGTGTTTTATAAACAAAGATTATCGTAGAGTTAAGTTGATGTGTTTCGTCGTTCGATATAAGTAGGTATAATTAAATATGAACATTTCTTATTATGAAAGCTTGAAAAGATATAACTACAGCTGGACGTCCCTCTTCACACTTTCTATCAATTAAAAACCCATAAAAATAAAATTTCGGATTTAATAAGCTAGCTAGCTAGCTAGAATAGGAGTGAATTGCCATTTTTGTAATTTAAGTGAAGAAGAAGGGCATTTTTTTAATTTGAGTGATGAAGAAGATTAAAGGATATGTCTGTGTAAAAAGCAAAATCAAGATTTTGGTGGCCAAATGTCGTGTTCATGGCTAATGTGTAATCACGAATCAAACAGGTCTCTATCTAGTTGTCTTGCCTTTGCAAGGCTACTAATATATATTTATATATTATATATATTATATATATATTTTTTCATGTTAGCTCAACAAAGATTAGCTTTGGATCTTTTTCTCAAACCATAATTTTGGTATTACGTGAACAGCCATCATTAGGACATTATTTGGTCAACTTGGGAAAGTCATTATGAACACTTCACTAAATAGTAATCTAATTCTAGCTTTACTTTTAGCCCATTTTCATACATTTCTTCCACATCACGATATTTCTCATTTTTGCAAAGTGAAAAGTAGTAAAATGTTCATAGAGATCACAAGCAATGTCGCCTAAGTAGTAAAAAAAATCTCCTTACAATATTCACCACACAAAAAAAAAAAAAAAAAATCTCCTAAAAATGATGGCCACATGTGGTGTGGCATGATCACAAAAGAAACCTTACTCAGGGCCTTTTATTTTTATCTGTTCAAACTTAGAGTCATATAATAAATAAGAGTCTGTTTTTGGGTATAGATCATGTAATGGTGGACTCTATAAACCTTGAGCTCATGGCTTTTGAAAACTGGCTTGTTTGGTGGTAGAACCCAAATCCTACAAAGTACAATCTAATTTTGTCTTTTTCCCTCAACTTTAGTTTTTATATAGTTTTATAACTCAAAATTTAAAAGTCCATAATTTTGCATAGATAAGTTCAAATGAGATGATTTTTAAAAAAATTACATGGAATTTCGAAACAAACGAAACAAGCTCCATATTGATTTTTTTTTTTTCCAAACACATTTCAAGTTTTTACAGTTTTTAACTCCAGCAATTCAAATTCCTCGATAAAATGCACAAATTAATTCAAACTCAAATTCTATAATCCAAACATTAGCACTAAACACATGGTTAGAGTCACAATCTTAGTCATCGCACCTGTGATCCCAATTAAACTCCTTAAATAACACTGGGCCAAAGAACGTGAAGACATTATCGACTCTCTTTTTTCATTAAAAAAAATTAAAAACGATAATGTGATGGTGAATTCTATGAACCTTGAGATGATAGTTACTGAAAGCTCAAGCCCAAGAACTTTGTCATCCCACATATAATCTCATTAAATTCCTTGAATGGCGTTGGTTCAAATAATATAAAGACATCACCAATCTTTTTTTTTTTCATGAAGAAAAAAATAATGTGTGTCTATCGAAACTAAAAATAATAATAAGTAAGTACATAAGTTAAGCCACTTCAAGAGATATCTTATTTTTTTTTTTTTTTTTCAATTATCAGATTTGTATAAAAAAACTATTAATTTTATAAAATAAAAACATATAATTTTGATCCTAATCAATGTTCAGACTATCATAAAAATATCATATTTTTTAAATACATGGTGTGTGTATATATCATCTAATTTGTGTTAATGGTGACATATATAATTATTATCCAGTCGTAGTGCTGGTCTTATTATTTATTTAGAACCGGAAAAAAAAAATGAATTTGTTGAAATTGTAGACACAACATTTAGCTTGAGTATACTTGCACACTAAAATACCCATAAAGCAAAGTCATAAAGGGACAAAGATATACGAGTCCACATGAATGAATTTGTGTACCACAAAGAATGGGATATACGGTTGCCTTGAATTTATGTACGTGTGTTAAAAGAGAATGTCTTTTTTTACATCATTTCAAAAATTGAACCAATTTTTGGGTTGCAAGGTTAGTATAGCACATGACACTGTCCAACTATTAATGACAGAAATATGAAAATGACCATTAAATCCACAATACTAATTTTGATTACAAAACTTGATATAACATTCGATCAATCATAAATTTATGTGTTTATTCCGAGACTCGTTGATTATGACACAATATCTTATATAATCTCACATGTCAATATCTAACCGATTGAAATTGTAACACATGAACATTGGGTGATAGCTAGCATTTTTCAATTTACATTTTATACATAGAAACATGCGGCAAATATATTGGTTGGACCACTAACAACTAAGCGATCACAATTTTCAAAATTAATTTACAAAAAGTTTATGAAAAAATGTCCGACTATGAACGACATAAAGAGTAAAATGACCATTGGATCAAAAATACAATTATTCATTCTCAATTTTATATATCTATCAATCAATCAATCATGAATTCACATGTTAATTATGAGACCCATTGATTATAATATAAGAACCTACGTAATCTCGCATCTCAATGACTCAATATCTAATCGATTAAAATTCTAACAAATAACCATTGAATATCAGGTGATAGCTAGCATTTTTCAATTTACATGTTACATGTTGAAACATTATATATAAATCAATCAATTACAAATTCACATATTAATTATAAAATCTACTAATTATGATATAATATCCCATATAATCTCACATGTCAAATATCTAACCGATTAAAATTTTAACAAAACGACCTTTGAACATTCAATGATAGCCAGCATTTTTCAATTTACATAATACACCCTGGAAATATGTGGCAAATTATATTGGTTGGACCACTAATAGCCAAGGCATTCTCAAAATTTCAAAATTCACAAAAAAAAAAAAAAAAAAAAAAAAAAAGTTTGTGAAAAAACATAATAGTCTAAAGCACTTTTGTTACCTTTTTAGGGCCTCAAAAAAAAAGAGAAGGGTGAGAAACAAAACAACATGCATTCAAATTATTTAATGGAGCTTATGATGAACAGAGAACAACTTAAAGCAGAAACACTATTATAAATACAGGTAGTGTTTTTGGTTGATTAATTAAAAAATTGAGTTTCTTTGTCAACTTTTAATTTTTAAAATTTGGTTGATTAATTTAAAAGTAGGATTTGACTAATAATTTGACCTACAAGGATATAGTGTGGCTAAACCAGGATGGGTCATGAAATGACACAAAAATCAATGTCTTGGGGGGGCCAAGTGGGGTTTGTAGGGTTTGCTTCATGTGGGCAAAGGCAGGGAATGTATGGGTCTTTTGTTGGGTTTATTGAACCAGCCAAACGACCCTCACATGTTCTTTGGACTATTTTTTTAGATTTTTTAAATTCCCAAATTGAGATTTGGGTAATTATTTTTAGCTTGATTTTGAATTTTGCTTAAAGGGTTATTATTACTTTTCTCGTGCCCTATTTAGACGTGCAGTTAGAATAACTATTATTATACTCAAATGCAATAAGCATTAATTGGATCACTGCTCATTTTTGAAGTAAAATTATTTAAATATTTCACTATTTTACGACAATTTAATTCGAATCTAAATTCAAAATTTTACATTTTTGAAATCCGTACCATACTCGTTTTTCTATTTTTATACAATTCAAATCTTATATTTAACAAAAACAATCTAAACACATGTTTAATTTAAATACATAATTTAAAATTTACATTTTTAATGCAAACATTCTCATTTTGAGTAAATATTTATATGTAACATATGATCCAAAGGTGCGGTTAGGAAATTCTTTTGGCCAGAAGATCTCGGTACTTGGAAGTCTTGTGTCTAGCAAAAAAAGAATCGGAAGAAGAAAAGAAAAAGAAAAAATTGGCAAACGGGGCTTAATTTATTGTGACACATTCTATGACATGTAAATAGAAGCCATTTGTAACATTTTTTTTATTTTTTTAATGGACAACTGTGTTTCATATCCAAACAAATACCATGTTTGACACTCGGTACAAAAAAATTGTTTTAAAGATATTTTCGGGTGTTTCCAAATTCCATATTTCATCAACATGAAAGTGAAACTTTCGTGAGTTTTGTGTAAGACCTATACTAGTCAACAAACTAAATTAAAATAATTATATTATTTTCACATATTTGTGATGCAAATCATCTACTAAGTTAATCTAATTAACAAAGAGAACAAGAACATGCCCTACAAAAATAGTGTCCTATAATTATTGCCATGTCCTTTTTTTTAATCTTTAAAAGTTCTCCAAAATAAGTTAAAACATACTCTGGTTGTACGTTGAAGCTAAAACCAAGAAAAATGCAGGTTTTTTTTTTTTTTTTTTTTTTTTTTTGGGTTTAGGACCCGTTTGAGGTGCCAGTTCCAGATGGTATTTTACCATTTAGATTTCAAAATCTCAACTCTACATTCAACTTTCCCTCTTTTTCATTTTCAAAAAACTCAAACTTTAAAAGTTCATAATTTTCTCATTTCAAATCAAAATGAGATTATTTTTGTTTCAAAATGCTCATATCAATGAGACGAATAAGACATGATCCATTTTGCATATTTCTTCCGAACATATTTTAAATTTTTGCACTATTTTCTATATTACATAATTTTTTCAAAAGTTTTTCTCCTAAATACACATTTCCAAACTTTTAAAACACCATTTCTAGATGTTCTCTCAAACGAGCCCTTAAACTCTTTTGGATTGAGGGCAGGCTCTGGAAAAGGATCCTTATTGATTGAGACTCAAAAAAAATAGAATACTCTATTTGTATATCGGAGCTAAAATCAAGAAAAAAATGTAGTTTTTTTTTCTTTAACTTAAAAGTGGAGAATTTTGAAATCTACACCTTATAATGCAATCACGTGTAAAATTATTGTTAGACTATACATACAATACGAAAATACAGTTTTTCTTATCAATGTCTCTTTCGGGAAGATAGAATACTCAAGTTGTACATTGAAGCTAAAACCAAGAAAAATTAAAAGGGGTGGAATTTGAACTCTACATATTATGGTGTAATCAGATATAAAATTACTAATAAATTATATATGTTACTACGAAAATACAGTTTTATGATTAATGTCTCTTTCAGGATGAAAGAATAGACAATTATAGTATCTGGTTATCTAGAGGAAGTGCACTTGTGAGAGTTATCAAGAAATTTGGTAGCGTATATACAATTATACATTATAGATCGGATTTATAATTGGTGCTTGGGTTTTTCAGGAAACGTGCAATTATTTTACCTTTTTTTTTTCTTTTTTTTTTTTAAATTTTATTGCCGTGCAATTATGAATACTTGATGGATATTTGAGTTGGGGGAGGCTTCATTTATTGTTGTAGGTTCAAGCTTGAAAGGCACAGACCGCAAATAATAAATGTCACCCATGTGTCTTGGGACAGTTTTCCTAATGGACCTTATTTGCTGTCGTTTTGCTCTCCTTTTTCTTTTTCCAAAAAAAGATAATAATAATTGCTTGACTTGCAGACCCGAAAACGACATCCTTTCTATGCAGCCGTCCAGTTGACATCCCTATACGACATGTCGTTTCCCCAACACACGAAATGGCAATGTTGACATCCCTCTTGGACATGTCGTTTTTCCCAACATATTAAATGGCAATCTTTGTAGGACAATACAATATATCCATACTCGGGTTAAGTCGCGGGACTATGAACCCGCCTTGTGTTAGTTTACCAATGCATCCCAAATATTTAAAAGGGATAAAGAGTGTAATTACATGAATTCAAACTCAGGATCTGTTCTCTAATACTATATTAAATGGATTTGGGTAGAACTCATTTCAAAAGCTAGCTCATAAAGAGAGTGATCCATTTCACGTATAAACAAGACAACAGTCTAATAACTTAGCGATATGGGATAAACTCACAATCCAACACTATCTCTAACGCCTGGCGTGTCATGCAAATAGGCCAGAGTTCAAACCCATCTTGCATTTTTTTTCCCCTTGAGGGGCATATTTTGATCTTTTTAATTTGTTCCAAGACTTGAGAATCACTTTTTATGATCTCATCATTCAATACAATTTTCTCAACAAGTAGGTTTAAGCCCTTAACAAACTTTATTAACGTTCCCAAAGTACCTAGTGACTATCTCACAAATGTTTGGTACAAAGAAAAAAAGCATGTAGTCCTTTCCCATGAAAATTGTATTTCTCCTACTTAATTCTGAGGATATAAAACACACAAATTTTACAACATCAAAATTAGGAGATACAAAATTTTGAGCAGTGACTATTAAGGCTCTACACAACCAATATTTCAAATTCTCTCTCTCTCTCTCTCTCTCTATAAATATATATATATATATATATCACCTTGTTATGTACTGAATCTCTGCATTCTCTTTCAACCATTCAAGCACTTTTGCTCCTTCTAGAATCTCTTGGACCTGAATGATATACACTTTGTTAGTATACAATTTGAAAGAGCTGTTGAGTTTATGAAGCCTAATTATTACACTGACGCAAAGTTACCGTGCGGGTTTTTGTTGTAGTTACTCTCACATTTTTATTTCTATTGCCCAAGTTTTATTTGGGGCGCCAGTTTTTGGCGACTAGAATTATAGAGATAAACACAGTCTGAGAGGTGTGAGGTGTGTGATTTCTCTCTCTTTACAAGAGCAATGCTCCCTCTTTTTTGGAAAGGATAAGAGACACTAACCTGTTCTCTTATGCGATCCTCGTCGTATTCTTGTTTTTGGCGCTTAAATTCGGTGATGGAATTCTCAACCTCTTTGACAAGTTCATCAGTTGAAAGCTGCAGAACGAAGGGATTGCGAATGTTTAATCAACAGGCAATCCAGTAAGCAGATTAACTCGGGAAGGCAAATTTGGAGAGCGTCAAATGCTAATCTAGGAGGTGCAAAATATATTACCTGCAAATTCTCGCGCTTAAATATGTCTCCAACAGCCAGATTTTGCTTTATCAATCTTGTAATATTGTCCTTCTGGTGTTCGAGGTACTCGTTCACGGCCTTTTGACTTGATAGAGAAGCCAATTGCTCGTCATTTAGCTTCATATTCGCCTGTAACAGCAAAATACGAGTATCACAGAAAAACATCTTCCATGCGATGTGAGAGAGAGAGACAGAGAGAGACAGAGAGACAGATATTGTTCGGGTTTGAGAACACTGACCTGTATCTCTAAAAGCTTTGCTCCATAGAGCTGTCTTCCTTGTTCCTCAAACAAGGACTGTGGAATATCAACCTCCACCATCTGAATTATTACAGAAATGAATTATTACCAAAAATTCAAAGTGGCCACTTTCAAGAGTTTGAAGTCAGGAAAAAAAAATGTTGTAAAAAGATATGCAGACTGTATTCATATATCTATAGATATATAGATACACTCCAGCAAGGACCAACTTAAAATTTCTCAGAGTAACACCTTGCAGAGCTGGTCAAGAATGGCGTTATCTGTCGCCTGATCCTTAGCAGTTTGCTCCACTTCCAGGCACCTTTGAAGTAATAATTCCTTGACCTGCGATTCCAACGGAAGCATATTTCATCCAAGACTTCATCCAAGACTTAAATCAAGTAGAACATCGGAAAACAGAAATGGATTGAGATATCGGTTAAGTGCGTGGTTACTTGTTCAAGGGTGGTGCATCCAGGAATAAGCTTATCGGCAAGGGCGTCATTCAACTCGGGTAAATCTCTGTAAAATAATTCTTTGCATTCAACCTATAGGAGAAGCAAAGCAGCCAAAGAGTAAATTGAAAAGCAACCATGGCAAAATATATATACACACAAATTCCAAAAAAACGCATTTGTTTTCCCAAAAAAAGACAAGAACTTACGGTGAATTGAGCATGAACACCTCGCAGATTCTCTTGTCTCCAAGATTCAGGGAAAAAAAGGGGAAAAGACTTGGTTTCTCCTGCCTTAATTCCAATTATTTCGTCAAGGAAACCAGGAATTACTTTATCACCATCTTCTGTATCAAAATGAAAACCTGCAAGCGAAATCAGAGTTGAGGAACAATGTTCTGAAGATACAATCCCGCTTAAGACTAATTATATCCAGAATCTTAAGTTCACTTGACATACCTTTACTCTCTGCGGATGGAATTTTTTCAACATTTGATTCGTCTTCATTGATTGATGTTGCAGATATGTCGAGGACCCCGACATCACCAACCTATAAGAGTTTCAACTTGTGTATGATCACGAAGGACAAAATGTTTTTAATGGAAGCAATTTTTAACTTTGTTTCTGTGGTGCTTGGCAGGGTACTTACTTTCGCTTCGATTTAACAAAGCCATGAGTTTTTTATACCAACCATTGTTACACTAAGAAGAATCAAATATGAAATGGTAATATGACCTCGATTTACCTGTAGTCCTCTGTCAGTTACAATCCGTAATATACCTAGGGACTTATGTCGGCGTCTTAGTTCTTGTTCGGAAGCTTTCTGAGCACTTATGTCATTGTCTATCTCAACAACAATCTTCAAGTTCTTGTATCCATCCTCGGGAATCCACTTGACCTCAGGTGCCACATCAACGATGATATCGTATCTGGATCAAAAGAATAAACCAGTAATTATAGATAAACACCAACTTACCAGATGGAAATGCAAATTGTGAAGTATTGCAAAAGACAGGAGCGGAAATGAGAAGTAATATGCAAATGAAAGTAAAAGGACACTGTTTAAGACGAACTTGAGAGAATTGAGAGTAGCATAGGTCTGTTCCATGTCAGAAAATCTCGTCACAATGCGGATTGAATCTCTCAAAGCCCTATCTGTCACCTACAAAACAAGAGAAGTTTCAAGAGACAGAAGATAACCATAAAAGAAGCTGAAAAAAAAAGTACAGATGCCATCGCTAATCCACTACTGAACGCAGAATCGGCCTTGATGAGAAGAAAAAGAAAAGTGCGTTTTTCTTTTTCTTTATCAAGCCTTTAACATATAGAATTCAAGAGTATTAGTAGAATTCCAATCCCGCCAGGCAATTCAACTCGAAAGGGCTTTTCATTTTCCGTGTATGCTCCAGTCCACTTTGTTAGATTTTAATGGTAAGGAAATGGTGAATTTTGTAAGTGTCTTTTAGGGGGCGGTGAAAACAAAATATGAAACAAAAGAGTAACCCAATGCCGATAAGTTCTCACCGAAGACATGGCATGAGGAAGGGTCCTCTTCAAAATAGACTCGACCGTAGCCTTCTGAACATGTTCCTTCCCAACGTAACTTATCAGAATACTTTCGGGAACTCTCTTCCCAGCACGAAATCCAGGGATCTGTAAACCACAAAACCAAAATGAAAACACAATTTAAGTAGTTGATATTATCAGCAACATCACTAGTCTGTCAATGGTGTCACAAGTTCACATTGTACAAAAGCTTTTATGCTCACCTTTGATTGCTTCATGAACTCGTTTAGAACTCTGTTGTAACAATCATCACAGACGGCAGGTGGAACTTCTACACTCAATTTAAGCTGCAGAGAAAGAAAAAACATATATTTATACATATATATACATATGTAAGATTTTTGCAGTGATGACAAAGACAAGAAAAGGGCAATAACTGAACATTACAACACGGAAAGAAGAAGAAGAAGAAAAAAGAAGATGTAAGCATAAATAGAGCAAAAGACCCAGCTTAGTAGTATAGAGAACCTCAAAAGTAATAACAAATGGAAATAAATAAATAAATTTTTAATATGAGATTTATTTTGTGAAACAATGAATAGGAGACCATATTTCATTGAATTAGGATAAATAAATTCTTCGTTGTTACATTTTTACAAAGTCATTATTAAGCAAAATAATTATATCCGTCTCTACATACTATAAACATATATATAACATATTAGATACTAAAATTTATAATTTAATTTTCAATAATCGCCAAAACAACGAAGACCCAGTTCAAAACCAAGTAAAATTTACGAGGAAATACAAAATTATTATTACTTTTTTTTTTTTTTAAGGAACAAAATCAATAAACTCACTCTAGAATTGGGCTCTTCCGTCTCGGTAACCTCAATACTCGCCGGAAGCTTATCTTTCTTTTCTCCGGTAGCCACCGAAGACGACGACGACGACGACGACGAAGAAGAAGAAGCTAAGGTCACAAAACGACGAGAATTCGCGGGAAAATGACTGTGAAGTGGGTGAAGGAAGTGCCTTTGACGAGGAAGAAACGACAGTTTTGGAGAACGGGAGGCTCCATTTTTGAAACGGAGAAATGGGTTTGATACGGAAATGGAGGAGTTTGTACGGACGAGCTTGAGGAGAGTGGTGGTGGTTCCGATACTGAGCTCCATTGAAATGGTGGGGGACACTTTTTTCTGTTGCAGAACAATCTTAACAGAAAGTGAAGAAGATAAAACTGACTCTATGTGGGCTTTAGGATCTTAGCAAAATCAAAGAAAATTTATAAATTATAGTGATACCCTTAAAATTTTTTATATTTGCAATGATACCCTTAAAATTATAGTGATACCCTTGGTTCAGATACAATTGCACTATTGCATGAGAAAAGTGAGGAAAATTACGAGTAAATCCCTTCCTTTATGCCCCGCTTGGAGTAGTAGATAATATTGTACTCAAATGCAATTGGAGTTTGGTTAGTTAACTATTAGAGTGAATTTATTTCAATGTTTTACTATTTCAAAATAATTAATTTAAATCTAAATTTAAATATTTTACTTTTTAAATATCCATACTATACTTATTTTTTTACCTTTACATTATTCAAATATTACTTTTAACAAAAACTATTCAAATACACATTTAACTTGCAATTTGTGATCCAAATAAATCGTTAATTTTTCTTTTTGTGACGGGTTTGTTTATCAAATTGTAGTGAAAAAAGTAATGAACTTGAAAAGAAAAGTTTCTAAATAAGAATAAGAATTACTTGTACTTTTTTTAGTATTTCCTCTTCAATTAGAAAGTTAGAGAGAAAATAATCTCATTTCCAATAATATACTAAATTTTTTATTTAAAAAAATTGCTTATTTGATCCTTTTTGTAGTTTTTTTTTTAAATTGAGGGGGGATTCAAACTCTGTATCTTTTAGTGGAGTTATGTATGGTATTGCCGCTAGACTATACCTGAAACTATTGGTTTTTATTTTTCAATAAGAAAGTAAATAGAAAACAATTTCATTCCTTTTATAATACTTACTAAACTTAAGAAAAACTTTTACACAATTAAATAAAATAGTATAATTATAATATTTGAACTTCTTAAAGATGTTCAAATAAATCTAGCTTAATTTTCTAATCAGTAAACATGAATGATTTCATATAGCTTTTTGGTCACTTTCATCCAATGTTAGGACATCATCTTTCATTTCGAACACACGAGTTTGATTCTCGTAAGGAATAGGTATTCATTCCCAAACGCGTTCAGTTACTCTGTTCATTAATGACTAGTCACTTGTTATTTGGCCGGAAAAGATGGTCCAGAAGCTCCTTCTCTCCCAACAAACAAGACGGGATCACCACTTCTCTCATTAATGGACTTCATTGAAGTCTTCCTTAGCCTTAGAGGTAGTTGCTTTTTCTTGAATCATTGGTATAAATTATAGCGTACTTACTCTTTTATAGCTTGCTTGAACAAAGTTATAAAAAAAGCTTTGTTCTTTTCGTCTTGCAAATCACAATTGGAAAACGGAACCAAACATAGAATTCTCATTTATGTATACACATATTTATGAATCTTTATAAAAGGCAAAAGAGATATTTGTAACAATTCTTTAAAAACACATACATGACTGCAATTTCAACAAACATGGAGGGTGCTAGTGTAAATACACAAAAAGCCCTGTCTCCAACAAGCTTTTCCTTAGTCAAGCAGACAGGGAACCGATTCTCCGCCACGTCGTCCTTTCTCACTTCCACTCCGCCCTTTTCTCTCTCCTCCTCCGCTCCGCTCTCTCTCTCTCTAAACCTCGTACCTCACCGACTCTCATATATAACTCATATATATACACACACACACACGCACACAAATATATTTTATATATTTTTGCTTAGCCACCGGCAAACCAAAAAACCGACTAATCGTCTGTGAATTTGGGAGCTCAAAAAAAAAAAAAAAGAAAGAAAGAAAAATAGTATTTCCAATCGGCGGCGAGAAAAATGGAGGGAGTTGGGTCTCGATTGGGGCGGGGCGTCGTCGAGGTACGGCCCGGCGGCGGCGGTGTTCAACGGCCCGGTCAGGAAATGGAAGAAGAAGTGGGTCCACGTGTCCTCATCCTCCACCGTCAGTTACCACAACTCCCAATCCAACGGCCAGAACAGCGACACCCCCCGCCTCCTCCTCTGCCGCTGGACCCCTCTCCCTCCCACCTCCACCGCCACTGCCGCCGCCGGAAACGACTCCGCCGCCGCCGTCGCGCCGCTGGATGAGCCGCCGCGGAGGAAGTTCCGTTACACTCCTGTTAGTAGATTTTCACCATTTTGGGGGTTTTTTTTGGGTCTAATTTCTCACTTTTTGAGCAAATATCTAGTATTTTTGAATTATTAAGGTTTTTTTTTTTTTTTTTGGTTCATAGAAAGATTGTTATTTGGCTTTGAATTATGCAAATGCATGTGAATTTGGAAATGTTTCAAAAGAAAAGATTTCTTTTTTCTTTTTTAATAGAAGAAAACCAGTTTTTTTTTTTTTTTTTCTTTTTTCTGTTTTGTTCTCTGCTGCTAAATCTTAGAGTGCATGCTTAATTGAGAACCTCAGTCATGTGATTATTGTTATTATTATTATTCATGCAAAGAGTTAAGAAAGGAGAAATTGTTTTTTTTTTTTGTTTTTTTTGTTTTTAACTTAGAGTGGGGATTCGAACTCTTCACTTTATGGTAGAGTCGGGTAGAAATTGATTTTTTTTGTTTTTTTGTAAAACAAAATGTTTGATGTTGTTTCCTTTGAGTTTTCAGATTGCTGTGCTAGAAGATCAGAAGAAGGTTGGTGAGAAAAAGGTTGAAGATGAAGCCAAAACAAGTGAGACAGACCAAGCTCCAGCTACTGCTAGGCCACCAACCACGAGCGATGAGGTGCTTGGCAAGCCAGCTGTCTCTGATGATTTGAAGGAAGAAACTGAGGTAACATTTTTCAGCTCTAACTGATATTTGTACGATTATAGCCGTTGACCGCGCACGAGAGGCTTCCTTAGGCAGCATCGTAATTTTTACACCCGTTTCATAAGGTGTCGTCTGATTTAAATGTCTGATTTAAATTGAACGGTCAATGACCCTTATGGTTGGATGCCCCCACGGTAGAATTCCTTTCTATGAATGTCGAAAATGTAGATTTTGTTCTTCGATTGTCTGAGATATCTCTTCCTAATGCTAAGTCATACTTGCATGGGGTTTCAGTGTTACAAACCTGCAGTTCAAAACTCCTTAAATCTTCTTCAGTTTTTTTTAAGTAGTCCGTAAATGTCTTTAGGCGAAAAGATTCAAGTTCTTCTAGCCGGACTCGAACTCAACATGTTCTAGTTTAGGATTCATTCCAGAGTGATATCTCACTAATGAGCTGCACCCGAATAGGGAATAGGGAAGCATGCCGTAGAGTTCCGCAAAATTGTAGTTCAAAATTGAGGCTGGTGATATTAAAATAAGTTTCCTATCAAAAACTCTTTTTCATAATAGTGTAATACCTCCTTTCAGAAGAATTGAAATTGGTCCACACTTGCGTATAACTGTTCACCTAGATGAAAAGGCTTAAATTCCAAATTGTGGGTGTTCAGTTCCTGTATTTATATAGCTTCTTGCAAGTCATACACTGTCCTATAATGTCGCATTGTTGGAGTCAATGTCTTCATTTCTGCAAGAGTCTGCTTGTCTCGCCGTAAGGTAATTAAATCTTCTACCACAGCTAAAATGCAATCATCCTAGAGTCTTATCAAGTATCAACTTCTTTCATATCCGTGATTTCCGATCACTCTTCACATTCCCCCGCTCATGATTAGATGAGTTCAAAATCTCTTGGTACAAAAAATTCGGTAGATAACTTGCAATCCTTGATACGTCTCTAATGATTGAAACTGTGTCATGACAATGGAATTTCGCCAAGCAATGTGAAAACTGAGAGAGACAGAGAGACAGAAACAGAGACAGAGAGAGATGAAATATTGATAGTATATAATATTTAATGATGATCTGATTGTTTGTGGAATAAATTTTGTTGGCAGGATTCGAACATGAGCAATCTGGATCTGGGGTTGGGATTGAAAAGCCCTGACAAGAACATCGATGCCATTGGCGATACGAAGGAGACTCAAATTAAGAAAGCAAGCTCAAGCGGGTTTTGGTCAACGGAGTTGGAGGCCTAAAGCATCTTCTTCGTACATCTAGAGTACGAGAACCCCCACTCCTCATCTTGTGATTAAGTTGTAGGACTAGTTCTTTTTTTCTTTGTTCTTTTTTTTTTTTGGTTCTTTTTTTGTTCTTTTCTTAATTGGCTTGAGAGCTGTAGGATCAGTTACCAGTTTCTGTGTATATCTTAGCGTTCGTAGGTGGTTTTAGTACATAAATGCATATCTGTACGTATGTGTTCACCTTTGAGGCTGTCCAAAACCTCTGTTTATGTAATCCCAGATAGAAAGTTGTGCAACTTCTTGGTTTCTCTTCCACTCTCAATGATGATATCATGACAAACCCAAATTCCATATCGCACGGCCGGCTAGTTGTCGGAATTTTTTGTATCACGATAGACTACTCCCAAGTATCACGGTAAAACAACACCAGTCACAGTCAACAGCGGTTATTACAGGGAAAAATCAATCCGAAACTTTCCGATACAACATTTGCGTAAATCACTGCAATTTCTGGAATCGGATTAGAGAATCACCATTCTGAAACCGTTTTCACTCCTACCAACTTAAAGTATGATCAGCTGCAAAACTGAAAGCAGTTTTTCATTAGCGCATTTAGGTTTCAAGAACCTGAACAAAGGCTCATCCAAGTACCCCCCACCGGTACTAGTCCAGGAGGTCAAATACTAGCACGTCTCCCACAACTAACCCAGCCGTTTTTTTTTGCCAGAGCCCTGTGGAGTCGAGTTACGAGGGACTTCACCGGAAGAGCGGAAAAATTACCAGACCAAAGGTTAGAGCTTTGGCTCCGCCAAAATCTGGACAAGTTTCATCAACTAGCAACCAACATTCAGAAGTAGCTATGACCTCCAAGTTCTTTGATAAAGCGCATCCGCAAAAAGCTCAGAACTCTGTTTACAAGTCTTAAAAGTTATATTTGCAAAGGAAAACAAAAGAAATCCCGCCTTGCCGCAAGTGATAAATAACAGGGGAAAATATTATTGGAGGGAATAGGGGAAAAATCATTTAATTTTTTTTTTATATTTTGTAATGGGGAATAGAATTTGCAGCTGATCTAACTAGAAAGTTTTATACTTGATACGTCACAAAATTTTCTTGTTTGATATCTGGAAGCCAATCCACTCTCTTCAAGCTTTGAGAGCCTTCCTCAGCAGCTGTCTTTGTCACAATCATTCCTTGTCAGCTGCATCATTCTCCGCCTCTTGAGTTACACCAACTTCGGCTGGCCGAATAACTCTGTCAAAAAGCATGTATCCCGGCTGCAATACAAAATTATGCAACATAGCTGTCATTAAACTATTATGGCTAGAACACAATTATCCAATAATCCAAGCCATCCTAACAAGCGTTTTGATAATGATTCTGGTGTCAAAACGGCCGAACCGACATGGTATCAACTGCACCAGGCTTATTGAATTTTGGGCGCAAAGCACACCGAGGGCATCTGTATGTGAACGATAATGGACACTTTATTTTACTGCATCCAATGCTTATTTTATTGTTTTTGTTGCAAGTTTGATTTATGGACACAAAAAGGACACATTATAAGGCATGAGCACGAAGAAGACACAACACTGGCACAATCCCGTGACACTGATGGGCTCAATTTGAGTGTCAAATCTTAAATGAAACCAAATAGGCCTGGATTGCTGCATCCTAATTTGGACGCACTTAAAAAAAAGCAACAATAAAATAGTAATACCTTCAAAACCACAGCTACAGTGCTGGGAGGCTTGGAAGCATCTGGCATTTGGAACACCGCATTATGTCTGTGCGGATCGAATGGCTCATTTGTAGGGTCATATTTTTCTACTCCATGCTTTTTAAATACCTGAAACCAAAAGCAATTAACAATCAGTGTACCCTTGACAAGAAAAGAAAGCACATTATTCACCGAACAAGCACATATTGATATAAAAGAGAAATCTAAAAATGAGGTCATTTGCTTTCCTTTTCATTGTATGAGGTTATTTTAAGTACGACTAAAATAAATTCTACAAATCACCTAACCTCATATCTGGGCTTAAAATGTAAAAGAAAAAGAAACTTTATATGGAATCAGAAACAACTTTTACCTCTGAAAGTTGTTTCTCTGTCATTTCAACACCTTCTAGAAGTGTTTTAAGAAGAGGTGCAGCTCCAGATGAATCTGTAGACGTGTCAATCTTTGCAAAACTCTCTTTGACGACAGAAGAAGCTCTACCTAAGTTGTCTGCAACATCAAGCAGACTCTTTGCAAAACTCTGCAACATAATTTTAAGTAACCAATTAGCTTAAGAACTTGAAACAAGAAATTACATTGAACGAAACAAACATAAACATAGGGAAGAAAAGACGTCGATAAGAAACCTGAATAGCGAATTTCTTCGAATTCTCCGCTTCACGGCGCGTCCTGTCCATGACATTCTCCATTTCCGCATAGCTTCTGAGAACCTTATCTTGCATCTTCTCAATCTCCTTGTGCTTCAACTTCAGAAGTTCTTCCTTCTCAGCCACAAGCTTCACCAGATCATCCATAGTCAGGTTCTCCTCCTCTGAATCTGAATCAGAAAACGCAGTTCGTTTAGTACCTCCTCTCCTTCTCTTAGCAGTTTGAGACATGGTAGACTGAGATTCAGACATAGAACCTGATTCTTTTGTCTGATCAGCTACTTCACTCTCAGTTTGTTCAGAGACGTTGGCATCTCCATTGGTTTTCGCAGACTCACCATTGTTCTCCACATTCGTCCCATTCTGCTTTTTGGAAGCCTCGGGAGATACAGATGAAGCAATCCCACATCTTTGAAAATGAGAACTCAATTTGAATAGGGACACCTGACTAGGAACCAACTAAAAAAAGAAAACATAAACCAGAAAATTTTAAATTTTTAGATTGCCATTTTCATTTCAAAGCCTCAACAAAGACAATACCCAATACAGACATTTAAAAAAATAAAAATAAAAATTAAAAAAACCTCTAAACTCTTAGACTCCGTTTGGTTCTCCTTCTCCAATCTCATTTTTGGAGGTCTCTTTTCCATTTTCATGAAATTCAAACTTCAAAAAATCCATAATTTTCCTATTTGAAGTCGAAATGAGAAATTCTTTTTTGCAAAAACACTCACCACAATGAGGAGAGCGAAACAAAATCCATACTGCGCATTAAAATCTAAACATATTTTAAGTTTTTATATTATTCAAATATCACAGTTCATTTTCAATTTGCATTTCAACCAAACACACATTTTCAATATTCAATCATTTACAATTAAAAAAAATCCAAAAAGTCCAACTCCAACCTATTATCCAAACACCCCTTAGCCTCAAACTAACTTCATAGACAACTGAGAAATTATTTAAAGTTCAATTTTTCTCACGGAAAATAGGGATTAACATGAGAAAAACATGTTTGGTGATTAAGAAAATCAGAATTGAATATAAATCACACACAGTGGTGGAAAATTCTACAGAAAACCTAAAACCCTAGCAAAACCCTGACCAGAAAAGGTTAGAAATTTACAAGCTTTTTCATACCTGGCTGGGAGATTCATTGACGAGGGAGTGAAACTGATTGGATATGATCGGAAATTGGTGAGTCTGCTGGGAAGAGACGAGCGAGGAGCTCCTAGTGATGGTTCTGGAGACGCGAGCTAAAACCCTAGAGACGAACATCGCTGGATTAATTTGATTTTGACGGAAAGAATTGGGAAGACTGATTGGGTTTTTGGGGGGTCAAGGAGGGTTTTAGAGAAAGAAAACGAGGGAAAGTGTGGGAAAATTAGAGAGAAAATGCTGCTTGGGGAGGAAGAAAATTAGAAGAGGAAAAGGAAAGTCTGGAACTTGGGAGGTAATGGGGTTTTCCCTCTGATATTTTTTTTCCATAGTTGGCGAAAATGCCCTTTCTTGTCAAGGTTTTGAAGCTTCTGTTGTGGAGGTAAACGCTGTCGTATATGTGGTTTTGTGGCATATGGCAGAGTAGGAAATTTGTAGGTTGTGGAAGGGTATTGTCGTCCAACTAGTTCTAAAGGTTTAAGGTTTTTGGAAGCTTCCAGAACCTTGTGTCTGTGGCACACTGGAACTCTGGAACAAACACTAGGACACCGTTTGGGCAAAACTTACAATAAAAATTACACTTTTTATCTAATATTATAAGTAATAATTATTATTTTACATCAAGCAAAATTATTTTCGATCACAGATCAAACCGTTAAAATTGAGACTGCAACACCTATCAATGTTCCTACTATCAAATTATCTTTCTTTTATTTTCTAATAAAAATTGAAGAATTCTACCTTTACTGAAATATGGTAAGTTGTTGGATTAATTTTCAACAATCTAAAACAATTTTATATTGCACACTGTAAATTTTTAATACAAACACTTGGCGATCAGACCGTATAAAAATTAATCAAGGGACAAACTGAAGTTCCCAACGGCAGTGAAAGAAAGACTAGAACTTCCTTGACATCACTTTATTGTACCCAAAATCACTGAAACATTCTCTTCCATGGCTGGTTGAGCTCGGTTTTGGGATTTCACCTCCGCCTGCCCTCTTGCAAGAACTTTTTCACCTCGCCACTAGCAAGTTCCTTTGTTCCTCGTTCTCACATCGATAGCATAATAACCTTGCCGCCCTCTTCTGATACATTGTGTAAGGTAGAGCGAATTCTAAATTACCCACTCTCTTGACGTGCCTACTCCTCCTACTTCAATATCCCATTTGACTTGACATCAATCTTGTTTTCCCCGTGAATCGAACTGTAATCAACACTCTCACTATAGATCTATCATAACCCAATAAAAAAAAATACAGAAATAGATAAAAGTCTGACAGTGTACAATTGTGAACTGCCATATTTGTTGTATAATACCTTGAAAATTTTACTGAGATAAGAAACAATACAAAAGTCCCTTTGGATTATCATTTCAACAAAAGTTCTAGTTGAGTTGTTATAATACTTCCCCACCAAGCAGATTAACAAGTAAACTGGGCATCTTGCAATCTTGCAGATCCAAAAACACAACTTTATTATGCTAACCGGTTGAAAATATCCCAAAGCCACAAACCCAATAAAAGAAATAAAAGAGTTACAAGAATCACAAGCATTTGATATCCAAAATCCTCACATGAAAACGAGATGAAACCAAATATGCACATAAGTTGGCCTATGTTGTTGTTCATTGCCCTTCTGCAACAGCTGCTTCTTTCTCCGGAAAATAATCATGTCTGAAAGTACAAAAAAAATATGATTAATATGAGAATATAAACAACATGAACAATTATGTGGATTTCAATTTTTATCACGACTGACTTGGTGAATTGTCATTCTTTTATTGAAAGGTGTTCAAAAAGTTATCTAGTCGATTTAAAAAGTTGCATTTATCAAAGTAAATATGACAAATGATGCCACGCGAGTATGAAAAAGTCGGGATCCCCATAACTACTTATAGCCACAGGGCGAGTATTGAACCAAATACTAAGCTTACAGTAAATACGTACTTCTTTTCCAAATACAGTTGAGATTTTAAAGATTTGAAATTTGAAGTGTGATGAGGCTTTTTTTCCTTATGGTATCAAAGCTATTTTCTTCCAAACGAGTACATTTTAACCAAAATTTAATTTGGATTGAGAAAAGATCCTTCCAGTTCGTTGAAATAGATCTAGATGTGTTTCTGTTATCAAGTCAAAAACTGAAATTAAAGAATACTGCATTCCGGCTTACTTTATTTTCCGAGATAGCTGATACAACCCTGTCCCGGCCATTGCGACATTGACACTGAATAGATTCCAGTTTTTCTGCACAGAACTTCAGAGAATCAGAATCTCCTGCAACTAAACTTGTCTTAAACAAAAAGTAAATCTAAGAGCTGTCATTAGCGAAAGCATGTAAATTGGAACTCTCGAAAGGCCAAAAAGTATATTTTTTCGAAGAAAGGTACTTAAGTTTGATCTATGTAAGACAAGTCTCGAAGAAAAAAGATCAAATTTTCTTATAATTGAATCAGGAAGCTTCATATGGTTAGTTGGTTACAGAGGAAAAAAGGGTCAAATCATTGAATAACTAAAGTATGTTACATTCTTGACAAATTAATAAATCTTTTGTGCATCGAAACTAGACCGTTGAAAGCAGAAAGTTTATCATACCGGCTTGATCACCATACTGTAGCGCGACCATACAAGTCCAGTACACGTAACAGCTGCATAATAACATACTGGTTTTACTAAAATGTAGAATATATCTTGATAAAGGCCAGTCTTTCTATCTGTCTAAGAGATGCTTCTCCATACCTAATTGTTGAGGATAAGAGATCTTCTCGGGAGGTTTTGAGAAGTCGGCAACGTTCGCTATGCTTATACCCCATTTGAAAGTTGGAGCCCAAAAATGAACTGCAAGTTTCATTCCGTCAATCGTTTAAACTAATCAAAATGCACAAATCTAAAAGTTGAAAATCACACCACTAAATCATCCAACAATAAGTACTAGGTACAAGAAAAGAAGACATGGGGTTATGATAGCTCATTGGTTTACTTCCGGCGATCATAACAAATAGTGCGGATGCCCTAGCTCTTTACTAACAACAGTAATAACATAAACAAAAAGGAGAAAGTGAGGAAAACACACGAAATTTATAATGGTTCGCCCTTAATGTGAGAGCTGACAGCTAAATCCACTTAAAGCCGCAGAATTTCACCAAGAACATGACACCAACAGAATCACACACCTTATGCGGGTCTGAATTTCTCTCTAACCTAATTCCCAAAACCGGCTTCGCCTCCAACATAGGTGTAATTAGCACAATCGAAAACACGTTTTGAAACCCACCATACCCCTACTTAAATTTGCAATGCTAACTCCGGCGATAATTAGGCTCCACACACTCAACAATAAATACCACCCGTGAAATAAAATATAAATAACAAGAACTTTTTTTTTTTTTTAACATGTTCTGTCCAAAAACTCAACATGTTCTGTCCAAAAATCTCACTGAAATTCCAGAGTTAAGTCCATCAAAGTTGAACAAGAGTTAATCAAATTCAGATCACTTCCTTAAACTTCACTAGGAGGTAATAAAAAAAGCTAATTTCAGTAATAGAAACCAATAATGGGACGATTAAAAAAATACCCAGATTCAAATTTTCAATCTTTTAGTCCATAATATCGGTAAGAGGGCATTTCTACAAGGAAAAATAAATTGGTCACACAAATGCTAATGAGTGAGAGTGAGAGAGAGCTAGGAAAAAAAAAATAGAGAAAGGGCGAGGAAGAACAGACTGGTTTTAGGGCCAGCCGGGTGGTTCCAGAAAGCTTGGAGCTTTGTAGCTGCCATGCGGTAGATCTCTGCTTTCTCTCTCCTCTGTCTCTCTCTCTCTCTCCGAGTATTGCGTAATCGCATAAAAAAGTGTACACCCACGGCTGTCGGTTCTGCAACTGAGAATTTATTGAAATATTACAATTTTTTTTTTAGCTAAGAGGTTGGTAAACTTTTTTACAAGAGTGTAATTTGGTGATTTTCATTAAAAAAAAAAAAAGTAAAAAATTAGTTGAAATAAATCATATATAAGACACATATAAATTAAATCATGTAATTTTTTTTAAATTACTTGTAAATAACAAATTATAGGATAAATTTCACAATTTTCTTATGAACTTTAGACCTTGTGATCATTTGTCCACCGAATTTTGAATTATAACATTTGTTCTTTCTAAATTTTGAATTGGGATGAAAATATACAGTTTAATTGGAGTTAAATTTAAATACTAAACAAAACCTTAATTTTTTAATTGTTACACCAATAATCTCTCAATTATTATTTTATAAAATATATATATTCTAATTGCATGAACTTTGTTTACAAGTAAAATGGTAATTTATAATCTTTAATAAGAAAATCATACCTCCATCACTTTCCTTATGTGAATAAAGTGACTTTTTTTGGGTTAAAATTTTAGTGTTTGTTAGTATAAAGGAGCAAATTGTACTCTTATAAAGAATTTAGAGGCTTTTAATCATGAAAAAGTGAAGACCAAATCACAACTTTCTTAAAAGATAAGAGATCAAATGAATAATTTACCTATAAATTTTTAAGGTCATTTTGACCCCGAACCACAAGCTCCCTCTCATTTTTTATTACTAACTTTGCTTTTACACATTAAACTTTCTTTAGCTTACGTTTGGTTCGTTAGTTGAAGATAAAAATTTTCAACTGGAGTTTGTTGATTTTTCAAAAATTAGTTATAAATTATATTGACTTTTCATAAAAAGATAAAAATTGATATGAAAATATACAGTTTAGTTGGAGTTAAACTTGAATACTAAACAAAACCTTAATTTTTTAATTGTTACACCAATAATCTCTCAATTATTATTTTATAATATATATATATATATATATTAATTACATGAAATTTGTTTACAAGTAAAATGGTAATTTATAATTTTTAATAGGAAAATCATACCTCCATCACTTTCCTAAAAAAGAGATATTTTGAAGTGCAGTTTTCCTTACAAAAATATTTAACTACAATCTTAACCTTAACTAAAGTTCATGTAAGCTGAACATGTTTAAATTTTCATTTAATTTTTCACGAAATGCAGAAAAATTCGAAGTACCAGTATGACGTGCAAAATTAAAAATTAAAACCAATATAAAACTGAGTTTATAATTTAGAGGTTATTTGTAAACCAATCCTTATTTTCTTTTGTTTTTCTAACTATATATATATTTTTTAAAGACCCGTAGACCACTGGGTTACAGGACCGGGTTGGATCACGTTTTCATTCATTAGGGTCAGTCCCACCCGAGTCCCACTTCTTAAAATGGGTAGGCTCAGTTCATGTCCGCAAAATTTTGGAAATTTTTTCGTTTTACATGTAACAACCCAATTAAAGCATTACCAGTCATTATTACTTAATTAGAATAAAATTCATTCTAAAACTCCATTATAACTCAAATTACAAAATTACAGACATGCTACCAAGTAAAAGACTTAATAAAATCTCTAATCTTATAATTGTGTAAAACAAAATGTATTTGCTAGAATAAGAAATATTTTCTATTTTTTTTTTAAATGAATCTTTTGTAAGGGAGATCACCATAGTCAAATAGAAGCCAAGGATGGGAGTTGTAGATAGTTGAATCAATTTAACTATATTTTTTGAACTCGGAAATGGGGGTATTCGAACTCTATATTTTGAGATGATAGTATCAAGTGTGAAATTATCATTAAGCTAAACCTGTAATCACAATTAATTTAATCATTAAACTCTTTTCACTTCAATCATGAAAATAAAATATTTTAATTTTTGTCCATTAAGGAGGGGCTAGCATGGAGACTCATAACAAATTTTTCTTCTTCTTCTTCTTCTTTTTATCGAAATTTTTTTTTTATATTTTTCTTAGGAAAATTTAATTTGATTTTCTTTTTAATAATTGGAGTTTTAGCCCCTTAAAAAAATTGGAGTTTAGTTTAAGTTAGGTTTTTGTTTTGGTTTTTCAAATTTTACATATAGGATCCATTTATCAATGTTTTGAAGTTCAGAGGGAGTGGGGAACAATATTAGTTTTCCTACTCATGGGGTAAAATAAAAAATAACCCAAGTTTAGGAATATAAAACTTAGGAATAAATTCATAGTGGTATCTCAATAATCCCTAAGCCAAAAAGTTATCTTTTGCATATGATAGATATGGTCCGTTGGGTCATAACTCGTACAATTTGATTTTGAAATAGATAGTTTTTAGTTCCTAAACAAAAATTTATTTTGTAAATGCAAAATGTTTTCAACAAATAAACAAAGTTTTGTAATGTAACAGAATATACAAGATGTAAAAGATAAGCCAAATTCTGTTCATATCACAACTATATATAAAACAATGATATGTTAAGCTTTTAATGAAGAGAAAATGAAAGGAAAAAAAAAAAAAAAAAGTTACCAGAAGAATTACAAGTGGAAGATTAGAAAAAGACAAGTCAAAACTTTGAGAAAAATCATTAGGAAGAAAAAGAAAAGCAGAAAGGGGTTAAAAAAATAAAGTAAAAAAAAAAAAAAAAAACATAAAACACCAAACAACTTGGGAAAAAAAAAAAGTACTAGGATTTAGGACATGGTGTTGGGGTGTTGTTTAGACTTAAAAGGAAGAGAAAAAGACCCCAAGCATCAGTCATTGCTTCTTCAATGTGGAAGACCAGACATTTTCATCTTTTGGTGTAGATATGTAAGCCGAATTTTTCAACTAATGTCCTTTAAAATATATATATATATATATATATATATATATATATATATATAGAGCATTTTCAGTATCGGATGAGAACCATCATCTTGTTGGACATTTTGGTTAGAAAAAAGGAGACTTGCATGCCACGCATCAGGGAGAGAAAGAACTCAAAGGCAGGTTGATTGTGGTAGTTTTCAGATGAATTTATTTTATTAAAATTCATTTAGGGACTGAATGGTCAATTTACATAATTTAAAAATTGTATATTAGTAATAAAAAAATGTTTCTTGATTGTTAAAATGGCAATGTAACACCTTGTATATATAAGTATAAATAATTTTGCAACTGGATGTGCCTTTCTGAGAAAAGAGATGTGTTTTTATGATAAAGGAAAAATAAAAAATAGGGACTATAGAAGGTGAAACCATGAAAATGTAGCAGGTTTACTAATAGGCCGACCAAATTGCAAATCCATCCTTGACAAAGCATCCAAGTTTTATCGATCACGTTTTAGTACTAGTCTAAAGCATGTGTTATGCATATATTAGACATATTTAAGAGAATTAATCTAAATATGAAGAAATTAAATTAATTATTTAAAATATAGAGTAAAAAAATGAAGTATCTAAAAAAAAAGCATAAAAAAATATCAAAAAGATAAAAAAAATTAAAATGTAAAAAAATGAGTAATATAGAAAAAAGGACTAAAATGAAAAAAGGGGCCAAAATTTTTTTTTTTTTTAAAGAAAGAAAATTGAAAGGCTAAAAAAAAGCGGACTAAAATGGTCAAAAAAAAAAGAAAAAGAAAAAGAAAAATTGAATGACTAAAAAAGAAAAGAAAATTTTTCGTCCAAAACACACCGTTTTGGAAAGTACTTTCACATTTCTTATTATGTATAGATAACATAGTACCCATCTGATAAGAAAGTTGTGTTCTTGCTGTTTAGTTTGATCCGAATTTTGCTTCTTTTTTCAATTTGTTACAAAAAGAACATCAAATTCTCTGCAATTCTTGGAGGATTCAGATGGATTTTGAGGATTCGTAGGGTTGTCTGAGATGTAACCTTCTTTTGTCAGTCTTTTGGGTCTCGATTAGTGACAATCATAATGTAGAATAGAAAATAGTTTTTTGCTCTTTTTTTTTTTTTTTTTTTTTGAGAATATACATGGAGAAAATCAAAAGTTGGTGGTGGTGGTTGTGGGAGCGGTGGAGATGATTCAAAGGGGAAAAGGAGATTGAGAGAGAGATGAGGAAAGAAAAAGTGAGAACAGTGTAAGGCCTTGTTTGACAAAAAGCTCTGTTTAAACTAAACTGTACTTTTTTCATCATATTTTTTATCTTTTTCCCCAAAAAGTTGTTTGTCTTTTCTGAAAATTCAAAAAAATTTACTATTTAAACTTACAAATCTTAACTCAAACTTAAACACCAAACACCCCCTAAGTTTTTTTTTTTTTATTTTTAAAAAAAGCAATTCATTGAAGGACAAACGCTCGCGCTCAAACACAAACCAAAGCACTGCTAATTGCAAAAGGGAAGAGGGAGGCATGACCACCACCTCGCCAGTCAAATCCTTAGGAACACCAATAATTGCGAAAAATATTAACGAATATCAGTAATGTTCAATATCATATTAATAGAGAAATAAGAGATATTTTTTATGCCTTTTTTTTTTTTCCTTTAAATCTGTTATAATAAACTATCCCCTAATATATATGCCATAATTTACTATCACCACTCTCAATTATGTTATTTCCCTACTCCTCCAAAAAAAAAAAAAAAAAACCCCACACGGACAGCCCACTATACTAAGCCCATTGTTTAGTGGATAGCTTATCCAGAAACATCTTTACCCCCATCGCAACTGAATTTTTTTTAATTATTATTATTATTATTATTTTTTGGACAAGTCACCGTGACTGAAGTTACCTTGGCACTCTCACTTGCTCACCCGCAAGACAAACAGAGAATGAGGAATTCTCAACTCCTTAGGTTATAGCTCCATCTCCCTCTCCTCTAAAATATCCAAATCTTATCTTGTTCTCATTTGCCAAAACTTAATTTGAAAGTGTCTCCGGAAGAGAGGATTTTTGTGTGCAAACCAAAAACCCAAAACCCAAATCCAAAATCAACAATTTTTCGTTGTATTAAAGTTTGAGCTCTCAATTTTCTCTGCCAATCTTTCACAGCTATGAGCTGAGGGTAATTAGTTTTCTTTCTATTTTTCTAGTACAATAGTTGAAAACGCTATTTAACGTTTGTTGGTGTATTTCTGGGTTGAAAAATAGTTTGCAGAGGCTTTTAAATAGCTTGAAATGATTCAGCATATATACTTCTGTATATATATGTATAAATATAGTTTGTCAAATGAAATACCCTTCTGTATCAATGCTTAGTAGGTACTAGAAATATGTTAATCTTGTAGTTGAATTATTAAATTTCCTTTACTTGTGCTCTGAAGTTTTTAGCTTTTGGATTACATTATAAAGTTGTGTGTTGTCTTTTGAACTTGTAAATTCTTTTTCAGAATTTCTATAACTTAGTATTATATTTTATACCAACTAGATGAGATAAAAAGCATTTTAAATTTTTTATCATACGTATATTGTATGAATGAATGACACGGTTTTCAAATTTTTAAACAAGTTATTAATGAGAAGTATGTTGATTTTATGATTTTTGTCTCTACTTTGTTACTATTTATTTTAGCTAAGAAAGAGGTAGAAGAAGTTAGATAACACCTTTATTTTGACTAAAACTAGCTTATAGGAAAAATAGTTACTTTAGTTAAAATTAGGGTGTTACAGAACCACCTAATTTATTTATTTTTTTTTTTGGGAAGGTCTGCATAATTTTCTTAATTAGAAAACTGTATAAGGGGGGAACGGAAAAAAAAAAGGAACATAGCATTAATTTTATTTTGTAAAAATAATGCTGAATGCTTTGCTGCTAGGCTTGGGGTGCAGGCTCTCACTCACATTAATCATCAAAAGATTTATAAGAGTGAAAAGCAAAAGCAAAAGGAAGAGAAAAAAAAAAGCAGCAATATATTTATATATATATATATATATATCAAACAAAAAGAAGAAGCAAAAAACAAAAACAATGGCGTCTGCAACGTCGATGCGAGTTGTGCATCCCCATCTTCACAATCCCAGCGTCCCTGTTTTCCAGGTGCCTCCACTAATTCACTTACTCACTATCTCAAAAATCAAATACAAAATGTCAAAATAAAAATTGATTTAGCTTTGGACAACTTTGGTAAAAAAAATAGTTTATGTTGTTTTTGCGTTATAATTTTGCAGAGAAATGCTGTGCCAGTGCAAGTATCCTCCTTATACTTGTATCGCCTTGCAAATGCTTCAACATTACCACATTCCTCTGCTCTCCGCCTTTCTTCGCCTTCGCCTTTGCCTAGGCGTCGCTGTCGCTACTCCCCCACCGCCTCTATGGCTAAGCTGCAAGTACAACAAGAGCTACAAGCCACAGTCACCACCAAGTGCTTCTTCGATGTTGAAATTCGGGGCGAACGCGTTGGCCGTATTGTGTTCTGTTTGTTTGGAGATGTCGTCCCCAAAACTGCCGAAAACTTTCGCTCTTTGTGCACTGGTCTTCCCAACTCCTCCTTACCCTCTATTACTTTCCCTCAGTTACCCTTTCCTTGTCCCTTTCTTTTGATCTTCTAAAACTTAGTATTAAAAATTTTGCAGGAGAGAAGGGATATGGTTACAAAGGATGCTCTTTCCACCGCATCATCAAAGATTTCATGATCCAAGGAGGAGACTTCACTCATGGAGATGTAACTTCTATTTATTTTATTTTTTTTTAATTGATCCATCCATATGTCTCTAGTTGTACTGTTTGTATGTGATTTTGTTGGAGTGATAGTCCTAACACCAATCTCCATCAATCCCCATTGATTGCGGGTCACGGAAGATCCCTCTACCTTATCGATGGGGATTGGTGTTACGACTGTCGCTCCAACAGATTTTTTAAGTCAATTTATTTGATTTGCTGTCTCTTCTTGCAGGGCACTGGGGGCGTAAGCATTTACGGTTCCAGCTTTGATGACGAGAATTTCGATTGTACTTCCTCACCCTCCTCTCCTCCTCCTCTCCCAATTGCTCTTCATATTAGCAATGCTTCTCCCTCGTCACTCTATCTCTTTAAATTTAGCCTTCGTTTGGTAAGTTAGTTGGAGGTGAAATTTTTAAGTTAGAGTTGGTTAACTTTTCAAAAAACTAATTATAAATTTTATTGACTTTTCAGAAAAAAAAAACAAAAATTGAGATGAAAAAAATATAGTTTAGTTGGAGTTAAACTTGAATACCAAATGGAGGCTTAGTATTTTAGTTATTTAAAAGTAAATTAGAAATTTAGCAAATACATGTGGATGATTTTGCAGTGAAGCATGTCGGTCCAGGAGTATTGAGCATGGCAAATGCCGGCCCTGATACCAATGGCAGCCAGTTTTTCATCTCCACTGTCAAGGTCATTATTCCCTTTTCTTTTCTTTCTAACTGTCTTAGATTCTAGGGTAAATCGCTCATTTAGTCTCTAAACTTTTAACTTTGTGTAACTTTGGTCCCTAAACTTTTTTTTGTGGTTGGAGTGCCACTAAACTCTTAAAATATTGCTACAATAGTCATTTACGTTATTTTTTGGACGGAATTCGTTAGTTAGCATTACTTTTTAATCAAATTACTACTAGAGTTCATTTAAAAATTAACATAAATAACTATTGTAACAATATTTTAATAGCTTTAGGGGTATTTCTTGTTCTTTTTTCGTAGCTAGAATAATTATAAACTGTTAAAAACGTTGCTATAGAAGTCATTTTTTGTTAATTTTTTGATGAAATTCATAATTAGCACCACTTTTTGGTCAAATTACTAACATATTCTGTTAAAAAATTAACAGAAATGATTATTGTAACAACATTTTAAAAGTTTATGGGCATTCCAGCTGCGAAAAAAAAGTTCAAGGATCAAAATTGCACAAAGTTAAAAATTCAGAAACCAACCTAGCAATTTACCCTAGATTCTATACAAACAAAAAGAAAACAAAAACACTACAAACAGTTTCTAATGTCGTAAATTTGTGTTACGTTTTAGACTCCATGGTTGGACAATCGCCATGTCGTGTTTGGACATGTTGTTGACGGAATGGACGTGGTCCGCAGACTGGAATGCCAGGAAACGAGTAGAGTAGATACCCCTCGTTTCCCTTGCAGAATCGTTAATTGTGGAGAGCTGCCTTTGGATACCTGACTTGACCCTTCTCTCTGCTCGCTCTACATGCACTTATCCATGCCAAGCAATCACAACCTTGGACTGCACTACATATATATATATATATATATATATATATATATACTCTGCTTTATCGAATCGCTCCCATTTGCGTTTTTTAAAGCCAATTATTGTTGTTATCACTGCACTTTTCGTAAGGATTTATTAGAAGAAATGTATCACTAGATTGGGACCAAGACACACTATAATGATACTAGTTGTACGTGCGTGCTTCGTACGCTTGAATTTAGTTTGTGAGGAAAATCCCAAGACACACTATAATGATAATGATATTTAATTAATATTTAAGGTTAACAAGTTGCTTAACCTGCTATAATAAGTTATACAAAATGCGACATCATCAAATGTAATTAAAGTTAGCATTTATTTTTATAATTTTGTCTGTAACTACAGATGATTACAAAAAAGAAGTAACCATTAAAAATCCTTCTATATATATTATTTTTTAAGTTTTTTTATTTAAAAGAATATAGATATAAAATTTCTAAATAAAATGAGCAAATCAAAAGTATTTTTTAAAAAGTTAATAGCGAAAGATGTAAAAAATAAAAAGAAAATAAGTAAAAACTTTCCAGTCCAAAAAATAAAGAATAGCAGTAAAGAATGATTGTATTAAAGAGTAAAAAGTATCAAACGATTTCATCCAAAAAAAAGGAAAAAAAAAATAGAAAAAAGGTCACAAAAAAGACAAAATAGAAAGATCAAAATTTTGAATAGTAAAAAACTTGAGCTTTATATAATAGTAATAGATTTTTCTAACCGGACTTCCTATTATAGAAGGGTGTCAAATTGTCCTTTAGGTTACGCCTCAATTACTCCTTTAAATCAGGCTGTTCAACTCTAATCAGGGTGTCCATGTTGAGTTATCGGATTTATCCTCCAATTGAGTTACCGGATTTCTCACTTTCAAACCTTCCTCAAATAATTCATATATGAACTTGCCAACGTCTTTCTAGTGGAATTAAACTATGTTTGCAACTCCAATTTTGGCTTTAGAATTCAAATTTTCATTTTTCCCTCCCACTCTACTGATCGTCACTCTTACTTATAACTCAGAAAAACTGTTTTTATCAAGGTGGTAGGCATGTTAGTGTATTGGTAGATAAGGAATTAGTCGTCCTTAACTTACTTCTTAGATTTGTATCGTTTTTCTTAAAATTCTACCCTTTTAAATTGATACATAAGAGGAGAACCTAAAATGGAAATCGTATAATATTTGAGAAAGGGAATAATCTTAATGCCCTTCTAGTAAATGGACATTTCTCTAGTTTCTCCATAGCATTTTCATTAGATGATGACCCAAAATTGATAAGAAGAACAATCTAGAATTGTCACATGCCTGATCCTTCATTCGTTTGCTGTTGATACAATGAAATTTGATAAATTTAATGACAAATTTTTTTTATATATAATTTGCGTTGAGAGCCTCATAAACATTCAATATTGAGATGATAAAAAAATAAGAGTAGAATAATATATCGAAGAATTCCGAAAGGTGGGAGTTTTTAGTTCTTGCACTTTTGTGTCTTTTGCTAAAGCTATCCACAATCAATATCTTTGCTAATGTTTTTATACTTTTATGATGTAACCGACTATTCATATATTTGCTTTTTTGAATAAATAAAAAAATAAGCCTCCGTTTGATAAATTAGTTGGAGATGAAATTTTTAAATTGGAGTTGGTTGAATTTTTAAAAATTAGTTATAAATTTTTTTAACTTTTCAGAAAAAAATAAAAATTGAGATAAAAAATTATAGTTTAGTTGGAATTAAACTTAAATACCAAATGAAAGCTAAATTATGATAAAGTACAGTTGGTAACAAACTTTATGTTGAAAGTTCAAAAACACTTTCTTTGTAATTTTTGTCAAGTATTCTGATGATATTTGCACAATGTTTTTGTAAGCTTAAATGTTCAATGACCAAGAGATATGCAGAAGTTTCCTTGGTGTTGTGCTTTTGAACTATATTTTGCAATTTGAGTTCTTGTGAAATACGGGGGAAAACAAATTCAACTACCGTAGTTTGTTTCGAGAAATATATATATTTTTTGCTTTGCAGAAAATATAAATGTCTTGCACTTTCACCCCATGAGCTCCATGTTTAGCATTACATGAAATAAAAAAAAAATACTACGGACACCAACTTTAATCTCAATTTTTGAGCACCAACCTGTGGCATATGAGTTGTCGTTACTTTATTGGTAAGTGCTTAAAGTATTATCACATCAATTGATTATATTTACCAATGAAAATGCGACATATGAATTGGTACTCAAAAGTTTGAATTAAAATTGGTATCCCTAATATTATTCAAAATAAAATAGTTGTTTGATTAACCTTAAAGCCAATTATCAATACAGAAAGAAGAGAAAAAGACGCCAAACATTGGTCACTACTTATTTATTATGTAAGACATTTCATCTTTTGGAGGAGATCTGTAAACCCAGTTTTTCAATCAATTTTTTAAGAGAAATATTTAGTTGTATATTTATATTATATAATTACATCCAAATTTATATGTTTTTGAATAAAGGGAACAACATTTCATAGTCTTTTACACTGGATTTATTTTTAAAAAAAAAACATTGGATTGTGTTAGGTGCAATTGTGCAAGATGCAACCATTTAGAACCTATTGCACTACAATTTCGCTTCGTTAAGTTTGTAGTTCTTTATCCCACATTGGCTACGAAGTTAAATGCAGAGGACAGCTAAAGCTATAAAATACAACTTAAGAAATAACAAAAAGCATACGTTACTAGGCTTTTGACTAAAGTCAAGTATAGTGCTTTTCTTGTCAGTTTAAAATTCAATTTGTGCATAAAGTAAAAAATACTAATCGAATTCAAATCAAGATGATATTGTGGTTCACTTTTATAAACGACATGGAGCATAAGAATGTGGTTCACCATGAAAAAGAAGCCTTGTACAATCAAAAGCATAAGAATTTCTTGAATTTAATGTGGTTCACCATGAAAAAGAAGTCTTGTACAATCAAAATGTATCAAAATATTCTGCAGTAGTTAACCTGAAAGGCAAAGAAGAAGAAAACTTATGATGAAGAACATTTAATTTCTTTGTAATGTTTGGTAATTGATTCTCATGACCTTTGCGCAATGTTTCACGAGCATAAATGTTCAATGACCAAGGGATATGCAGAATTCTCATTGCCGTTGTTCTTTTGGACTCTCCTTAATGTTTATATTTTGCCTTATAAATTTTATGGTATACGAAAAAAATTCAAACTGCCAATATGTGGTTTGAGTTTTTTTTTTCCTCCTTCACTATAAATTAAAAATATATACGTACTCTTGTGTTTGATAATTATTTTTTGCCGGATACGTATGGCATAACACTGACGATCGTTGGATATGAAAATGAACGGTGATGATGAGGAAAAAGTTGGACATGAATGCATCGTTTCAGGTTGTATCATCTCTCTTCTACCAGACACGTACGACTGTCGGACAAGAGAGTTCTCCTAAATATATATATATATATATATATATTTATATTTATTTATTTATTGAGCAAGTTCTATATAGAATCACGGTAAGGGTGTATTATGTTTTCTTTTTCTTTTTCCATTTTCTTTTCTTGCACCTTCTTGATTTCTTACTCATTCTTTTCCTATAATATGTAATTGTTCTGAACACGGCATGTCTTCCTTGCATTTTTTTTCTTTTTTTATTTTTGTTTTTTCCCGGAACCACTTGCTTTCTTTCATTTCCTTTTCTTTTGTGTTTATCCCTACTGCTTCCTTTTTTCTTTTTTTTTTTCTTTTTTTTTTTTTTTTAAACCAAGGTAAAAGTATGTATTTGTAGTCATTAGTCGGTAGTGACCAGTAGTCGCCGTCAAAGTAATAATCGGTGTCTCTATAATATTTTTCTACAAATTTTTAATTTGTTCTTCTTCTTCCCCCCCCCCCCCCCCCTCCCCCCCCCCCCCCCCCCCCCCCCCCCCCCCCTTTAATCTTGACGAGCAAAACCAATTTTGTGATTTTGAATATCTTTTTTGTATAGCCTAATTTTTATGAGTGGGACTAACACGGAATAATTTTAGTACATAAATTCTGTGTTAAGATTAGTAACAAATTGAAAGTAGGGAGAAGTGATGGTTGAGGAGATAGTAAGGTTTGGTTGAGAAGTTTAATGACTTTGAAAATCTAATCAGAGGTTTTTATTTTTATTTTTATTTTTCTTGAATCGTGGCTCTACATATATATAAATGTTAATGAAAATAAAAGGAGTAAATTAATAAAGGGGAAAATCTGAGATGAAATGCTTTATATATATATATATATATATATATAAACTACTTTTAAAAATCCTTAAAAAAAAAAAGCCCAATAAAAATTGGGAATAAGTGGAATCGGGTAGAAATGAGATTAAAAAATAAAAGAAATGGAATCCTTAATAGAAATGACATAATTAATGAGATTCAAAAATGATAAAACCGATATTTAATTTAGATTCCGTTTTAAAAAACAAGAAAAAAAAAAAAAAAGTAGTTAAAAAAGTCAAAACGCAGGTTAAGAAGTTGCAGCCATTTATACAACTATATACCTGTCCATCCTACTACCATTTTGCTAGAGTAATTATAAAGTTGTCTATATACCACATCGATTTGCAAGTAGAGAGTGGACGAGAGTCTTAAAGACAACTTACAAAAAATAAATAAAACATATATTTTTTTTTCTACCTTTTCAAGGGAATTATAAGATTAAAATTTATTGTTTTATTGTGTTTTAATATTCCTAATTGTGGTAAACATTTTATTTAAAATTTGTTTAATTGAGCGCGTTCAAAAGAGTTTTTTCGATCGAGCAAATAAACATTTGTTTCAATTGGCATAAACGCTATGGCGAACATAAAAGACCAATCCAAATGAGACACACTCCTTTTATAAATCAATTGTGAACTAAAAAGTTATCAAAGAAGAAAAACAACACAAACTTCCGCAAATAGTTTTTCAACACGTCATTCATCAAAATTTAAAAAGTAACCGGTATAGTAATTAACTTGAAATGCATGAGAAGAAAATCATTAAGTTTGCATTTATTATTGAAGAAAAAAATTAAACTTATATACTCAAAAAAAAATTATGATGAAGAACATTTAATTTCTTTGTAATGTTTGGTTATTCATTCTCATGACCTTTGCACAATGTTTTATGAGCATAAATGTTCAATGATCAAGAGATATACAGAAGTCTCCTTGGCGTTGGTCTCGTGGACTCTGCATAATGTTTATATTTTGCCTTATAAATTTTATGGAATACGACAAAAATTCAAACTGTCATAATGTGATTTGAGTTTTTTTTTTTTTTTTTTTTTTTTAACTATAAATTAAGAATATATATTAACTTTCGTGTTTGACAGTTTTTTTTTACCACGTATAACATAACACTAACAATCGTTGGATATGAAAATAGATGGTGATGATGAGGAAAAAGTTGGATATGGATACATAGTTTCGGATTACATCATCTCTCTTTTATCGGACACATATGGCTACCAAACAAGAGAGTTCTCACATATATATATATATATATATATATATAATGAGCAAGTTATATATGGAATCACGGTAACAGTGTATTATGTTTTCTTTTTCTTTTTCCATTTTTTTTTCTTGCACCTTCTTGATTTCTTACTCATTCCTTTCCTATAATATGTAATTGTTCTGAACACCCGTCTTCCTTGCATTTTTTTTTTTGTTTTTGTTTTTTTTTTTTTTTGGTTTTTGTTTTTCCCGGAACCACTTGCTTTCTTTCATTTCCTTTTCTTTTGTGTTTATCCCTACTGCTTCCTTTTTTTTTTTTTTTTTTTTTTTTTTTTAAACCAAGGTAAAAGTATGTATTTGTAGTCATTAGTCGGTAGTAACCAGTAGTCACCGTCAAAGTAATAATCGGTGTCTCTATAATAGTTTTCTACAAATTTTTAATTTGTTCTTCTTCTATCTCGACGAGCAAAAACAATTTCTGTGATTTTGAATATCTGTTTTATATAACATAATTTTTATGAGTGGGACTAACACGGAATATTTTAATTAAATAGATTCTGTGTAAAGATTAGTAAAAAATTGAAAGTAAGGAGAAGTGATGGTTGAGGAGATAGTGAGGTTTGGTCGAGAAGTTCAATGGCTATGGAAATCTAATTAGAGTTTATTTATTTATTTATTTTTGGAATCGTGGTTCTACGTATATAAAAGTTAATGAAAATAAGAGGAGTAAATTAATAAAGGAAAAATATGAAATGAAATGCTTTATATATATATATATATATAAAGTATTTTTAAAAATCCTTAAAAAGAAAATGAATGCTCAACAAAAATTGAGAATAAGTGGGGTGGGGTAGAAATGAGATTTAAGAATAAAAGAAATGGAATCCTTAATACAAATGAAATAAGGAATGATATTCAAAAATCATAAAACCAATCTTTAATTTAGATTCCATTTTAAAAAACAAGCAAAAAAAAGTATTTAAAAAAGTCAAAATACAGGTTAAAAATAAGTTATTAATAAAAAATCACATTTAATGAACCCTTTAAATTCAATACTCATTAATTGCCATAAATTACCAACTTTTCAATTTATTATAGCCGTCCAATATATATTATATGTTTAAAGCAACGATAACTATAATAAATAATACAGTAACAACGTAAACAATGTAAGACGCCAAGCGCCGGCCATTACTTCTTCATTGCTCAAGCTTTTGGAGGAGATCTGTAAACCCAATTTTTCAATCAATCTTTTTAAGAGAAACACACACACACATATATATATATATATATATATATATTCTGTTATGCGGCATTGAAATTCGTCGGATAGGAACGGCAGCTTAAAATTATTTTTCTTCTTCTTTAAAATTTTCTACATTACTCTACAGCTTCTGCAGATTCAACTTCACAATGTCTCTTATCATTATAAAAAATAAAATAAAAAAAATAAAAAAAAATAAAAAATAAAAAAACTTCACCACTGTGTCGGCGAAGAGGCGTGAAAGTGAGAGATCAGAGATCCTGTTACAAAACTTCATTCTACTTTTCACACTTTCAACTTTCCCCTCTTTAAAACGTGTCTCAATTTATTATTGAGCCCTTAAACACCTTATTTAATGTTTCATCATCTAATATCTACCTCGTTTTTTTTTTTTTTTTTTCCCAACTAAATTAAAGGACCGTTTGGGGAGCTAGTTTCATATAGTAAAACACCATTTGAAATTTAAAATTCCAACTTTAAATCAAATTTTTTCTCCCTTTCATTTACAAAAAACCCAAACTTTAAGCATGCATTTGGTGCTAAGATTTGGATTGTAGAGTTTGTGTTTCCATTGATTGTGCGTTTATTGATGCGTTTGAGCTGTTGGAGATCAAAAGTGTAAAAACTTGAAATGTGTTCGTAAAAAATATCAATATTGAGCTTGTTTCGTTCGTCTCGAAATTCTATGCAATTTAAAAAAAAATCATATTATTTGGACTTGTCTATGCAAAATTATGGACTTTTAAAGTTTGAGTTACAAAACTAAGTGAATAGTAAAGCTGAGGGAAAATAACAAAAATTAGATTGTAATTTTAAGGTTTGAATTGTGTATCCAAACGCATGCTAAAAGTCTATAATTTTCTCATATTAAATCGAAATGAGATGATTTTTATGTTAAAATGCTCATAATAACGAGACGAACAAGATAAGATCCATTTTGCATAATTTTTTCCAAATACATTTCAAATTTTTATACTATTTCTATATCATAGAACGTTTTCAAAATTTTTTCTCTCCAAACACACATTTACAACCCAACTTTCAAACCACCATCTCCTGATATCCCCACAAACGTGCCCTAAATATTGTGTATTACCATGCTTTCTTCTGCATTCCTCGTCCCCTTTTTGCCATCTCACAGAAAGACCTACAAGTGACGTAGGTGCCGCACGTACATCATAGCCGGAGAGAAGAGCGCTTGTAAATTTATCTGTATTTAAACGAAGGGAACAACATTTCATGGTCTTTAACATTGGATTGTGTTAATGTGCAATTGTGTTCATGGTCTTTAACAATATGCAGAAGTGTTAGGCTAAGTTTTTAGTTCTTTGTCCCACATCGGCTAGGAAGCAAAAAAAAGAGAGGAGAGCTAAAGCTATAAAAAACAACTTAAGAACCATAAAAAAGCATACCTTTCTCGGCCTTTTGGCTAAGATCAAGTGTAGTATCTGTTCTTATCAGTTTAATATCTGATACGTGGACCACTAGTCCACATGATATTAAATTAATTTTTTTAGGGGGAGAGCCCACCACAATAGCTTGCTATTGGGGCTCTCAAGCGTCGCCTATGTGTTGCACTGCTGCATGGGCCTGGCGCACCACACCAAGTCTAGTTCAAAGTTTGGCATGTTCTGAAAATTGTTATACGATTCTATAATTAATTTCATGTCGTTTGCCATAAAAAAGGAGCATTCTACCATCAAAATGTTCTGCCTTTGTGGAGAATGATCTTAGCGTTTACTTTGACAATCGACGTGTAGTGTTTCTCTTGAAAGTTTACAATTATGCAAATTAGATGTTTAATTATTTCTATTTAACTAGTTATTAATCATGTGTGCGGGATAGACAAATAAAGTAAAGAAAAAAAAAGTACGTGCCATTTGCTCACCCGTCAAGTAACAGCCCCACAATAATGATGAAAACAGCGAAGCAATTCCATAGCAATGCTTCTCTCTTTTAAAAATAGATTATTTATTATATATTTAGATATATACGTAGCGTCATTAAAAGTCTGTCTTCACCTATTAAAATGATGTTGTTCTTCTTTTATAAAGCATTCTCATTTATATAGAACCAGTAGTTTTTTCTTCAGGAAAAAAAAGTTTTCAAATGAAGACAATGTTCTGTATGTTAAAATATTCATTTTCGTTCTTAACGATAGCCAACTGAGTTCTCTTTATGTTCCATTTTGATAAACTATATGCTGTTCAAAACTATATTTTGCCGTTGTTTCTCTTAAAAAAAGACTTTTTTTTTTTTTTTCCAAAATAAAAGTAAAAATCAGTCGTTTAAAAGTTGTATCATTCTTTGTTTATAGTTTTAGCCTAAAAAAGAGATCATATACCTTTATGCTAATCCAAATTCTTAAAAATTATTCAGTAATAAATGATTACTCGAGAGGTAAAAGAACCAATTTACTCCCCTTTGCTCTTTTGTTTTTTGTTTTTTGTTTTTCCTTTTTTGTATTAGTTAAAAAAAATTAAATAAAAAATTATAAGTGCTGGTAATCTTTACCACTTATTTTTTTTTAGTATGATCATTTGTTATGTCAGTAAAATTTAATGTGTGACCACGAGTGTCATAATCTTTTTTTTTTTTTTTCTTGTTTCTTGTTTTTTTTGCTTTCCCTTTTTCCTCTCTTATGTACTCATGAAAGGCATATCACTAAGGTTTATTTGTCCATCAAATAAAAAATCTAAAATACCTACTTTTTCCTACTTCATTATTATTTCAATTCTAGAATTGTCAAATGCTTGATCCTTCATTCGTTTACAGTTGATACAATGAAATTTGATAAATTTAAATGACAAATGATTTTTCATATAACTTGCGTTGAGAGCTTCATAAACATTCAATATTGAGATGATAAAAAATAAGAGTAAAATAAGATATCGAAGAATTCCGAAAGGTGGGAGTTTTTAGTTCTTGCACTTTTGTGTCTTTTGCTAAAGCTAGAACTCATCCGCTTGTGGTTTCTGCTTTGAATTTTTCATGAGACTGTAACTTCTTAATTAGAGCTTGCCCAATTTGACCTTTTAAGAAAATTCAGAGTTCCCCTAAAAAAAATAAGATTAAAATTTGAAATGAAATTAATGTTTTGAGAAACTTCGTGACAGAGTACAAAACCTCTCAAGCAGAAAGTATTTGGTTATCCACAATCAATATCTTTGCTAATGTTTTTTTACTTTTATGATGTAACCGAATATTCATATATTTGCTTTTTGGAATAAATGAAAAGAAAATCCTTGGTAAGTTAATTGGAGGTGAAATTTTTAAGTTGGAGTTGGTTGACTTTTCAAAAATTAATTATAATTTTTTTTTAACTTTTCAAAAAAAGAAAAAAATTGAGATGAAAAATTACAGTTTAATTGGAGTTAAACTTGAATACCAAACGGAAGCTAAATTATAGTAAAGTATAGTTAGTAACAAATTTTATGTTGAAAGTTCAAAAACACTTTGTTTGTAATTTTAGTCAAGTATTCTGATGACATTTGCACAATGTTTTTATGAGTTAAATGTTCAATGACTGAGAGATATGCAGAAGTCTCCTTGGTGTTGTGCTTTTGAACTTCCTAAGTTTATATTTTGCAATTTGAGTTCTTATGAAACATGGGGGAAAACAAATTCAAACTGCCGTAGTTTGGTTCGAGAAATATATATTTTTTGCTTTCCAGAAAATATAAATGTCTTGCACTTTCACCTCATGAGCTCCATGTTTAGCATTACATGAAATAAAAGAAAAATGCTAAGGACACCAACTTTAATCTCAATTTTTGAGCACCAACTTGTGGCATATGAGTTATCGTTTTTTTTTTTTAACAAGTGTTTAAAATATTGTTATATCAATTGATTACATCTACCACTGAAAATACAACACGTGAGTTGCTACTTAAAAGTTGGAATTAGAATTGATATCCCTAATATTACTCAAAATAAAATAGTTGTTTGATTAACCTTAAAGCAAATTATCAATACAGAAAGAAGAGAAAAAGACGCCAAACATTGGTCATTACTTCTTCATGATGTAAGACGTCTCATCTTTTGGAGGAGATATGTAAACCTAGTTTTTCAATCAATTTTTTAAGAGAAATATTTAGTTGTATATTTATATTATAAAATCACATACAAATTTATACGTATTTAAATAAAGGGAACAACATTTCATAGTCTTTTACAATGGATTTATTTATCAAAAAAAAAAAAAAACATTGGATTGTGCTCGGGTGCAATTGTGCATGATGCAACCATTTAGAACCTATTGCACTACAATTTCGCTTCATTAAGTTTGTAGTTCTTTATCCCACATTGGCTACGAAGTTAAAATGCAGAGGAGAGCTAAAGTTATAAAAGACAACTTAAGAAATAACAAAACGCATACGTTTCTAGGGCTTTTGACTAAGATCAAGTATAGTGCTCTTCTTATCAGTATAAAATTCAATTTATCAGTATAAAATTCAATTTGTGCATATAAGTGAAAAATACTAATCATTGTATGAATTCAAATCAAGACGATATTGTGGTTCACTTTTATAAACGACATGGAGCATAAGAATTTCTTGAATTTAATGTGGTCTACCATGAAAAAAAAAGCCTTGTACAATCAAAATGTTGCCTTGTACAATCAAAATGTCTGCCTTTTATAAACAACATAGAGCTTGAACATAAGAATTCCTTGAATTTAATTTAAGGAATTTAATTTCTTGAATTTAATGTCGTTCACCGTGAAAAAAAAGCCTTGTACAATCAAAATGTTTTGCCTGTGTAATTAATATTGCCTTTGTAAATAAAGTATGTTTGGGTAATTATCCAATGCCTTCTATAAATGACATAGAGCTTGAGTATGAGAATTTCTTGAATTTAATGTCGTTCACCATGAAAAAAAAGCCTTGTACAATCAAAGTGTTCTACCTGTGTAAATAAAGTATGTTTGGGTAATTATCCAAAAGAAAAAAGAAAATAAGTATGATTAGTTGTAATTTTACGCTTGATTTTTACAATTGAGTTTGAATCCATTATCACTATATTAGGGCGGGGGGGGGGGGGGGGGGGGGGGGGGTGGGTGGGGAAGAAGCAAAGATGTATGTTAATGTTTACGTTGACAATTGACTAATAGTTTTTCTCTTCAAAAAAAAAAAAAAAAAAAAGTTTGCGAATGAAAGCGAATTTTCTTCATGTTAAAATTTTCATCTTTGTTTGGAAGACCAGTCCAAACTAAACTTTTACAATTATTTTTTGTCTTGTCCAAACAAGTTTTTTGAAAAATCAAATAACTCCAACCTAAAAAATTTAGTTCCAACCGTTTTTCTTTTTTATGTTCCATTTTGATAAACGAATGTCGTAATAAATTATGTTTGCTGATGTTTATCTTGAAAAAAAAAAAAAAAAAAAAAGAAAGAAAGAAAGGTTTTTTTTTTTTAAACACAGAAATCAGTCGTTTGAATGGAATATCATTCTTTGTTTATAATTTAGCACCATAAAGGAAATCATATATCTTTATGCTAATCCATATTCTTAAGTGATTCAAGTTTTTTTTTTTTTTTTTTAAAAATACACATTCAGTAATAAGTGATTACTCGAGAAAGACAGATGTCTAAGAACCTCTTTAGTCTTTCCTCCCCTTTAATTTTTTTTAAAAAAATTTTGGAATATCAATTTTAAATGAAAAATGATAAGTATTGGTAATCTTTACTACTGAGTTTTTTCTAGAATAATAGTTTGCTGTGTCAGTAAAATTATTATGTGATCATGTGTCACATTCTTTTCTTTTTTCCCTTGTTAATTCTCTCAAGTACTCATGAAAGGCATATTCACTAAAGTTTAATTTTCCACTAAATACTGATTAAAAAAAATTTTTCTTTTCAACCAAGTAAAAATTATATATACCAACTTTTTCCAGCATCATTATCAATATTATGGCAATCACGTCTATCTATAGTAGTAATTCTCGCTTATTATTGTATATTTATTAAATAAAAAGAACAAAAAAAAAAAAAAGCAATATTTAATTAGGAAAAAAAGAAGTTGCAGCCATTTATACAACTATATACCTGTCCATATACCACATCGATTTGCAAGTAGAGAGTGGAGGAGAGTGGAGGAGAGTGGAGGAGAGTCTTAAAGACAACTTACGAAAAATAATAAAACATATATTTTTTCTACCATTTCAAAGGAATTATAAGATTAAAATTTATAGTTTTATTGTGTTTAATATTCCTAATTGCGACGAGCATTTTATTTAAGATTGTTAAATTGAGTGCGTTCAAAACAGCATTTTCGATTGAGCAAATAAACACTTGTTTCAATTGGCATAAGGGTTATGGCGAACATAAAAGACCAATCCAAATGAGACATACTCTTTTATAAATCGATTGTAAACTTATAAATTAATAAAAGAAGTAAAACAACACAAACTTCCGCAAATAGTTCTTCAACACATCGTTCATCAAAACTTGAAAAGTAACTGGTGCAGTAGATAACCTGAAAGGCATGAGACGTAACTCATTAAGAAACTCATTAAATTAAAAATATATACGTTGCCTCTCGTGTTCCGTAGTTCTTTTTGTCGGACACGTATGCATAGCATTGGCGATCGTTGGATATGAAAATGGATGGTGATGATGAGGAAATAGGTGGATATTGATACATCATTTCAGGTTGTATCATCTCTCTTTTGCTGGACACGTACGGCTGCCGGACAAGAGAGTTCTTCTAAATATATATATATATATATATATAAGAGTTTTCAATGGTTATATATATATATATATATATATGAGTTTTCAATGATTACTCTCTTTTTGTAACCATTCATGATTACAGACAAAATTATAAAAAGAAATGTATGTCATAATTACATATGATGATGTGTCATTTGATATAACTAGTTACAGCAGGTTAAGTAATCTGCTAACTTTATTAAATAAATATTCTTTTTATAATGAGCAAGTAATATATGGAATCATGGTAAGGGTGTATTATGTTTTCTTTTTCTTTTTTTTTTTTGCACCTTCTTGATTTCTTACTCATTCTTTTCCTATAATATGTAATTGTTCTGAACACGGCATGTCTTCCTTGCATTTTTTTCCCCTGAACCACTTGCTTTCTTTCATTTCCTTTTCTTTTGTGTTTATCCCTACTGCTTCCATTTTTTTTTTAACTAAGATCAAAATATGTATTTGTAGTCGTTAGACAGCAGTTACCAGTAGTCACCCGCAAAGTAATAATCGGTGTCTCTATAATATTTTTCTACAAATTTTTAATTTGTTGTTGTTGTTGTTGTTCTTCTTCTTCTTTTTTCCTTCAATCTTGACGAGCAAAAACAATTCCTGTGATTTTGAATATCTTTTTATATAGCCTAATTTTTACGAGTGGGACTAACATGGAATATTTTTATTATATAGATTATGTGTAAAGATTAGTAACAAATTGAAAGCAAGGAGAAGTGATGGTTGAGGAGACAGTGGAGGTTTGGTCGAGAAGTTCAATGGCTATGGAAATCTAATTAGAGTTTTGTTTTGTTTTTTGTTTTTTGTTTTGTTTGTTGTTTTTTTGTTTTGTTTGTTTGTTTTTGTTTTTGTTTTTTTTTTTTTTGGGAATCGTGGTTCTACATATATATATAAAGGTTAATGAAAATAAAAGGAGTAAATTAATAAAGGGGAAAATCTGAAATGAAATGCTATATATATATATATATATATATAAAGTACTTTAAAAAATCCTTAAAAAGAAAAAGAATGCTCAATAAAAATTGAGAATAAGTGGAGTGGGGTAGAAATGAGATTTAAGAATAAAGAAATGGAATCCTTAATACAAATGAAATAATGAATGAGATTCAAAAATCATAAAACCAATCTTTAATTTATATTCCATTTTAAAAAACAAGAAAAAAAAGTATTTAAAAAAGTCAAAATGCAGGTTAAAAATAAGTTATTCATAAAAAATCACATTTAATGAATCCTTTAAATTCAATACTCATTAATTATCATAAATTCTACTGAACAACTTTTAAAATTATTGTAGCCGTCCAATCTCTATTACATGTTTAAAGCAACGATAACTATAATAAATATTACAGTAAGTTTAAAGCAACGACAACTATAATAAATATTACAGTAACAACGTAAGCAATGTAAGACGCCAAGCGCCGGCCATTACTTCTTCATTGTTCAAGCTTTTGGAGGAGATCTGTAAACCCAATTTTTCAATCAATCTTTTTAAGAGAAACATATATATATATATATATATATATATATATCTATTCTGTTATGCGGCATTGAAATTCGTCGGATAGGAACGGCAGCTTAAAATTATTTTTCTTCTTCTTCAAAATTTTCTACATTACTCTACAGCTTCTGCAGATTCAACTTCACAATGTCTCTTATCATTAAAAAAAAAAAAAAAAAAAACTTCACCACCGTGTCGGGGAAGAGGCGTGAAAGTGAGAGATCAGAGATCCTATTACAAAACTTCATTCTACTTTCACACTTTCAGCTTTCCCCTCTTTAAAACGTGTCTCAAGTTACTATTGAGCCCTTAAACACCTTATTTAATGTTTCTTCATCTAATATCTACATTGTTTTTTTTTTTTTTTTTCCAACTAAATTAAAGGACTGTTTGAGGAGCTAGTTTCAAATAGTAAAACACCATCTGAAATTTAAAATCCCAACTTTAAATCAAATTTTCTCTATCTTTCATTTTCAAAAAACTCAAACTTTAAGCATGCATTTGGTGCTAAGGTTTGGATTGTAGAGTTTGGGTTTTATATTGATTGTGCGTTTATTGATGCGTTTGAACTGTTGGAGGTAAAAAATGTAAAAACTTGAAATGTGTTCGGAAAAAAAAAATCAATATTGAGCTTGTTTTGTTCGTCTCGAAATTCTATGCAATTTAAAAAAAAAATCATCTCATTTGGACTTGTCTATGCAAAGTTATGGACTTTTAAAATTTGAGTTACAAATTGTGTGAATAATGAAGCTAAGGGAAAAAGACAAAATTGGATTGTAATTCTAAGATTTGAATTATGTATCCAAACGCATGTTAAAAGTCTGTAACTTTATTATTTTAAATCGAAATGAGATGATTTTATGTTAAAATACTCGTAATAACAAGACGAACAAGACAATATCTACTTTGCGTATGTTTTTCTAAACACTTTTTAAATTTTTGTATTATTTTCTATATCATATAACGTTTTCAAAATTTTTCCCTTCAAATACACATTTCCAACCCAACCTTCAACCCACCATCTCCTTATATCCCCCCAAACATGCCCTAAATATTGTGTATTACCATGCTTTCTTCTGCATTCCTCGTCCCCTTTTTGCCATCTCACTGAAAGACCTACAAGTCACGTAGATGCCGCACGTACATCATTGCCGGAGAGAAGAGCGCTTGTAAATTTATCTGTAATTAAACGAAGGGAACAACATTCATGGTCTTTAACATTGGATTGTGTTAATGTGCAATCGTGTTCATGGTCTTTAACAATATGCAGAATTGTTCGGCTAAGTTTTTAGTTCTTTGTCCCACATCGGCCAGGAAGTAAAAAAAAGAGAGGAGAGTTAAAGCTATAAAAAACAACTTAAGAACCATAAAAAAAACATACCTTTCTCGGCCTTTTGGCTAAGATCAAGTGTAGTATCTGTTCTTATCAGTTTAATATCTGATACGTGGACCAATGGTCCACATGATATTAAATTAATTTTTTTAGGGGGAGAGCTCACCACAGTAGCTTGCTATTGGGGCTCTCAAGCGTCGCCTATGTATTGCACTATTGCATGGGCCTGGCGCACCCCACCAAGTCTAGTTCAAAGTTTGGCATATTCTGCATATTGTTATATGACAACGAATGAGTAAAAGAATTTCTCTAATTAATTTCATGTCGTTTGTCATGAAAAAGGAGCATTCTACCATCAAAATGTTTTGCCTTTGTGGAGAATGATCTTAGCATTTACTTTGATAATCGATGTGTACGGGATAGACAAATAAAGCAAAGAAAAAAAAAATATGTGGCAATTGCTCACCCGTAAAGTTACAGCCCCACAATAATGATGAAAACAGCTAAGCAATTCCATAGCAATGCTTCTCTCTTTTAAAAATAGATGATTTATTGTATATTTAGATATGTACGTAGCGTCATTAAAAGTCTGTCTTCACCTATTAAAATGATGTTGCTCTTATTTTATAAAGCATTCTCGTTTACATAGAACAAGTAGTATTTTCTTCAGGAAAAAAAAGTTTTCAAATTGATGACAATGTTCTCTATGTTAAATATTTATTTTCGTTCTTAACGATAGCTAACTGAGTTCTTTTTATGTTCCATTTTGATAAACTATATGTCGTTCAAAACTATATCTTGTTGTTGTTCTCTTGAAAAATACATTTTTTTTTCAAATAAAAGTAAAAATCAGTCGTTAAAAAGTTGTATCATTCTTTGTTTATAGATTTAGCCTAAAAAAGAGATCATATACCTTTATGCTAATCCAGATTCTTAAAAATTATTCAGTAATAAATTATTACTAGAGAGGTAAAAGAACCAATTTACTACCCTTTGATCTTTTGTTTTTCGTTTTTTTTTTTTTTCGTTTTTGTATTATTTAAAAAAATTAAATAAAAAATTATAAGTACCGGTAATCTTTACCACTTATTTTTTTTTATTTTGATCATTTGTTATGTCAGTAAAATTTAATGTGTGACCACGAGTGTCATAATTTTTTTTCTCTTGTTTTTGTTTTTTGTTTTTTGTTTTGTTTTTGTTTTTTTGTTTTTTTTGCTTTCCCTTTTCCTCTCTTATGTACTCATGAAAGGCATATCACTAAGGTTTTATTTTTCCATCAAATAAAAAATATCTAAAATACCTACTTTTTCCTACTTCATTATTATTTCAATTCTCACATATCCATGGACCATCTCTATCACCCTAAACTTGGATTAGACATCCACCACCAATTTTAGTTTCCATCATCAATACACACACACACACACACACACATAAATGTTTATGCCATTTGTGGCTAATTTTACTTGAAAAAATGGATTGTTTGGCATCAATTTTCTTCTTCTTCATTTTTTTTGACTTATTTGTACAGACACCCCTGTAACTTTTTAAATTTGACAGTTTAGTCCTTAATTTTTTTTCCTAGCAATCAACCCCCTAAATTTATAATTTTGGCTATTCAATCCTATGTGCTCAAATTTATAAAAATTTGAACGATTTTTAATACATAAATTGTACACTATTGTCCAAAAAGAGCATTGTTGAATATTTTTGCTTAACTTCAATACAATTTCCTTTAAAAATTTAAACATTATTCAACTATACTCAAACTTAAACCTAAACTTTAAAAGAAATTTGTATTGAAACTAAGCAAAAATGATCAACATTTTCTCTTTTGAGCTTTAATGTGTAACTAGTGTGCAAAAAATTATCATAATTTTAATGAATTTAAGTAAAAAGAACTAAATTATCAAAAAATATTGAAGTTCAAGTGGTTGATTGCCAGGAAAAAAAAGTTAAAGGATTAATTCTCAAATTCTAAAAATTCAAGGGGTATTCATGTAAATAAGTCTTTTTTTTTTTTTTTGAATGCTTTTTAGACTATGGAGAGAGCAAAGCAAGTTGTTAGAGAGTGACCAAGTGCAGTCACATTCAAAATGTGACTCCATAAGATAACGTACCTAGCCAAAACTTTGCTTCCTTTGAAATAATTAGTGTTACACAACTAATTTCTAGCCGTTTTAATTAAATATCAAATTGATATCAGAACAGATTTTTGCTAATTTAATGTCGGAAAATGTCCTTTTTCACCCTTTTACAGATGCTTCTTTTTCTTCCTTGGTATAATGTTGATTTTGGAGTTTGAAGTTTGGAGTTGAGAACTTTTATTAAAAAATTGATTTGGTTTCATCTTATTAAATAGTAAAGCATTATTTTGGGGGACTAGAGTTTCATAGCACGTGAGTAGCTAGGCGCCAAAGTTGTACTTGCTTAATTGTAAATAAATGAGACATTGCAAAGATGAAAATATATATATATATATATTCTTGAGTTTATATTCCTATTGGCCATTTTTCAGAAGAAATAACTACAACAAGAAAGTGCATAGGAGAAAAGGGGACCATAGAAGTAGATGTGTTGTTTAAGACTTTCAAGGGAAAAAAAAAGTTCAGTATTTCTACTAATAACACTATTAGACAATTAGTACTAGTGATACACAAATTCAGATTCATCTTAATAAGATCTTGAATTCGAATCAATTCTGCCGTAATGATTTGATATGTAGACCATAATAGATTTATATTTTAAGCATGAATACATTATTTACTTGAGATTATCTGGATACGCTACCCTTTGTCCATATAAGTTTATAATCTTTTTTAGAGTGTGTGTTTAGTTAGAGGCAAATACCAAATCTCTTGTTTAGCCGGAGGGAAGTGAAGATTAAGAGGAGAGATAGAGTGATGTTCTCTCCCTCCAAGCCTGCATATTCCGTCCGTCAAATCCATCTAATTCAACTTTAAAAAGACCAGTTTACCCTTGATAGTTAATTTAAATCCATCAATTCTTTCAACTTTTCCTCGCTCTTACCCAACAACTAGAAGGAATTTTATAATCCTTCAGATCCTTAATATTCTCATCCCTCCTACCATAAAATAAAAAAATAAAAAAAAAATAAAAAAAGGGGGGGCGGGGGGGGGGGGGGGGGGGGGGCAAAAGAGAAAAAGGGACCATAGAACTTGATGGGTCATTGAAGAAAAAGGATATAGATGAGTCCATTCTAACCATTGAGGCAAATAATTAAGCAACTCTTTCCCCATTCTAAACTCACCTATATACAGAAGACAAGTTTCTAGGCTATTATTGTTTTTAGAGAAATTAATTCAAGTCCCAACCAACTTCATCAACCTTCCCATTTAATAATATCTAATCGTTCTTGCCATCCCCACCAACAACCTAACCACTTTTATTTATACTTTAAGCCAACTGAATCAGAGCCAACCCAAAAAGACATTAAACAAAACAAAACAAAAAAAAAAAAAAAAAAAAACACACACACACACACACACACGAGTTATGGAAGAGAAGGCCATAATTAACTGGCTCTTCTTGACCAATTTTCTTGTACTCCAATTCCTTAAGGTCGTGGTATGTGCAAATGTTCCAGCCATTATTGTGTTTGGAGATTCTTCTGTTGACTCAGGCAACAACAACCAGATTTCCACTGTCTTGAAGAGTAACTTTGAACCTTACGGCCGGGATTTCTACGGCGGTAACCCCACCGGGCGGTTTTCAAACGGTAGGATCCCGACTGACTTCATCTCCGAGGCATTCGGCCTCAAACCAACCATTCCTGCCTATTTGGATCCGACTTATAACATAAACGATTTTGCCACTGGAGTTTGCTTTGCCTCTGCTGGAACTGGCTATGACAATGCCACTTCTAATGTGCTAGTAAGTCCCTAACTCATGACTTCTTAAATTTTGAGTAACTTTGGCCTTGTTTGGTATAGTTTTTTTTTGCCTTTCATTTTCTTCAAGTGAAAAATATTCATGGAGATTATCTTAAGCAACATTCTTCTCCTAATGTGTATCTCACCTTATGTTATAAAATAGAAGAATTCTATGATAGGATATGAAAAAAGATCCTACTGATAAGACATAACTCTCATTTGATACTTTTTTTAAAATTTATTTTTCAAACTTTTTTGTATGATTTTATTTTTTCATAAAAATTTGAATTTACTATTTTCAAACGGACTAATAGCTTTTAACCGTCAAATCACCTTAAAAATCAAAACAGGTTAGAAAATGCGTGGCAATAAAATGAAAATTGATAAAATTATGACGGTTCAAAACTGAGTCTATCAATGAAGCATTTATTTATGCATTATCGTAGAATTCTCTCATGAAACAAACTAATGAAAACTCTACCAAACACGGCCTCATGTGACAATAACTATACTCAATGCAAACAATTTAATTGGGTGTTTTTTCTTTTTTTCTTTTTAATTTCCTCAGTCAGTGATACCATTTTGGATGGAATTGGAGTACTACAAGCAGTACCAAAATGAATTAAGAGAATATCTTGGAATTGAGCAAGCTAATGGGGTTATAAGTGAAGCACTATACCTTCTTAGTATAGGAACCAATGATTTTCTAGAGAATTATTACATAAATCCATTTGGAAGATCATCTGAATTTTCCATAGAGGAATACCAAAATTTTCTGGTGGGAATTGCTAGGGATTTCATCACGGAGCTTTACTATCTTGGAGCAAGAAAGATATCCCTAGGTGGGCTTCCTCCAATGGGGTGTCTCCCATTGGAGAGAACGACGAACATCTTTTGGGGGAGTCAGTGTATCGAGGAGTATAACAATGTGGCCCTGCAATTCAATTGGAAGTTGCAGGCTCTGGTTGCAAATCTCAACATGACACTTGTTGGATTGCGCCTCGTCTACTCGGACCCGTATGAGATTCTCTACGAAATGATCCAAAATCCCTTCGCTTTTGGTAAGTCTAATTTCTCTCTTTTCTATGGTTGTTCTAACATGTTCATAAATAGTAAATGTTCTTATTAATATCCTTATTTGAGTTGGAAAAATTAGGTGGAAGACTATTTTTAGCTAACCAGTTTAAATTAGCCAAACTTTTTTTTTCCTTAGGTAAATGACTCTGTTTTTTTTTTTTTTTAATCGGGTTTTATGATGATTTGATGATAGACCATGGATCCATTACTGATGGAGCTATGGTATATTATTTATAGATCAGTAAAAATCACTGATTGACCATCAATTTTATCTGTAATGACTAGCAAATAGTTCAGTACTGATAAACCATTAAAAAAATGACATTTCTCTTAAATTAGGAAAACTTGAGATATTTATTAAAAAAAATGACTGTAAAAAAAATATCGTTCTCCTAAACACCCTTATCTATGATGAATAGATGATTAATGATATTAACGCTGGTGCTTCTTTAGAGGTTACTATTGTAGTTTTAGATTTTGATTATAATTGAAAGATCGGTCTATTATCACCGTAACATCTTTAATTTATTTATTTATTTATTTTATTTTTTATTTTTCAGGATTTGATGATGCAAATATAGCATGTTGTGGGACAGGATTGTTTGAGATGGGATATTTGTGTGACAAGATGAACCCATTTACCTGTTCAGATGCAAACAAATATGTGTTTTGGGATTCTTTTCACCCCACAGAAAAAACCAATGGTATTGTAGCCGATCATGCGGTGAAAAATTCCCTATCTCAGTTTTTTTACTGGTGACTACTGTTAATTAAGCTATTAGTTTAGTCACTGCAGTTATTTTCATTGTAGCAGTAATTGTTAATTTGTGATTCTTAATATTTATGCTTACACATATATAGAAATTGCAACATTTTTTTTTTTTTGAAGTATGATTTCTTTAAATATTTTATATATCCCCAAACCATTTATGCATTACCACTGTCCATACTATTTGAAATTTATTAACAAACATCATAAGAAAAAATGGCCTCAAGTGTCAAAGTCATGAGGGCGATTGGAGCGAGCGATAACTAGTCAGTCAACTATTGACTATTTGTACTCACCATCGATGTTGAGATCTAGAATTTGAATCCACCAATCGTCAAATTAAAAAAAAACAAAAGATAAAGAAAAAAATCCTTGGAACAATGAAAAAAAAAAAAGAATAATCCACATTTATGCAAAAGAAATATTATTAAGGAAATAAACAATCCTACTCCTTTCAAATACAATAACAAACTATTATTAAAAAAAAAAAAAAATTGTCAACTCCACATCCCTTGATAATATTAAAAGGAAGTTTAGTGACTCTTGATCTAATAGTTTATCTGTCACATATCAAGACCCAAATTAACATACGGCCTATATATATATATATATATATATATATATATATATATATATTTAAGACCCACGAGCCAACATTTTCTTGTATTCCTCCCAAGATTGGTGTCGTTCAAGTTTCAATCTCTCATAGAAATCTTCGATGAACTCTTGGGCCTTCACATCAACCACATTATTCAAATTACCATTTTCACCCTCTTCACCTCTGAAGGCCTCCCCTAAAACCAGCTCTTCTTCCGGGGCATTTTGGTAATTATGACCCTCCTCCTGGTCATCACCAAAAGGCTGGCGGCTTATTTGTGACAGATGGCGGTGATCGGGGCGGTGGCACGGAGGGAAATGGTACTGCTGATGGTGATGGTAACAGATACCTGCCTTTGAAGAGCACAAGAGCAAACGACGTCGTTTGCATAGGCACGTTTTGGGAATCCCGAAGCAAAAGAGTCTTGATCGGACGGCGTGCGTGAAGTGCTTCCAAACCTTCTTAGGGTGTGGAAGATTATTGTGTCTAGAGGTGAAGAAGCTCATGAAAATGAAAATGAAAAAATAAAAATAAAAAAAAGGGGAAAAAAAATCTCAAAAATGAGGTTTTTCTTCTCTAAAGGATTATGAGACAAATAAAGCAAAGCAAAGGTTTTTGGAATTGTTTTTATGGATATTATTTTTCCTCTCATGGATTGGCCAAATTTATATATGTTAGCTAAAGGCTAAAACTTTGGCTACGTCCAAATCTCACAAAAAGGGAAAGGAGATCACATATTTTTAACTACGATTGATTATGTGAAAATCTTCTTAATTTAGGGAAATTTTCTTGATGGCTCTGAATATATTACAATCAAGAACGGAGCTACTTAGTACTGAACAGTTCAATTTGCCTGCTTTGAAAACCTTATGATTTGTTAATTTTGCTCCTATTAAGATTCAATATTCTCATATATGCAGATATATCCGTTGAACTTCAAAAAAAAAAAAAAAAAAATTCCCCTCATTTTGACACAAACTTTATTTTTTAATTCTAAAGCCTCATTGGTCGATACAAGAGCTGAAAAGGATAAAGTTATAAAGAAAATGGATATAATTTACACTTTCCGACTACATTTGTTAATGGTAAACTTTTTTTTTTTAATCATATTTTATTATGTTATTTTTTCTTTAAAAAAATTAATATGCACCACTTTAGGTGAAAGACTGGTTTTGTCACTGAAGATAATATATATATATATATATATATATATATATATATAGATACGTATATTTCTATATTTTGGAGAAATCACTGATTATAAGATTGATACGTTATCAATTGTCTTGTTTTCCAAGAAATATATATGCTCCTGATCACTAGCTAGTTAATATATTGAAATCTTGTAAAATAATCATGTGTGCTTTTTCAGCCGAAAAAAACACATGTGGCTTGATCTATTTATCTTATGTGTAAAACTTTTTTTTTTTTCTTGGGGGTTTTAGAATTATATGTGGAAAATACTTAGCAAATTTAGATTTTATATGCTCCAAAATTAAGGCTGGAAGTGGACAGTATCTGCCTTTAAGGTATTCATATATAAGTTGTCGACACTTGTAATATACAACATAAAAACTGGAAAGTAATTTTGTTTGCTGAAAAGGACAATATTACTATGGTGTAATAAAGAAAAAGAAGCTTTTATATTTTCCATCTTCTTTCTTTTTTTTTTAGTAACAAAAATGGTTTCAGTGATTTTGATTCCTTGATGATAGTTAGATATGGCAATGGGACACTGTGGAATGGGATGAGTATGCTTTTCTAACCCAATTCCCATCCTCTTTTTTAGCTCAACATACTTAGGCAGATGCAGGGGTTGAGAATCTCTACTAAAAGTGTTATACTCATATCATATCTATTTACCCATTTGGAATTAAAAAAAATATACAAAACAAATTTCATTAACGTTTTTATAAAATTTAGCAACATAATCACAAATGTAGCTAAAAAATGAAATTAAAATATTAGGGCCCGTTTGGGGGCGGTCTCCAATTCCATCTCCTTTCTTTTTTTTTTTTTTTTTTGGTCTTTTTCTTCAATTCAAAATTATTTTTTACTTTTCCTATTTTTAAATGTCTACAATAAACTCAAATTTAAAAGTCCATAACTTCTCATTTTAGATAAAAATAAGATGATTCTTATATCTAAATGCTTAAAACAACGAGACGAATAAAATAAAATTTATTTTGCATATATTTTTTTAAATACATTTCAAATTTTTTCTATATCATAACACACGATTCCAACCCAACCTCGAAAAATCCGTCTCCAAATGTCCCCCAAACAGGCCTTTAAAAACAAATTCAAATTTTAAGAATCTCCAAACTTAATTCATAAAGCGAATTAAAATATTAAAACACTAAAATTATTATTCTCCAATGTGGTAACCCAAATTATGTCATAATATTACTCCATGAAGCGGCGTTTTAAATATATCAAAGAGAAAAAGATAGTCAAACTTACCAATAACCAAAGTCAAATGATTATTGGCTTGTATAGTTTCTCTTTTGTCTTTTTTTTTTTTTTTTTTAATGAAGGTGTTTCTTTTTTTTTTTTATTCCAATCAAAAAATTAAATTTATATATATATATATATATATAACAAAAAATACAAATAGGGAAGCTTCCCTTACCTCCACCCAGCACTCAACTGGGGGTTAATTTTGGCCCCTATATCCATTCCGTATTCATATAATATCCCTCAGACTTGTTTAATTAGGGATTCTACCCATTTCGAAAATGTTTAATGAGTTGGGTAGAAGTTTGATAGTTGGACTAAATTTAAAAAAAAAAAAAAAAAATCTTTCCTTTGTAATTTTGTAACCTAAGAAGATTAGAGAAGTGCATGTTATCACTCTCTAACAAAAGAAACAAGAAATGCAGACTGTCATCAACAGTAATGGATTAAAAACAGTCATAACATCATAAGTTTGAAAAGTATTTAAATTTTTGTTAAAAAAACACACTATAAAACAAAAAACTTTTTAAATAATGTCAAAAAAAAAAAAAAAAAAAAAAGCAGTCACGGCCATAATATTCCTAGCACAATACAATGAAACATACTTATGCTTTGTTTCTTGATTTGCCATATATAAATATATTTTTAAACGTTAATACTGCAAATTTATAATGAGTATTGCTATTCGACTCCCCAAAACCATGAGGCTCACTTCAAACAAAGGTGAGCCCCACGCAAGCAAATGGGATCGCGGAATGACTAGAGAAGTTATTGAAATCCAATTTTCGACTAAAATCAAACTTTATCCGAAGTTTAAAGTGTATATTTTTGCTTAATTTTCTCTCATTAAGAAATCACTAGGGGAATGATTACTAAAATTTTTTATTCTTAAGAGCAATTTGTATTCCAAAAGTTTTGTTGTGTTTTGTTGCATATCAAACTTACAGGCATATGATACAAATTTTATTATCTTTTTGTAGCAGAGAAGAATATAATCATAGGAAAAAAAGAATAAAAAATTGAGATTAATAATCAGATAAAGTACAAGTTATAAATCTAAATTATTACTGGAGATTTACAAATTGCAATATTTTCCTGATAATTGAAGTTTAATTTCCCCTTAAAAAAACTTTTAGTATTTTATTTATTTCCCACCCTTGAGTTAGGTCATTTCAGTATTAATCACGATATGGATCTTAGTCAAGTTTGTGATTCAATTTTGCTAACTCTTTTTCAAGCACAAATTCATAATCTTAAAAATAAATAATACAATTCTCAGGGGAAAAAAAAACACAACACTTCAAAAATAAATAAATATATGTTTATTTTTGTAGAAATAATCAAATAACTAAAGCTTAAGAGACAAATCCATAATTTCTTGTCATTATCATCTGCAGATTGATCGGTAGCTCTTTCAAGAGCTTCACTCCGGGCTGCCCAATTGATACCGATGTTCGAAGTAGTAGTCACAACACTAGAACCAGCGAAATTGCGAAAAAATCCACCGCTAATGTCTTCAAATCTTGAAGAAGAACTACTTCCTCCAAACCCTAATCCACCAACACTATTAGAAGAAAAGCCCTCGGATCTCGGTATCTCATCGATGAAAGATTTAGGGCTCATAAAACCATGCCTTGACCACCACAAGCCGCCACCGCCATCACTACGACCGCCATCAAGGCTGAACCGGGGCCCACTAGGGGTGGCCGGATTAGGCTTATGAATCATTGAGCTCATCCGGACCCCAAGTGGTGACCTATTGAAAGATGATCCGTATAAATGGTGGGAGGGAATGTGTGAATAAGGGTAGAAAGGGAATTGAGGATGACCGAACAACGCCGTTTGATCGATCCCTCGGCGTCGTTTGGCAAGTGCACGCTCTCGTTTGTGTGCATTTTGATGTCCCCCCAACGCTTGCGAAGTTGTGAACGATCTCTTGCAAAAGTTGCATGGAAAAAACCCTAGTTTCGGTCTCATTAGGCTTCTTCTCACGTTCGATCTCCGCCGACGACTCTATGATCTTGTTGTTGGCTTGAGGAGGAGAACTAGGGTTTATAGAATTGAAAAGATTGAGTTCTAACTTCGATCCGCTTATCGATTTGTCATTCGAGAGCTTCAGATCAAGAAGAAATCGAGTACTCAATCCGGTTTCTTCTGGTGGATGAGGTAGTGAATCTTGTGACTTTTCTTTCATTTCCATTTGTATTTTCTTGTGATCTCCATACGAGGCAGCAGAGATGCTTGACGCCTCCGAAGGGCTAGCTTCTAAAGCATGGTCTTCCATGGCAAGAAAGAAAAAAAAAAAAAAACAAATCAATAAAAAAATAATAATACAACAATAGAAATTAGAGAAATAACAAAAGGAAAATATTGAGTTTTGGCAAAGGTTGAAGAGAGTCGGCTCTTGTATTTATGCGGCTTTTGAAATTAATGCATGATCTCCATATTTGGAAAGAGATTTCGGTTTGTAACTATTAATTATTGCATTATAAAATTAGCAAAAGAATAGTGAAACTTTGTTTGATTTCGGGCATAAAAATTACAAAAGTTTTGATTTGCATGGAGTTTGAATTTGATATGAAAACATGCATTAAAGTGAGAAGCAATTAATTTAAATTTTAATTGGTCATCCTAGTATCGGTTTCTTGTTGATGAGTTGTCTATTATCATGCAAAAATGCGTATAAATGGAAATAATTGAAGTAATATTTCGTAATTAAAGAAATGAGTGTTGTGAATTTCCTAAAATATCGGCAATATACAAGAAATCACAATTTAAAAATGTTCTATTCACACACATCTTATTTGACTTTAACTCACCTCTTTTAATCAAATTTCTTATTAAAGAAAAGCCTCAAATCAAATGACAAAAAAGGAGAATTATTACATAATTAAATTTTATTATGTTATAAAAAGAAACTTACTGTTAGTCTTCCCCCCCCCCCCCCCCCCCCCCCCCCCCCCCCCCCCCTCTGTTCTCATTCGCACAAATGGCATATATTCAAATAAATACCATATAATAAACTTATAAATAAAAACCATAATTTCACTTTTCAGTGACTATTCCAAAAAAGTACATGGAAATATGTCATATTAGGTACGCTATATTTTTCTTTTTATATAAAAACTTTGTTGTTGTTATATATATATATATATATTATATATATATATATTTGAATTAAAATATCATTGAAGACTAATAAAACTATATAATGGATAATTAGAAGTTACTAAGTGCTTGTTTGGTTCACAAGCTTAAACCATTATTTTCAAACTTTTTTTTGTCTTTTTCTCAAAAAGTTTTTGTTTTTTTCTCAAAAAGTTTTTTGTCTTTTCTGAAAATTCAAAAAAATTTACTATTGAAACTTAAAAATTTCAACTCAAAGTCATGAACCAAACAAATCCTAAGATTAAGTTTTCGTTTTTAAAGGGCCACTATGATATTTTGTTCAAATTTATAGTTAAAAGAAAAAAAGAAAAAATTGAGCACCAAAAGTCCGTTATTCCCTCCGTCATTATTAATTATAGTGTACCCTTTTTTTTTTCAACGCATGTCACGCCAAGAAGTATGCTCCTAATTACGAGCTAGTTAATGAAATCTTGTTAAATCACCATAAGTGGCTTTGATAATCTTACAAAATAAAGATTTTGTATTCTCTTCTTATATAACCAAGTTCGCCAGCTTTTTTTCACCCCCACAAAATAAAAAATAAAATAAAAAATGGTAGCTTAGCTTGGGCAGCACAACTCAATAATTTTTACACACATGATGTGCAATCAATGTTTATGAATACACAGGATATGCATTAAAATTTTGCACGCTTGTTAATGAACAATTACAAAAAAAAAAATAATAATAATAATAATAATTCCAAAAAAAAAAATTCCAAAAAAAAAAAAAAAGAAATCACTAAAGATAAGCATCTCACGTTTTCTGTTTTTGGAATAGTGTTAAACAAACATATTCTAATTCCAACTTTTTTCACAAAATCTTTCTTTTTACTAATAGCTGCAAAATTTTATCATTAACTAAGACAATATTCTTTTGAATACCTACTAACAAAAAAAAAAAAAAAAAAAAGATATTTAGTTTAAATAAAAATGGATTAAAGTTGGTGTTCTTAACCTAATTCGTTTATTTATCTTATGCATTGTGTATGCAATCAAGCCAGCGTATCATTTCTCCCTAAAGTACATATCCTAAGTGGGTTTATCTAAGCCGGTTTTGAGCACCATTGCGGCGTTGTCGTTTGAACTTGTCGTCTGTTGGCAAGATGCTTCCTGATGTTTTAATTTCAACACAACCCTCCATATATATGATTTTACAGGCCAATGAGATACGTAGAATTATGACAAACAAAATCAAGACGCTTTTATCAATCAAATACATAATTAGGGTAAAATAATTTTGTTAGCTAAAAAAGAACCATTTTATTAAGGGGTAATCCTTGCTTTAATTCTCTAACCAAAGATAAAGAAGTGCATTTAATCACTCTCCCACCGATGATAGAAGAAAACGTAGATTGTAATAGATTATAGTCGTCATAATTTACAGATTTGGAGCTTAAGAAAAAATTATTCCATACAAATATATCATTAACTCTTCATAATAAGCAATCCAACCATAGCTAATATTATACAGGGCTCCTTCAAGCTCCTTTAAATTGCACTGCTGCCACTTCTTTCGAGTAATATTTCAAAGACGATCATAGGGATTTCTGAAACTTTTTAGGAGCTCGGGGATATCGTAACCCAGCATGTCGTCGACGGATTGAATCATTTTCGGTTTCAACTTCTCAAACTTGTCAAAACTATAGCCCTTCAGTATCTCCCTAAACTGCTCTACGCTTGGGAAATCCCCGGGCGGGAGATGAAACTGCCTTTGGACCTGTATTAAGCAGCAAAGATAAGCAAATACGATAATTTTTGTGTCTCAAATCGTTTTGTTGGGGGGGGGGGGGGGGGGGGGGGTGGTGTTTTGCCTTGGTGCACCCTAAATTAATCAGTGTTTGAAAATCTATTGCCCAACGATTTTTGCACAAATGCACACGAAACTTGGTTGGCGAGTTGCATCCTGAACTTTTTAATTTTATTGCTGAGCCCTAATCGGCATCCGATATCGACAGGACTGCATTGCAAGGATTGCCAAATTTAAGGTCCTAAATGCCAATGTTAAAAATTAAGGTCCAACTTGAAAATTACGAAAAGTTTATGGTGTATTTGTGCAAATTACCCTTTTGTGCTTGTGATAATATGTGTGACAGTGTATATATATATATATAGAGAGAGAGAGAGAGAGATTAGAACCTTTCCAAATTCGTCTCCTAAATTATCAACAAGTCTCTGCTGAGTCTTGGCTTTGCCCATCATAGCAGGCATCTCTTTCTTTAAATGGCTGACAATGTAAGCGTGTATCTTGGCAGCCCTGGCACGCTTCACGAATTCATTGATCTACGGAAACAAATTTCGTGAGAATCGCCTCAGTAGCTAAACTACTTAAAGAGCTTAAAGGATCAATAATATGCACATGTACACTTCATTAACAAAAAAAGATTACTTACCCGTCGATCGCAAGCCCTCTTCGGGATATCTTTTAGATCAGAGAGAAGATCCTCCTGTTCCTTTTCGAAAAGCTCTTTGCCAATTGGACCTGTAGCAGCTTCATTTACTGGTTTGTCGTTGAATGAGCTGTTAAAATCCACGGAGAGGAAAGCTGGTTAGGCCAAATAAAACGACTCAGAATCTGGTGGAACACAGGTCCATATAGAACTCTTTAAAATTTACGGAGTTAAGAACCACAAACACAATTTATTTTGCACCCTCAGCCAAATTGCTCAACTTAAACAAACGAAACTATTTGGACTTCATAGCCAAATATCCAGATAAGAATATAACAGAGACGCTACCCGATATAAACACGCATGACTTCAGGAGTATTAATGACCTTCCCAAGTGACCACATCAATGCTCCATAAACCCTCATTAGCTGCAATATGGAGCCAATAAACAATAATTAGTTTTCCATAACTGAGGCCAAGTATAAAAGCAAAAACGAAAAATTCGGGAATAACTTGGTGAAAAGGTAATTACTTGTTGAGTATCAACTTGGTCAGCCTTGTTCAACACCACACGGATCTTGTCATCGTGACCGCGTAATGAAGAAATCACACGTTTAAATTCATCACTAATATCAAGTTTGTGAGGATCAAAGAGAAGGAGAATAAGGTCGCACTTTGCAGCAAACCACGAAGTTACACCAGTAAAATCGTAGGCCCGTTGTGTTCGTTGCTTCTCTCCTGAAAGAACTCCAGGAGTATCCACAAATGTAATGTGCTCCAGCAGCTTTAAATTAAAAAGGGTAATGCTTTAGATACGTTGAAAGATAATGTATAGAAGTTCAGGTTCATTTCAAAGGACTAACTTACGGGATGCGGCATTTGAGAACACTCAAATTTTGACAAAAATGCAGTCCCAAATGTCGTAAGCCCACTGAAGGGCATGTCAGCTTGGACGGCGACAGTGTTGCCAGGAATACTTCTTTCATCAGTCCCAGACTGTATACAAGCAGCATAATACAATGCAAAAGAAACATCACAAAGCATTATTCATAGAAGAAGGAGAACAAGAGCAGTAACTAAATGATACGTGAAAAATTCGGAAAATTTCAAAGAAATTGGAAAAGGAGATGGATTTGCAATTACCATGACGACAACAAATCTGTCAGTTGTAGGCTCCGGTCCAATATGAGCTCCTGTTAACATTATATGGAATGAGAATTAAAATAAATGAAAAATGTTTGCAGTGAATACTGCATAGATGCATAATCACATCCGCACTATCAAAAAGTACGGGACAGAGAGAGAGACAGAGTGAGGAACTTGCCTGGATAACTGCTTCTTAGCAAATGCTTGATGAATGTTGTTTTCCCAGTAGAGTATTGACCCAAAAGCATAACCATGGGTTTTGCCTCAAAATCACTATTTGTCTGCAAATCATAGTGACAGTACACTATTAGTAGAAAATTAACCATTTGGCAATACAAGTTCTGTTAAAAAAAATAATAAAATAAAATAATATTCGGTGCAGAACAAAGAAAACACCAAAATGGGAAAAGAATAACAAGCGCCAAATCAGGAAAAGAATCACAAGAAAACACAAATTATACTTACTAATGCAGGGGATACAAAATCATTAAACTGATAAGCAACTTCTAGTGGCTTCAGCTTCTTAATATATAGTCGTTTCAAGCCGTCAATGATTGATGTCACCGAGGAAAGAGACACCTAATTAAACATCACTTTAATAAATTATTCCGGGTATATATAATAGGGAAGTGGATATAAGAACATTGCAATTAGTAAGAGATAGCAAAATCTTTTGTGTGCAAACAGCAGCATTCATGGGAATTCAGGCAAACGAGGGGAAAAAAGAACACAAACACAATTTGCTCAAAAGAAGAAGAGAGAGTCGCAAACTTGTAGGAAAAAGGCATACCATTTTAGATGATTTTGAAGAAAACCACTGAGCTGAAGGTGATTGTTCAACTATAGAACCACCTGCATCATTGCCGATCAGTAAATTCACACTTAAAGGTTAAACAAACCTAAAGCTTAATGACCATAAAGGGGACAGCACTCTAACCATTTACATCGAGCTCGCTTGTCTTCTGCGAACGCTTTTTCTTCTGGATAAAGTAAGCAAGTTCGAGCAAAAGTAGTGAGGCAAATTAAAAATCTTTATAAAAAAAAACAAAAAAAACAAAAAAACAAAAACAAAAAGGAAGAAAGAAGCCAGAACTACTAAATGTATATAATATATATATATATATATATATATAGACACACACACTTACTGCTAGTAATGCATCCAAACCTTCCAGAACAGGAAGCTTCAAATTTTCCAAGTTCACTGCAGTACATGAAGAAAATTTCAATCTTTTGAAACATTAATCTGATAACCTTCATGTATTGAAATTGAAAACCTTTTTGGAATTTATTTCACTGGTTGTGGCCAAATGAGGATAGCTCAATTGGTGCTAAGAGGATAGTAAAAAAAGAACATATAAATATACATATAAACATATATATATATAGGTAAGGTTTGCATTAATACGTAACATTTTCAGTAATATGCTATAAAATTACATATCCTTACATGAAAATCAACTAGTAGTCATATGAGTTTTTTTATTTTAAAAAAAAAAATTCATTTGCCGGACCGATATGAGCGCTAGACTGAAGATTAATCCTGTAAATATACACACACACACACACACACACATATATATATATATATATATATATATTCAGTATAGTCAATTTACTAAAGTAGGAAATCTCACCATTGCTATTCAATAGATCATGTGTTACTTCATGTCCAGCTTGCGCCAGAGAAACTAGCTGAACACCAGAAATAGCAAAAATTTAGGCATTTCAGAAACTGAAAACTCGAAAAATGAGATATTTTCTACCCTTCCAAACACACAAAAACTAACCTGCATAGCAGCAACAAACTCCCCAAATCCAAGATATCCCTGTCTCTTAGAATCCGCAACCGCCCAAACCTGGGGGTGAAGAAACGGAACAAATAAAAGTTCAATCAAAGCATTTACATGATATATATATATATATATATATATTTATATATGTATAACATATATATATACGAACGAAAGATGAACCTGCTTGAGATCTTGCCGGGACAAATTTGACAAGGCGAAGAACTTTATCGCGTCATTACCGGTAATGCGGCCATCGCCGTCTGAACAGAAAAAAGAAAATTTTAGCTTTCTCCGGCTAAAATTTTCTCAGGAAACAAACAGAAAATCACGGAGCGAAAATCGTCGGAAAGCGGAAGAAGAATGTACGTACCTGAATCGGCGTAAGCGAACCATTCCTGAAAGATCTTCTGGTGCTCCTTGGAGCACGAGCTCAACGGAGAAGAACCAATCTCCATTGAGGAAGGGAACGGGAGAGGGAAAAGCCGGCGGAAATCGCTTTTCCTTCCCCGTTTTCAGGCGGTTTCAGAGCTCGGAAAATGTGAAGATCTTTCCTTCCGTGTTTTCTTTGGCGGAAGGGGAGGGTGCCAGCGAGGGAGAGAGGAAGGGGAATCCTTCGTACGGACGGAAAGTGGGGTGGGGACAACCGCACTAGAGAAACGACAGTTCTGTGCAGCGACGTCGTTTTGGGCTCAGGTTTAGCTGCAGTAATGGCTAATGGCGGTTAAAACGGTGAATTTTGTTAGAACTGAAAGTCAAGAACCAAACGACGCCGTTGTTTTGCATGGGAAAGACTTTATTGAAGTGGGTTCACTTTTCTCATGACAACTAAAAAAATAATTAATATAATTATTTATGAGGGAAACTGGGGTTTTTTTTTTTTTTTTTTTTTTAAGGTGTGTTACTATGACCAATAATTACCATGAATCATTTTCTTATTACAAATATTATAGTAAGTGTGTCTACTAACCTATATCAATTTTTATATAAGAGACAAAACTATATACTATAAAATTGTTTCTTTTGGTTTTGGTTTTTTCACTGAATTGTAGCCTGTACATTCGGTTTTTTGGGTAGTTGAGACTAAGATCGACAGTGACTAAATGGTCATTGTCCACCTCCTATTTTTTTAATGAAGAAAATGAATCTTTTTATCGATTTAACTTGGACGGTTTTGATGTCCTATGATATTAGGAATCGTTAAGATGGCCACACTAACATCCATAACTATTTCAAGATAATCCATCCATAATTACGTTTAAAACCCTCGTGGACTCCTAAAGTAATGAAGTCAATTATCTTTGTTTCGTTAATAAAAGTAATGAAGTCGATATAAAATAACAAAGGGGTTTAATTAGATCAATTGAGACAATTAGACTATCTCGATTCATGTTTACTTTTTATAACTCAACCAATTATAATGCTTCAGTCATCTTAGCAAGATGCGATCACCAATTAAAAAAAATGATTGAGAAGCAAAATCGCATGCTTCGATTAAACTCATCATTTTACAATATAACTAGACAAAATCGCATTTTAACATTACAACAACAAGATTTTAATAGGACAAATTAATAATCACATAGAAAAATTAATACTCAAAGGGTATCCCAATTGACATTCATATCCAAATCTGATAAAAATTTTATGTACATACATCATATCTAACATTCCAGTGATATTTTCAATTTTGCATTCTTAAAAAAAAAATTCATGTGATTTTGATCAAAATTAAAATTCAGAAATGTGCACTACCGTAAAAGATCGAAAAAACACATACTCAACTATTTCTTTGATCATTTTCATTTTTCACTGGCAGCCCGATGGTGTAAGATAAGCAGAAACGTGTGTTGCAACTTGCAAGAATAAAATGACATTCACTAATTAAAATTAAGTTCCTAAACAATATGTATTATTCCACATCCCAATTATTGAAAAAAAAAATAGTGAACTTTGAACATTAAAAAATAATAATAATAATAACTACGAAATTACACAATCTCTTATTATACATTATTACGTTGCATCAAAAAGAAGAGACAAGAGAATAGATGATAACTCTATTTTATAGAGTTATTTTAGTATTTTTAATCTTATATTTTATTATAATCTTGTTATTTATTTTGATTTTTTTTCTAAATTATTATATTGCCTCAAATGTGTAAGTTAATTATATTAATAAGAAAAATTAATAATTTAGAGCTTAAATGGTGTCAAAACATAAAAAGAATGCTCGGAGAAATTCGGAATCAGCTTCCATCACTCTCAGATGTTCTCCACGTGCTCCCCCGCGCTCATTCAGCCGTCGAATTAGCATCTAATGGTCCAGATCGCGAGTTCCAGCGGCTCACCTTCAGGCTGCGCATCCAAGGACGCGTGTCAGGCCAACTCAGAGATGCAGATCCCGTGTGCACGTCCGCACTAAATCCCACGTGCTCCTTCGTCTTCCAGCCAACGCTAGCCTACCACGTGTCTGCTGCTTTTCTCCAGCCAGCCGATTCTCGCCACCTGTCGGCGTTGGCCCTAGGGCTGACTGCGTCAGTCAATTTGCAGCCAAGAAAAGAAAAATAAATAAAGAAACGGGGAAAGTCAGCTGGTTGGGAGGCTTTAAATAGAAGCCTAGGGCTTTGTGCCCATTGTCTTTTGGCTGCGAGAGAAGCCAAAAACCAAAGAAGAAAAAGAAAAAATATATTTTAAGTTTTAGGTTTATTTTTTTACAAAATTAAAAAGGAGATTATCTTGAATTATCAAAAGAAGAGGAAGAAGAAAATTTTTAAACTGAGTTTTTTTACTTTATTTTTTTATCTTTTTATTTTTATAATTTGAGAATGATTTAACTTTTATTTTATGGATTTCTATTTTTATTTATGAAGTAATTTTATTTTTTAGGGATACGATTTATCTGAATTATGATTATTTGAGTTTTCTATTTTTAATTGATTGATATTCTATTCTAGTTTTATGTTGAGTCTTTTAATTTATGCTTAATGCTTGTGAATTTTTGGTTAACTTTTGCATGATTTGATATTTGATTTGAGACTGAGAAGTAATAGTTGAATAAGTCCTTGTTTAATCTATCATGAGATTATCATAAGTTAGAGATAGTTATGAAACTTGTGCAGTATCATGAATTTATGGATCTTAATTAATTATGATAAGTTGTTTGAGACCAAAAGGTGATAAGACTTATTATAATAAATTGTTAATACTTGAGAAAGATTAATGAATATGTTAGAGAGATTTGCTGGTAACATAGGAAATAGACATTGATTAATTAGATTAGAGGATTTGAATATGATTAATCCGGTGAAATAGGAAACACTAAATTTTTTATATTTTTTATATTTTGAGTCTTGTCTTTTTACTTATTTTATTATTTTTATTTAAAAATCTTTTTTTGATTATTCAAATAAAATTGGAATTAATATAATTTTAGTAATTGATAATGATAATTCTTGTGAAAATAATATTGTACTTATCACGTTATTACTTATTTACCACACTGTTTACTTGTAATTTTCAGCAATAATATAGAACTGAAATTTAATACAAGAAGACGAGAACTTTTAAAACTGCAACCAAACGGGGGTTTTCTTCAAAGTTAAAATTTCTTTTATCTGAAAAAAAAATCACTGCCCAACTCCATTTTTTTTCCCCCTTTTGTTTTTTTCGCCAGTATTTGGTGACAGTGATTTTTTTTTTTTTTTTTGTAGATAATTACTAGAAATGGCTATATGGACAAGAAAAAAAAAATTACTAGAAATTTTTTTTTTACAAGGCGTTAATGGTCTTTCCAAGTAGCCAGAGAACCAAAGCAAGCTCAACACCAAATATGCTGTGTATTGTAGATCTGTCCAGTGTAAACCCAAACACTGTAATTCCTGCTCTATTGTTCTCAAAATAATTCACTGCAATAATTTCCAAAAAAAAAAAAAAAAAACATTAGATTGAGTTGTTGAAAAGCCTATATATATATATATATATATATATATATATATAAGTTATATTTTTTGGGGGGTTTTGACTTACCTAGAGCTTGTCTCTTTTGAAATGAAATTGTGCTATAAGCATATGCTGGGATGAACTTGGTATTGTCCACATCATCCTCTTCACCATCCTCCTCATCCTCATACTCACCTCCGGATTCTACTTCACCGACCGCCGGGAACGTCACTTGGTGGCCAGCGGCGAGAGCCACGGGGGTCTCACTATCAACCGCATCGAAGGAATCCAACGTTGCACAGACGTGCCACTTGGCAGCTAGACATGTGATCGCTTGTGCCTTGTGTGTGATCTTTGTTGCACTGCGCAGTAGGATGAGGACCCGCGGCAAGTAGTGTCATGGAACATAGCTACACCAAAAAATAAAACAACAAAAAAAAATTATTAAAAAAAAAAAACTAGTCTAGAATTTATAATCTTTCAGAATAATTATTCGGTTTTATTAGGTTAAGTACTATTGTCGTACCTTTTAAATTACAACAATTTGTATTTTGTATGATTTTAATTCAATCTAAACGTACATTATTAAAGATGTTTATCCTTGAAATTCCTTGAATAATTTTGATTAAATCTAACAGTAAATCTGCCTATCATAGAAACTCTTATATTAACATCTTTTTATTTTGAGCAATATGATTTGTTACCATACATTGCTTAATTTTTATATTGACAAATCAATATCAGAAGTCACAAATTAATTATAAATCAGATATTGATATCAACCATGTGATTTATGTCAGTGTTAATCAAATTAGTGCCTAAAAAATTTCTTCACATGTATCTAACCATATATATATTTGTGTCGTTTTCTTAAATCATACGGTTACAGTCAATAACCTTATTAGTTATACATGATTGAATGTCCTCACAATTAGTGACGGAGCCACAGTAATGTGAGGGTAGACATATGCCGCCATTCACAATTTAGAAACTTTAGTTTTTTCCTCTAAAATTGTTTGTAAAAAAATTTTTTGATTGTTTTCAGAGTAAGAAAAATTTCTTGACTCTGTCATTGTTCGTGACAGAATTTCCCTACTATAAAGGTGAAATCCGTGATAATCCTAATAAATGTAAAAGGGGATATTATGACTTACCGCAAGTTCACCTGCCCTGAAAATGTTGAGGTCTGCCTTGGCCCTAGTGGAAATCAGAAGAGAAGCAAATTGACTACCGGTCACCAACATCAACGCCAACAAAATGAAGGCTCGGAACCGATGGCTTATGATCCGTAGATGCTTCCTGATTCGAAGGTGCTCGGATAGGACGGACCCCACATCGGTGTCAATGTGGAAGACCGTGGCAAAGTCTTTAAGCCGTAGGATCTGGAGGTGGCAGATCAGACGGAAGAGAACGCAAACGAGGAAAATGATGGTCGTCCGATAGAGCCACGAGCAGAGCTCCAAGATACATGCTACGACATCGCTCGCCACAACATTGCCCAAAAAGGGGATTTGTGAGGCACCTGAGGCGTACCACCATATCTTGTATGCACTCTCGGCCAAGAAGCATGGGGCCACAAATATGGACAGAATCTTTAGTGATCTCTGCATTCACAAAGTACAATGACACATTGGTCGGTAAAACTCAAAAAATATATTGCAAAGAAAAAAAGAGCGAGAATTCAAAATTTATCAAACAAAACGAGCAGTCTTATCATCCCATTAAATTAATGACAATAAGTGAGTGAGAATTATGTGATATATTGTATAAAACAAAATTTTAATTCAAAAAATTACAGAAGGATCATATTAAATTAAAAAAATATATAAAATTTTAACGAAATTTGATAAAGACCTCCTGACGATTCAAAATTACAGTCCTCTATCTTTTGTAAAAAATTCTAATGTACATAACACATAGACAGGGAGAAATAGAATGATCACATTTAAATTTTTTAATAAATTAGAAAAAAAAAAAAAAAAAAAAAAAAGATTCTTTGTCCCATTAAGACATGCAATATAACATTCCTAAAGATGATCCCTTTATTCCACTCTTTACATACTTCTAGTACTATTTTCCTTTTTCTTTCATAAGATAAAATTAGGGAAACTTCTTTTACATTATTCTATATATGGTTTGGATTGCCCCATTTCATACTATCATAAATAAATAAAAAATAGTTTATAAATGCCAAAAAAAAATTAAGAAAAAAAAAAAGGAATAATTCAGGCTCTGAATTATTATAACATTTGGAAATTATGATCTGCCTGCCAGCTGCTTGTAGTTGAATGTGGCCTAGCGTAGAAAGGGCCGGTATGATGCATGTTTTCACTAAAGTTTTGACAACTTTAGTGCCTACTTTATCATCCTCAAACCTTTCATGTGTAGCAATTTTTCTTTTTCATTTTTTTTTAAAAGGAATTCTTACGGTATGATTATCTATTTTGTGTCATCGATATAAATCATTTTTTAACTATTTGATTATATTTTTAACGTTCTGATATATAAATAAAATAATTATATATCGTGAAATATAAAATTTTAAGATGAACAATCATAGATAAAATTAGAAACAAAGAGAAGTTCCCAAACAAACAAACAAACTTGTTCACTTTTCTTAAAATTGGATTGGAGATAAGGTAGAAAGGCAATTGAACCAACCATGTTTTGACATGAAAAAAATACATATATATATATATATATTATATAATTTCGTGATCATTTCAAAGACATGCAGAGCATAATCAACATAGCAAGTCAAAAGCAAAATTAAGCTCTAGACATAATCTGGTTGAATCATTCAAAACAACGCCATTTTTACAGGTTGTCTAGAATATATTAAAAAAAAAAAAAAAAAAAACTTTTCATGATGTCTGGGGAGATTCATAAACTGATTTTTTTTTTTTCAAAAAAAAAAAAAAAAAAGGAAACAATTTTTGTGGCTAGTAAGTGGGTGATGAAGAGTACATTTAATTGAGACCTTTATTAGCTGTCTTCTAGTGTAGAACTTCACTACATATAAACAATTATCTATATATATATATGTATATATATATTACATACTGAGAATTTCAGAATATATTTTGATGAAATTAAAAGTCTTGATTTTGGCCGATTAAAGTCAAACCTTAAATTGATAAAAGGCGGTGCATTTGTCAAGAGTATTAGATCATCAAGTTCATATTTTTGAGAGAAAAATCATATTAGAATCCACTTACCAAAAGCAAAATGTAATTATATATATATATATATATATATATATACACACACTTACATGATTATATATTAAGTCCATCCTTCTAAGTAACCAAAACAATCAAATCACGGAATTGAAAGAAAACGCTATCGCTAAAACAACCCCATTTTCTTGTCCCTACCAAAATAATGGAGATGTAACAAAAAAGTACAAATAAATAGATGAAAGCTTCAGAAGAAAATATCTGCTATCTTTGTGAAAGAAGGACCCAAAAAAACAGAACAAAACAATTCTCAGGAGAGTGATAAACATACATTATACATATACACATACATATATTAAAGAAAATGTCTCACTTCAATCCCTTAAAAAAATTAAATTTTTTTAAAGAATAATATTTAATCTGCGCTAATGTGTGCACATTATCATTCTTATCAACCTCATTAAATTTATATTTATATATATATATATATATATATCAACCTCATTGTTTCAGTTTTTTGAAATCTATATCACATTCTCATTCGAAAAAAAAAATAAATTCATTGTAAGATAGTGCATCAAACAGAAACTGTAAAAGTAAAAACCAGATCGGCTACAAGATGTGAAATTTTTCAAAGAAAAAAATTTAACACCGTGGCCTATGGAATTTTCCTTATTTACCTCTAAATAAGTTAAAATTCCCTTCTCAAAATTACAAAATAATAATAATAATAATAATGACAATCAAATCCAAAATCTGATCCGAGAAAAATTAATGAAAAAAAAAAAAAAAGAGAGAGCTTACATTGAGCTGTTCAGTGTAACCCCGACGGACGGTCTCGCTGTCGTCCCAGAGCTTATCGAAGAACAAGAACCTGCGGAGGCCGTAGCGGCGGACGAAATTGGAGAGGCAGACGAAGGACAGGGTGGCGACGCTGGTGAGGGACAGCTGTACGACGGCGTCGTACGGACGGTCATGTTTGCTGTCGCAGGTGGAGCAGGCGAGGAGGAAGTGGGAGGCGGCGGGGACGATGAAGGTGAAGAGGACGAAGATGGACCACGACAGACACGCCGACCAGACATCGGACTGGTCGACGCACATCCACCGCAGGTACGACCGGAAGCTCCGCAGCTCGTCCTGCGCGTGCGACACGCATCGCAGGAACTTCTTGTTGTTGTAACTGTTGTTGGTCCGGTTCAATAGGGACTCTGTATTGCTGCTGTTTTCTTCTGATTCCATCGTGGGGAAAGGAAAACAAATTTATGTATTATATATCTATATATTAAATGTATATATATATATATATATGTTTTGGGTGAAGATGAGAATGAAAGGAAGATGTGGAAAATGAAATTAATGGTTTTTTTTTTTTTTTTTTTTTTTTGAGGAATGTGTATGACTGAAAGGTGTTTGTGGAGGCGAGAGAGAGAAGAGAGAGAGAGAGGAGTTTTTTGTGCGTATATTTGGGTGGGAAATTTTCATTTATATAGGAGGAAGAAGAGGTGAGTAGAAGACTGATTTTACTAAAAATGGGTAAGAAATAAAACAAATGGAAATCATTTTTCGGTTTTTTTTGTTTTTTTTTTGTTTTTTTGTTTAGAGAATTTTGTGACAAGATGTGAAAGAAAAAATATGATACGAGTGAGACACGGTTTTAAACTTTTTGAATTATATTATATTCAAGCTTGATCAAGAAAAATATGATAATCTGATAATTTACCAAAATTATGATAATTTGATATGTAGATGTAATACGACTGTGATGTTTTGATAGAGTTTTTAAATATATACATATATAATATATATTCTCCTTTTTGTTTAAATAAGAAGATTGTAAAACTGTAAATTATGAGATTAATGTCAAGATCTTACATCACAGATCTCCATTTTTCATCTTTTGTTTTTTGTTTTTTTTGTTTTTTTTTGGAAGAAAATATAAACTTTTTCAACTAGTCAAGAATTGTTATATTATGATTTGAAGGTGTTTTGTAGAACAATTTGTCCTTCAAAATTATGCAAAAATAAGTTTTTTCACATTATTTTTAGATTTTCCTAATAGAAAAAGAAACCCAAAAAAAAAAATTATTGGGGGGAAGTGGTGGGGGGCAATGCCCAATTACAGGAGGAAAAATGGTAATTAGTTGTTGACTCACGGAAAAATCCCACGAAAATAAACAAAGTCATACCCAAATTGAACAGAATCAGTTCCGGCCAAATTCACCCTTCAAATTCCACCATAAGAATTTCATATTTTACAAATTTGTATCCCACCTTCTTTTCTTGAATGAATGACTTTATATACATATATATAATCCGTTTGTAACACACATTTATTTTATATTGTATTTCAGCGTGATATATATAAAATATAACAGGCGTTTGGATATTTTATTTTTATATTATATTCAGATATAATGTGTATTTGAGATGTTTAAATAATCATTTTAATCTATATTAATGAGAGAGAATATGATGTAATTGATAAAAATAATATATTATTCAAATATATTTGTAATAAAATGAAAAATATGATATATTTAAATACATATTACATTATATTGATATAAAATATATCATAAATGATTTTTTAAACACACCATTAATATTATGAGATTTAAACTTTACACTTTATAACGGTATAGTCATATTATACCGGCTATCACTTGAATGAATGACTTTGTGAAAGGAATAAAAATTATAATATTTAGGATCTAAAATTATTTAAAAATGGTTAAAAAAAAAATACAGCTGGTCGTTTGGGCCAATTCATGCAACGTGTACTGTCTAAGCGTCAATTGCGGAAATTAGCCACTGTCACATTGCCACGTGGGATGTCAACAGTCGATAATTTAACTAATACTTTACTAGTTCTCGTCGTTTTCCTTTGAAACATTACAAAATAGTATTACCTACACAAGTAATACTTGTCCAAGCACTATTTGCATTCCAAGAATTTGACAACTTTGCTACACTTTTCTATTTTAATTAATCATCATTTAGATCCCTAATATTAAAACTATTTATAAGTCATACGAAAAAGATAGAGAGATCAAAGAAAAGTTTTTAAAAATTGAATTAGAAATAAAATATTGTAGATCCTACATGTTGAGGTGTCCTTATTTTAGGGCTAAGTAAGTATCGTTGATCATTTTTATATTGAACTAGGACAGGGATATGTAAGAAAATCATTTAATATGTGTTTGGTGTACGGGTTGAAACTAAATTTTTTATACTGGAATTCAGTTGAATCGAATGTCTGTTTGGTGAGACGTTTGAACTATCAAAATTAAACAGTATAAAAACTTAGAATATGTTTGGAAAACTGTTAATAATAAAACTGTGGTGACTTTTCAAAAAAAAAAAGATTAAAAAGAATTAAATTTATTAGGTTTGGATTGAATTGAACCTTAGGTCCAAACACATCTAGATTGTAGCGTTATTTTCATTTATCAATGTCATCCTATTTGATTTTGTGCAGTTAAGATTAATGGTTTTTTTTGGAAATAATCATATTTGTAAATTTGTTTAATTTTTGCAATTATATTTAATTCGCTAAAATGGTGTTCTTGGTCGACAGTCCATAATTTAACTGATAGTTTATTGGTTCTCGTCGTTTTCCTTTGAAAAATACAAGAGAGTATTACCTATACAAGTAATACTTGTCCAAGCACTATTTGCATTCTAAGAACTTGACAACTTTGACGCACTTTTATATTATGAATCATCATTTAGACCCATAATAATATAGTCTTTATATATACATATATATATATATATATAAAGAATATTATAGTCATTTCAAAAAGAAAGACAGAACGTAAGAATCTGTTTTAAAAAAATGAATTAAAAAAAATAAAAAGATTGAAGATCCTACAATGAGGTGTCCTTATTGTAGGGTCCAATAAATATAATTGAATGTGGGATTATATGCAAGAATGCTATAAATTTGACATCTCTTTATATTCATATTTATCATAATATTAAAGTTAATAATTTTTTCATTTCATAACATAAAAATTATCAATTTAAGTATTAGAGTGGATAAAATGATAAGAAAATTTCAAAACATGGCTCTCTATTTAATTCTCTGTTAATTTATATTTATATTGAGTTGGGGCTGGATCCTAAGAAAATTATTTAGATCATATATATATTTTTAATTTCTTAATCCGTTTAATCCAATTCAATTCGTAAAAATGGTATTTTTAACACCATAATTAACTAATTAGTTTACTAGTTCTAGTCCTTTGAAAGTACAAGGAGTATTACCTACAAGTATTACTTGTCCAAGCACTATTTGGATTGTAACAACTTGACAAAACTATTAATCGTATACATAGAATTTAGATTTTTTTTTTTTTTAAAAAAAATTATACCGAATGGGATTGGATCCTATAAGTGAATTATGTAAGTTGTGCTGTTATCATGATCATTGTACAATTAAGATTAACGGTCTTTATGATAATAATTAGGGGTACTCACTGAATCCGTGAATCTTACTCAATCTCTTTATTTAATCCAATACACAAATACGATGTTTCTGGACTGAATTCTAATAGTAACAAACTAGAAGTTTTTCAATCTTTATATATCAATGGTAAATTACGGGTTCAATCTATGTTATCCGGCTCATGAGTACAGAAAGAGACAGAACCGCTTGGTCAACGAATATAGCGTCTGCGTGGGGTAAGCTGATTGGCATAGCTCTATGGTTACGCATGGGTTTCACTTGGCTCCTAATCTAAGTAGTAATAGATTAGTGGTAGATTTCAACCAAAAAAGAAATAGATTAGTGGTAGATGTCACCTATATAATGTGAAGTTAATTAATAATCTAGGAAACATATGAACCGAAACCAAGAGGTCAGCATCTACTCTATGTTTGTGTATATTTGTATGTATACATGTATAAAGCAAAAAAAAAAAAAAAAAAGAAGAGAGATTGAAATTTTAAAGGACGACTTGAATACCTTATGTTATATGCATAAAGATATTCCTTCTAAATTTTATCATCATTCATAAATTTAGAAACACTCCAAAACATTTTATTTATTTCATGATAATTTGTGACAATTAAAAACTTCAAAAGAGGACTTGTCAAATTAGTCAGAGAGATATATAGATCTAACTCGAAGAAGAACACATTTGTTTCTCTTTAAATTAAACTCATTTGAAGAAAAAGATTCAAATTGTGAATGATAATTAGAACACGTTATGTCACATACATAAAGACGTTACTTTTTACATTTTATTTACTACAGTGATAATATGTCACAATTAAAAACTTAAAAAGACAAATTAGTCAAATTAGTCAAAGATAAAAGTATCTAAGATTATTTATATCCCAAGCTTTGTAAACTCACCAACTTGAAGAACATGGGATTTCCCTGTCTTATTGGATGAATATTCCTACGTGATTATTTCTCATGTTAACAATTTGCACCGTTTTCATGAAGAACAATTAATTTGGAAGAGACTTTGTTCCATTGTTTGTCGTTTTATAGTTTATAATTAGTATTAATTGACAACATTCTACTCCAGCTTAGAATGGAAAAAGACAACAACATGATAAAATATGTTGTTAACGAACTATGACCTTTGCCACAGTACATGTGGAGAACCTCTCATTGGAGTTATATTGAACACCAGCTGGGTTGTATGGGTTTTAAATATATATATATATATATATATTTATATATATATATTTTCAATCAATCCAATTAAAGTCGGTTAAGTTAAGTTATTTGGAGGGATTGAGTGTAACAATAAAAAAATAAAAAGTAAAAAAAGGGGTAAATTGCTCATTTAGTTTCTAAACTATTAATCTTGTGTAACTTTGATCCCTGAACTTTTTTTTTGTAACTGAAATGCGCTTAAACTTTTAAAGTGTTGCTACAATAGTCATTTCCGTTAATTTTTAGACGGAATTTATTAGTAATTTGATCAAAAAAAAGTGCTAACTATGGATTCCGTCCAAAAATTAATGGAAATGACTATTATAGTAACGTTTTTAATAGTTTATAGTCATTTTAGCAACAAAAAAAGAACAAGACTAAATTTGCAAAAAGTTAAAAATTCAAGGATCAACCTAGCAATTTACCCTAAAAAAATTAAAACAAATTATGCAATTTTAAATAAGAAATGTAGGAGAAAATAAATATTCATAACATATTTTACATATCAAGTTGGAAATATCAGATCTAGTTCAATTTAAAAAATAATTATAATAAAGCAAATACTTCAAAAAAAAATCAACAATACAAGTTTAAATATGTATCATTAACCATAGTAAAAACTAATTATATTGTAATTAAAATATATTTTGAAAACATAACTTGTTTGGTAGGTTGGATCTTACTAGATTTCAACCCAAACCTACCTATTCAAAACTCGGATTGGGTAGGTTGAGTTAATTTTAAGATATGATTGGTGGTATATTGAGTTAAATTTGATTTGGTTTTGATGTTTTTAATTGGGTTATGAGTTTTTGTTCACCCCTCATTCCTTGTATTAGTTTGTCTCTATTAAAATTATGTGCCTCTGAGTATAACTATTTCTAAATAGGGTTTAATTGGTATAAACAAACCTTTTGTTTTGGTACCAAGTTCATAACAAGATTTCTAATAGGAACAATAATTTTATTTTAGAAAGGACCCTCTTAAATCTCTTTTTAGTTCCTAGTCCTAGTTGTGTGCCTCTTAATCTTCTGATATTGAAGGGGAACAGTAAAGGGTAAATCATGAATCTAAAATAAATCATTCAATCAAACACGTTGTTGTTATTGTTGTTTTTTTTTTTTTTAAGAAAAATAAGAGGATCAATAATGTCTTAGTCTTCTTACCCACAATCCAACGTCATCTCGGAATCAACTGGGACCACAAATGGAATGGAAATGATCCTAACCCTAGGCCTTCAACAACAACTATCAACGCAAGACTGTTGGTAGAGCACTTAGTCATCTTTGCCTCGTTGTGAGTACGCACTTCTGAAAGAAACGAAGAAATTCATTCGGTGACTTCACGATTGCCCTCTAAATGATCAGAATGAGGTAAAGCTTGAAAATAAGTTTTGTAATCCATTAATTTCTTAGCCCCTCTAGTCAGGTGGGCGCCAGCCAGTCTTTTGACTAGATCCCCCTAAAACTTGTATGTGCGGGTCTCCCTGCATGTGGCTCACGCCATTCGAGGTGACCCAGCCAAGCATTCATTCGTAAAATCCTGTAGTGAAATTGAGACTGCTCGACCTCGAAAGTTAATTTGTTAAAGGCACTGAAGTAAAACATTTTTACCACTAAGCTACCACCACTACCGGTGGGACCAAACACATTGTTGTGAAGAGGGACACTCTAGTTTTTCAAAATGGCAAAAAGTCAAGCATCCCGCGACCTTTCTTTGTTGTTGATGGGCCTCACTTCATTAATTGGGCTGGCTCTTGATGTTGTTGATGGGCCTTTTTTCCAACGTTTGGGCTGACTAGTTCCCAAAGGAAGCATTCAATGTAGCCTAGGCCAGACGGCCGCAGCTTCTTAACGAGTTCCTCCAATCTCTTTAAAAAAATATATAAAAAATAAAAAAATAAAAATAAAAGGACAAAAAAAAAGGGGACAAAAATCCCAAAATTGAAAGAAGACAAAAGTGAGAATAATTTCTATTTAGGCTTAGCCTGGGCCTCACCACATTGGAACAGAATTATTTTGTAGACTTCGCCGATTTCAGGGTTCTTTCCTTTCGGTCAATGTTCAAAGTGGGCAACAAGATGTGGAAAAATATATATATATGTATATTTATATTATATATTAATTGACACCACCAATCACCATTTGCTTCCACTAGTATCAGAATGCAAACATTAAAAAGGAAACAAAGTAGACCACATAAGCAAATTACAATAAAAAATTTATATGTGTGTATATATATATATATATTGATATTCAATATATATATATATATATATTAGTTGAATCCAAATATGCATGATCATCTCCAAAGTATTTATCCCATGCATCACCTTTCTTTAAAACACAATTACATGCACCTAATCTCAACATGAGTTTGGCTTTGGAACCATTCTTCTTTTTTTTTTTTTTTTTTTTTTTTCTTTTGTTCTTTTTTTGTTGGATAAGAAAATGGATAATTAGCGTCCTTATCCCACCGGTTTGATATTCAGGATCTATTACAACTACATACTTGGAATGAAAAAATGACCGCTTCACGATTCATGCACATCAAAAAAACAAAAAACAAAAAACAAAAAAAAAAACAAAAACAAATAAACAAATAAACAAATAAACTCACTATTTGAAGGATTAATTGCTTGTTTGTTTACACCTAATGGATTGTATAACATTAGGAGTAATGATTCAAAATCCTAATAAGTAATAAGTTGTTTAATTAAGTTATACGATCGGAATTGGAATCACTGTGAATATATATATGTGTTTGCTTAAATCTAAAATCGAAATTAATCCTTGTAAATTTTGGTATATAACCTTTGAGTAAAGTGTGTTTTCAATTTAAGAAAATAATTAAGAATGATTATAATAACATTAACATGGGGGGGGGGGGGGGGGGACTTATCAAAAATAGAGTAAAAAATAATTGTTTTAGGATAAATAGTGAAACTTTAAGAAAATTAAAAACGAAGTTTAAAAATGAATATTAAAGCTAAATATGTTATTTCACTTCAAATATATATATATATAGGTTGTAATTGAATTCTTCTTCATTTACTTTTCTATCCAAGACTTTGCAAGTAAATTAGGGGGTGGGTAATCTAACATTACTTTCGGAATTGAGAATCTTAAAAAGGTTTCATTCCATAATCCCAAATTTTTTATGTGCCCATGAATAAATAAATATGCGATTGACTCCAATTCTCACTCCTGCTTAGAAAACATATTACAACTCCCGACTTAAAAAATAATTACCTTTAACAATAAATGGGTGGTAACAAGGATCAACCTCTCAATAATACAGAGGTTGTTTCGTCCCTGTTCGACGGGTTGGTCTTGCAATCAAATTCCCTTCTACTGGATCATAAATGCCACCCTTCCGGGGGTGGGGGATTGACAAAGGACTTGAATGAGTTTTACTAGTATATGCTTAATAATAATGCATGTCTTTTATCGTTAAATTTAATCAAAATCTCACTAAAATAAAAAGAAAAAAAAAACAAAAACAAAAACACACGTACAGAACTGATGGAATCCGAAACATTATGATGGTTAAAAATGAATCCAACCAGCAAGGGTTTTTTTTTTTTTTTTTTTTGGGTTTTGCTTTTAACATAACAATTGTGGAATTCTTAAAAATAAAAAGTACAAGGTAGGACGAGAATGAATACAAATTCAACTACTTTATCATTAGAAAGCAAATAGAGTGAAGATAAAGCAAAGCAAAGAAAAGGCCTTCCCACAATTCATAACCAGATCAATACTCATACCCATCAATCAATGCTTTCGAACCACCAACTAAAAGCATCAAAAATCATCATAGTTGTGTTCATCAAATGTGTTTGCATTATATATACATAAATACATATACATGTCTATACATGTTTCTGTGTGTGTATATATATATATATATATCTGAAGGTATATGGATCAAGTTCTTGATTTTCTAGCAAAATCCGTTCTTGATGGGTTGTTTGGTTGCCCGGAAAATAAATTCCATCAAAAGGGCACTAACTGAAAAACAAGTCTACATCATCAACCACAACATTATGGTCCCTCTACTTCACATCGATTCCAAACTACATTGTTCACAAGACAAAACAAGAACAACAATTTGAGACAATAATAAACAGAGAGAAGATTTTCTCACCTCCAAAAACAAAACAAAAAAGAAAATGCAGTCCAAGAAAATAAATAAATAAAGATGAATTAGCAAGGTGTAGAACTTCAATTTTTTGTTTTTCTTTTACATGAATGGTTCAGTAACAAGTACATGAAGAAGCCCCAAATATCATAATTTCACAACAAAGGATCTTCATAATATTTCTCTCTCCTCTTCTAAATAAAAAAAGAAAAAAGAAAAAAATAATAATAAAAGTAATTTTCTCTTCTTCCAAACAACATTCCAGAAGATCATTTTTAATCATAATCTTATCTCAATTCCTCTGCTCTTTTTTTTTTTTTTTTTTCCGCATAATAACATTAATTAAAAATAGTGAAAAAAAAAAAAGATTGAATCATTGATCATCATAATAATCATGATCGTCATCATCATCAACATCATTCATCAGAGACAGAGAGTCGTAAAGTGCAGATCGTGACCGTCCGATGCGAACTCGGCCACATCCAACGGCGGAAAATTCAGATCGAAAGGCAAGGGCGGCCTCTGACATGACGAAGAGGCGGCGAAATCCCCCTCCGCGTCGTCGATCACCGACGACGACGAATCGCAGTCGCTGTGGCAGTCCTCGGGAACCACCGGCGGCGTCCTAGGGTACCGCCGCCGGGAAGACACCGCCGGCGGCGCGATCGCCGTCGCTGTAGGCTTCGGTCCGCTGAACGACTCCAAGGTCGAGCTCAGGCTGCTCGAGGTCGGCCTCTGAGGATCAACCACCTGATGGTGAGGATGATGATCGGGAAATCCTCCGTCGCCGGCGTACATCCTGCTATGGTGGTGGTGGTGGTGGTGACCGGAGAACGGATCGTTGGCGGCGGCGGTGGCGTTGTTGTTAGGGTAGCAAAACGGCGGCGTTAGGGCGTACGACGTCGGGAAGTTGGTCTTGGCCTTGGGTCCACGGAGAGTCCTCGCCGCCGTGTCGTAGGCACGCGCCGCGTCCTCGGCGGAGTCGAAGGTACCTAGCCAGACTCTCGTCTTCTTCCAGGGGTCTCTGATCTCGGCGGCGAATCTCCCCCACGGTCTCTCCTCACGCCTCTGTACCTCACCTCCTTCCCCGATCCGCCGTCGTTTTGCTCCGCCGCCATCGCCGGTTGTCCTCTCCCCGTCGCTCCTCTACCTCGCCTCATGACTCCAAAAAAAAAACCTCAAAAATGAAAAAAAAAAAAAAAAAAAAACAAGAGGCCAAAAGGAGGTCTATGTATTTACAGAAGAAAAAGAAACTGAATCAGAGCCTGGTTTTCATGAGGAAGAAAAGGGAAGAGAGATAGATAGAGAGAGAGAAGGTTTTTGGATTTGTGAGGATAAGAAGAAGAATGGAGGAGAGAGAAAGAGAAGAGAGAGAGAGAGAGAGAGAAGAGAAGAAGAGGATGGGTGGGAAGAGAACTGGATGGCACCCAACACCACCTTCTCTCCTACACAAAACAAAAAATATATATATATATATATATATTAGTGATATAAATAATTTATAATATTTTTATCTCAAATTACTATAAATAACTAAATAATAAATATATTATTTATAATTTTTCTGGGTTTTTGTTTTTATTTTACTTATTTTAATTTTAAATTTGGGGTTAGGTTGGGTTGGAGAGTGGGTTTTTTATTTTTATTTTTTATTTTTCTCTGGCCGTGAAGGCGTGAAATGTTAAGGCCTTCCTTGCCTTTCCTTTCTTCCCTCTTCTCTTTCTTTTCTTTTCTTTTCTTTCTCGATTTCTCTACCTCTCTCTCTCTCTCTCTGTCTTCTTATTTTTATTTTTTATAAGGGTAATTGTTTTTCAGATAATATAAGATAAATTATTAAATTAATCCCTAATCATCTAAGTTTTTTATATAACTTTAATCTTTTTTAACTTAAATGATCATAAATTATTAAATGTTGTTATAATATTCTTTTTTATTAATTTTTAATAGAATTCATTAGTAATTTTGGTTAAAAATGATATTTACCAAATAATTCATTCAAAAAGTTACAGAAATGACTGTTGTTTCAATATTTTTAATTGGCATCACTCAAATTACAGAAAAAAAATATATCTAAATTGTACAAACTTAAAAATTTAAAGAGCAATATCACAATCTACGATTTTTTAACTTTGTACTTTGCAAACCTAATCATGGCATATCCAATTTGAAAATTGAAAATTTTCTGCAAAATAGTATTTTTCTCAACTTTTTTTCATCATTCTCTCATTTTGAAAAAGAAAACTATTTCATTTTCAAACTTATTTTGTACGTTATCTTTTTGAAAAAAGAAAATGAATCTTTTTAAAATTTTCTCACAATGCACAATTTTCAACATAATTTTTCTCATTCCAAACAACCTTTTGTTTCCAAGAATAAAACTTTTTACACATTCAAATATCATTTTATTTTCAAAATGAAAAACTTTCTCATTTAAAATAAGAAAATTTTCCCTTCTGAAAAAGAATATGTAATTCAAACAGAACCGAAATAAGGTGGGAAATGACTATGTGGTCCTTCACTTTTTTTTTTAATATTTCAAATAATATCCCTTAATAAATGTGTCCTCCACTCTGTTTCCGTAGGTATATTGTTCACTCATTTATTTATTTTTATTTATTTTTTTTATATTGCTTTATTTTTTTTATTTTTGGCTAAAGGATTTTTATATTGCTTTATAGGTGTAGGTAAGATCTATTTCACTGCTTTTTGTTTTGGTTTTGGTCATCAGGTCAAAGGTACAATTCCAGGGCCTAACCAGCAATGATTTTGTTACATTTTGAATGATTACATAAAAAAAATTCTATAAGTATTATTATTTTAATTATTATATTAATTTTTTAATGGTTTGATTTATATTTAAAAGTAGTTTTATATGCCAACATCTCTTAAATAGTTTGATAGAGCGCTTGTTCTACTCGTTAAATGTTTGGATTTAAGTTGTCATCATTACGTTGATCAGGGTACATGAGCAATCAATTTTGTGATGAATCCATATATCTCGCGGGGGACATCCACCTCCCTGAGGTTATATGGACATTACAACATCTACTCTTATAACCAAATTTCTTTAGAAAAAAAAAAAAAAAAAGGTATTTTTACATGTTATACTGTAAAATTTTAATGTAAATACTTACAAATTCTATCATTAAAAAGTTAATCCAATGACTAAATAACACCTACTTACAGAATAAAAATATAGTTTCTATCGTAAGTTTGATCATGATTATATCTACATTATATCTCATTTTTGTGTTATCTTATGTGGCAGTTTTTTTTTTTTTCTTTTATTCTGCTCTTAAGGTACTGTTGTTTCTGTTGTTGATTAACTTTTTAACGATTTGATATATGAGGGTGTATATTAAAAATTTATAACACAAAAAGTAGATGTGTTTCTACTCATAAATCAAACTGTTAAAAATTTGATCAAATAACAAATTATTGTAGTTATCGATAAAAAAACACAATTCTTACTATAATTTTGTTTTAAAACTTTTTTAATCTTAATTCTAAATAGAACGTGTATGATTGGGATTTCTTTTTACATGTACTTTATGTCTATGCACATTAAATCTTTAACTAAATCTAATGAAAATCTAGCGGGTTAGATTTAAAAGTACTAGTAAGTCATTTATTCTCTACTATAAAATTCTTTAGTTGTACAAGGACAGGACAAATGTTATTGAAAATATTGTTGAATTTAGCTTAAACTAGACGTTGTCAAAAGACACAAGTAATTAGGTAGAATTTTGGGCTTTAAAGAAATCTGGCGTAAAGATATTGTTGAATCATTCATACCTATATATATAGGTCCAAAATATCTATTTATATCATATGTTAAAATTAAAGTATGGAACTTGTCTTACATAAGTAGTACATACTTAAAGAACTCAGGAGTAATTAATTAACTACTAATTAAGTGATGTTTGGTTTCATAGAACAGAAGGATAAATTGCTAAGTTGATCATTGAACTTTTAATTTTGTACAATTTTGGTCCTTGAACTTTTTTTTTTTTTTTTTTTGTAGCTAAAATGCCCTTAAACTGATGCTGCTACAATAGTCAATTACGTTAATTTTTTTGACAGAATTCATTAGTTAGCACCACTTTTTGATCAAATTACTAATGTATTCCGTTTAAAAATTAACAAAAATGACTATAATTGCAACATTTTAATAGTTTAGGGGCATTCCATGTTCTTTTTTTGTAGTTGGAATGATCGTAAATTATTAAAAACGTTGCTACAATAATAATGTTTGTTAATTTTTTGAAAGAATCCATAGTTAGCACCACTTTTTAATCAAATTACTAACAGATTCCGTCCAAAAATTGACGGAATGAACTATTGTATCAACGTTTTAAATGTGTAGGGGCATTCCAGCTATGAAAAAAAGTTCAGGGACTAAGATTGCACAAGATTAAAAGCTTATGGACTAAATGAGCAATTTACGTTAGAATAAAATCATCGTGCAAATAAGAGTAAGAATAAACTAAACTTAGAATAAGAGTAGTATGAGTGATTTTCCCCTATTTCTAATTTTTAAACATTTAGAATTAACAATAGAATGATAATTATTTTGTTTTCGTTATTCGAATAGAATGAAAGACACTAATTATTTTGACAAAAATAGCCCTAGATTTTTTTTTTTTTAAATAATGTTTTCATATAAGATTAGTGAGAAGGGTAAATAAGGTGAATATTAAGTTATTAACAGGGATAGTTTATGACCTTAAATTTTAAATATTATAATTTTTTAATGCAATGACTATTCCACCACTCTACTTTAATAATGTAAATTAATATATTTTGGTGGAATAGCCCTTGTGTATAATTAGTCACTACTCTTTTTGCTTAACCAAACATCAAAATAATAGTTGCAAGAATTGTAATTGCATTACAATGCTCATTCCATCAAAAACAAACGTGCCCTTAGTTTAACAATATTGGAGTTCTAGAAAAATAATAATAATAATAAATGAACAAATAATGGTATACTTGCTTAAAAAGATATGAAAATTGTCGTCTAGGATTCATGTAAAAAAGTTAGCTACTCATAAGAGGACAAGCTTTAAGTTGAGAATATCTTATGATTTCTCTTCATATTTTCTCTAGTTTTGGTTGATTTGGTTTTTTTTTTTTTTTTTTTTTAAGTTTTGTTTCATTCCTTTTTGCTTGAGGTTTGTAAGATTTTTTTCTTTCATTTTTTAAAAAATGTTGCTTGTTAAAAAAAAAACAAAGAAACGAATTATATGTTAAATTAATCATAGAATGATTATATTTCACAAGAAATTTTCCAACAATTTAAGCTTAATCAACACACAAGTTAACAATATTAAAATTGGATAAAACAAGGGTAAGATTAAAAGAAATATAGTTATCATCTTTATTGTGGATATCTGAATTACCAAATCACATAACAAGATATTAGAATTAAAATTTAAACATTACTATATTTAACTTCACAAAAAATTGTCAAAATGACAACGATACATAGTACTTAATCAGTACTTCTTCTGTATTATTATTGTTACCTTTGCTAAGGGCCGTTTGGGAGGCGTATGGAGACGGAGTTTTAGAGGTTGGATTGGAAATGTATGGTTGGAGGAAGATTTTTAAAAAAGTTCCATATTATAGAAAATAGTGTAAAAATTTGAAATGTATTCAGAAAAAAATATGCGCAAAATGAACTTTGTCTTGTTTTTCTCATCATTATGAGTACTTTGACATAAGAAATCATCTTATTCGATTTGAAATAAAAAAGTTATGGATATTTAAAGTTTGAGTCTTTTAAAAATAAAATAGAAAGAGTTTGATGTAAAGTTAAACGTTTTAGATCCAACGTTGCCTCAAAGGGCCCTAAGATAACTTAACTAGTACTTGTATTTAACTGAAATTACAGTCAGAACTAAAAATCTCATAGTGAAGTACAAGAGAAAGATATAACAATTTTACCGCATGTACTCTTACAAGTTTGAAGTTACTAAAGTTTTTGACTTTGTGTTTAGTTCAACATTTGTGAAAGATTTCCTTCAACAAGATGTGTCTTAACCGAAGACATTTTTATACCTTTAGTTTAAAATAATTTTCTTGTAAAAATGTTATTTCTTGCCTCTAAGTAATGATATTCACATTTTTAGTGAAACCAAAAAAATGGAAAAGTAATCGGATTACCCTTATTTAGCACTAAAAAATTGAGTTTAATTGATTTTTTGCACATTTATATAGAATTAATTTTTACATATTTAAAACCATAATTTTACATTCTATTTGAAGCCTAAAGAAATTCAGGGTTGTGATCAAGTCTAATAAGATCAATGGTTGGAACTTTTTGGGGGGTATTTTAGTAATTTCAAACATATTTAACATTAAGGAACACATGTTACTAGTTTTCGTTAAGAGAATTTCTCCATAATTTTGAAAATCACAAGGAATGCCAATGTTGTTCTCCGTTTTTTATATTCTTTTTACTTCATATTTATCATATTGTTTTGCTTAATAATAATGCTCAACATGTCGAATGTTCTAAATATATATGTATATATGTAACTATCTTATTGTATTAAATGGAAATTTGTTGTATTACTTAACCCACTTTATTAATTTTGATTGTTACTCTTTTATGTTTGTCTCTTTTTCTATTATCATTATGCTTCTTTTTTTTTTTTTTTTCTTTTTTTGAAAAATATCATTATTCTTATTTGATATATATATATATATATATATCTCTCTCTCTCTCTCTTTTTCTTTATGGTAATCCTTCTTTTCAACAAGCATAATTGTGAGGTTCAATCCATGCATCTATATAAACTTTAGCAAGCACTCAAAATCAAACATCGATATTTGGGGGGTTAGTGGTGATGTTAGTCATTACAATTTTAAATGTAACCAAGAAATGCGACAACTATACCTTTTTGTCCTATTTGTTTTTTTAAATTAATAATGGATTTCTGAATCAACACAGACACCCATACATCCCGATTAAGTTGGTATCTCTTTAGCACTCTCTTCATTTTTGTAATCCATTGATTTAATAAAATATATAAAAATAATAATTAAAAGACAGAATGGGAATTAAAATAATTAAAATAGTTCATTTTTGTCCAATTGGACCAAAGGAATATTATAGAAAATGTTGTTAGTACAAATGGCATTCAAACTGATAAATTTTGTGTTGGATTTCTTGGTAGATAGCTAGATAATATTTATTTTAAATGTCATAACTAACTGACCAAAAATGAGTGTCAGATTTAAGGGAAAAGGTGGTACATGTTAAATTACATTAGACCTTTTTTAGGCCGGTAAAAAAAAAAAAGATTATTGATATCATCCAATATCCTATTTCCAATATAACATAAATGATCTAACTCAATTTTACTCAAAAGATAGATCTAGTTTCACATAAATTAATATGTATCCAACGTCGAACAACATATTGACCGGACAAGACCTTTTATGATAAAATTGTCGAGTGTCAAATACCAATGAACATTTTAAAATAGTAAAAGAGTGATCAACCGAAATGTGAAATCTTTATTCTAATTGATTGCAAGAGGAATTATGCCCATTTAATTGTCAGTACTAAATAACACCTTCCTAAATTTATTAATCGTGTTCACCAACACATTAATTTTATTTTAAGGCTTCTGAAAAATTCATGGTTGGTATAAGTTAACTTCTTTGAAAAATAAATGTGCATTGAAAGGGAATTAGATGTCAAAAATATATTAAAAAAAACAAAAAAAAAACGGCTATATAATTCAAATTGCTAGTCTAGATTACATCCATTATTTTAAAGAAAAATCTTTGGAATCCATTGAATTTGGCACTAAAGAGAAAATTAATAACATTTGAATCCTTGACTAATCCATTCACACCAGAGAAATACACATTTAGAAAGTTAAACTCGTGCATCAAAGGTACAATTTTAGCTTTCTACGCGTGATATTCTCTACTTCGTTCACATTAATTTTAAGAAAATTATGTGATAAGGTTTTTTTTTTTTTTTTTTTTTTGAAATAATATATCAATAAAATACAGTTTCCAATCATCGAAATCATATCATATAAAAAAGGATAACTTAATTAAATTAATACGAAAATCTAGGTTATATTAATAGCGTATTTTTTCCTATTTTAGTAAGTTGTTATTGCGGCCTAGCTAGGGGATGAATATGCTACAAATATTCCCCAAGGAATATATGATACATATATATATATATATATATTTTTTTAAGGATTACATAATAATCTTGGCAACCACTTAAAAAGATTGAAAAATATAACTTAGGCCTCGTTTGGGGTTTCAACTCAGACTGTATTTTTTAATCTCAGTTTTTGTCTTTTTTTAAAAAAGTTTTATCTTCTTCTGAAAAAGTTTTTATCTTTTCTAAAAAGTCAACAAAATTTTTTAACTCAAACTGTACTTTTTTAACTGAAACTCATTTATCAAACGGACTCTTAGTATCACATACCGACCACTAAATGAAAAGGTAATAGTTTTGTTTCCCTTTTTTTTTTTTTTTTTTTTCCGAATTTCTTGAGATTCTAATTGTTGATTTTTCTTTTCTTTTCTTTCTTTTTTTCTTGGGGGAAATCATATAGGTACAACTACCGTCCGCATCATGTCTCAAAACGCACACTTTGTTGGGAATATTAAGCAAACCCAATGATTTGCTGCCAATCGCTTTACAGCTGTGGTGAGGCTTATTATGAAATGTTTGATCATTTTTACCAGCGGAGTTTTTACGGTAAAATATTTTACTTTACATCTTTTAAAAATCGTTATTTTACTCATTAGATAAATTATTTAACGATTTGATTTTGATCTATGACCGTAGTATTTCTAAATTACACTCAGTGAATTTTAACGTGTACATTCTTAAACTATTAAAAAAATTGATTCAACAATTAAAAAGCAATTTTATCGATGATGTGGAATATAAAAAGCTGATATAAATATTTGTGAATTTTGCTAAAAACTTGAGGCGGAAAAAAAAAGTGTATTAACATATTAAGTATTGACATATTTGAATGGTGTAAAAACCTGTCTGAATAAATGAAGTGCTTGTTAAAAGATCGGGTAATATTGCATAAAAGAGTGATTATAACGCTTTGCTTAGAGTTAAAACAATTTTAGAAGTAAGAAAATTGAATAAACTTTTTGGCCCCTCAATGATTAGACACGTCAATTACGTCTCTAAAAGGGGTAAGGACTTGGAAGGAGCTAACATAATTAGGCTCCACTAGAATGGAACTTTTTAACAAGTAAGATTAGGATAATCCCATTAAAACCAAGCAAATAAAGTAGATAAACATCTTAATCTATTAGTGTTGGATTTGTTGCTTGTTTTGGCACTTTTGCGTGAAAGAAAAATTTATTAATAGCTATTTTAACCCTTATGAAAGCCCTAATTTATAACCCAATGGGTGACCTTTTTTTTCCCCCTCTTTTCTCGTACATGATTTCTTTTTCTTTTTCTTTTTTTATTTATTTTTTTGCCCTTTGGAAACAAAAGGCTATAGATGAATTAATTTAGCTAGTAAAGTGCATAAAAGCATCATACCATTAGTGTTGGATTTGTTGCTTGTTTTGGCACTTTTGAGTGAAAGAAAAATTTATTAATAGCTATTATAACCCTTATGAAAGCCCTAATTTATAGCCCAATGGGTGACCTTTTTTTTTTCTCCTCCTTTCTCCTAAATGAATTTTTTTTTTTTTTTTTTTTTTTTTTGCCCTTTGGAAACAAAGGGCTATAGATGAATTAATTTAGCTAGTAAAGTGCATAAAAGCATCATACTAAAACATGATTTTCATTTCTTCACTGTTGATGATAGAAAGTGATTGTGGGTAAGATAATTACCTTATTGTGCTTTTAACAGAATGTTAAAAGAGAACAAGAAACAATTTAAATATATATATATATATATATATATACAATTTAAAAAATTACATGATCACCTCAAACTTGCAAAAACTACATTTATTTCTAATATTGAAATTTTCATCTCAAATTTTTTTCCTTCCCACACAATTAGAAGGATATACTGATTAGTATTATAATTTACTTTAACAATTCAAAAACAGTTCTTTAGCAGGAGGGGAAAAAAAAAAAGAAAAAAGAAAAAAAAGATAGATCTCTTTTTTACCCTCCTTGAACTTCCCCTCTTTTTTAACATGGAGATAAATATTTTCCATCTAAATCACATAAAATAAATGTTATTTGACGTTTTTGTCCCTTAATTTGATAAAGTGCTAGATGCTGCACAATACCCCAAAATAATGAGTTTATATTTGCTATTCCATTTTTCTGTGTCAATGACTATCTCTTCAATAGTCTTTTTGACAATTCATAAATTTATTTAAGAATTTTTAATATTTATAATTTTTTATATGATTAAAATTTTAAATTTAAATAATATGAAGTAACAAATTAAGAGACAATCAATAAAATAAAAAATCTGAGACAATAGATCTTGATTCAACGATAATAGCGCTTAAAATTTAGACATAAAACATAATTTCACACGTGCCCATTGCTTAAAATCCTATTATCTACCCTTCTAACGAGCTTAAATGATATATATTCACACACACATTTTTATAGATTATTATATATTATCTAAAAAGGCCAAAAACTCCCAAACAAATTATCAAATATACATTATCTCACTTGGAGAGTTACATAAAATGGTATTAAAAAATATGGGGGATAGAAATGTCATGTAAAACCCCCATAACCATTACCCCTCCAAAGCTATGAGAGATCTCCTTGACCATGCCATTTGGTGGGCCCCACCAGCAGACTTGACCCACCAGCTACAAGTCCATACCAGGCCAGACCAGACCTTCCCCGCACTGGCCCACCAACCCGAACCCAAAACCAATCCCCAAACCCGTCCTAACCCTAGAAGAACACCCTAAACAAAACCACTACAAATCTCAAGACGTGGTGTGGGGCCCACCGTCCTTCTGTGGCACGTCAGCCACTAACCACAGATTTTGCCTTCCCAAAGAATATAAATAAATAATAGAAACTAGCAAAAGAATATATATATATATATATATATATATATACACACTATATAATAAAAATTATTTTACAAAAAGGATTACTTTTAAAAATAGTTCTTGAATTATATATGTACAATATCTCACGTTGATGTCTGATTTTTTATTTTATACATCATATTTTTTAAAGTTTTCTATTATTAAGTAAACGATCATTATGTCAATATTCTGAGTCCGTTTGGTAAATGAGTTTGAGTTGAGTTTTTGAAGTTTAAATAGTAAATTTTGTTGACTTTTCAAAAAGACAAAAAACTTTTTGAGAAAAAGACAAAACTTTTGAGGAAAAAGACAAAACTTGAGCTTGAAAAACCAAGTTCAAACTTGGTTTCCAAACAAACTCTCTGTAAAAGATTAAATAAGAATTTAACATATTATGATTATATGAGTTTTATTTATAGATAAAAGCATAATATAATATTTTTTAGAAGGAAATTATGCCTCTATCTGAGATATTTTTGAAGAAAAATATACTATAATAAAAGATATGTAGCGCAAATTGAATTTTAATCAAAGATATATAACGTCGTAGAACTATTTTGGAGATATAATTTCCCTTTTAAAAATATTTAACTATGATTTTAACATCAATTAAAGTTCATGTGATTTGAAAGTTTTCAATTTTCGTTTTTTTTTTTTATAGAATACCAATATAAGGGTTATTTTTATAATAATAGAAAAATTCGAGATAATATGATCTGTAAAATTAAAAGTAAAAAACCAACTTAAGACTCGGAATATGATTCATGAGTTATTTGTGAAAATCATCCAAAAAAATTTAAAGGAGCTTCATACAGTAGGTTATCCTTATCGAGGGCATATGTTTCTAAATGTTGATGTGATAATTAAAATGAAAAAAATAAAAATTAACAGAATTTAATATAAATCCAACAAGTAAAGATAGAGTTAGAGTATGAAACGTTTTCTATGACATGTTATCTATTCCGAAAGCATATATTTTTAATTATAAAATCTAATCAAAATCACGTCAATATCAAAAAGTATGCAAACCAAACAAAAGCTAATATAAATCTCAAATGTAAAAAATATGACTCTACTAGTTGGATATTATTCTTATTATATTTTTCTAATAAGATATTGATTGTCAACCCATCCAACGAAGAAAAACAATGTACATCCCCCCATCCGATCAACCTGTTTAAATTGACAGAATAGAGTGGCTTTTTCCATTATGAGTCTGGGAGGCTTGTATGTACCCTATTTATCTATTAATTTTTTTTTATATTCTTATTTTCATACTACAAAATAAATAAGTATATAGGAGTTTGAAAATTTTCATATAGTATGTAATTTAACTTCGTACTTAAATTTTTATATATAACAGTATATTATACAAAATATATTACAATTTAAAATAAAGAAATAATTAGATGAGGCGGATAAAAATATACATTATACATAATCCCTTTTGTAGTGTGGTGTTATAATTTTGCTCGTGTCATTTAATGTGGGACTTTATTCTAATATATATATATATATATTTTGGTTGCTGACAAAGACTTTCTTCCATATTTGTAATTATTATAATTATTATAATTAATTATAGGTTTTTGGTTAGTGGGCGTGGAAAGCAACTACGGGGTGATCAAGGACCATGATACAACTTACGATAGGGTAAATTACTAAGTTAGTTCCTAAATTTTTAATTATATGTAATTTTAATATATGAATTTTTTAAAAATTTAAGGACATTCCAGCTATAAAAAATTAACGAAAATAACTATTGTAGTAAATATTTTCAAAATTTAAAGGCATTTCATCTAAAAAAAAGTTTAAAAATTAAAATTACACAATACTAAGAATTTAAGGACTAAATGAGTAATTTACTCCTCCCAACACACTATGGCATGGCGGAATGAGCGGGATAGTGGGGGTGTCATGTGGGCTCAAATCTATTGAGTATTGCATCCAACGTGGCAAGGATAAACATTTCGGCATGTCCAATAACATATCGCCACGTCACCATTCCAATCAATCAACTTTCAACGTTAGTCAAAATGCATTTTCTTTTGGGTTTTCCACATAGAACCCTCGTAACCCACCCTTGAACTATATGCTGTGTCTTATATTGACAGTTACTTTTTAATTATTATCCAAACGGTTCTTACTGTTATGACATTCATTGTAACATTCTATCAACTATGGTTAAATCTCGGAAACACTTGATCAACTCCACACGCATCTAGCAGCCTCAACAATACAGCCTTAAGCCATAATTTGACTCAATACATTCGACTAAAGATTATAGCCTCTACGTGAGACACTGTGTATCGTTTGCGGACTATTTATAAAAATAACATATCTTTTTTTTATCAAATTAAAAAAGAGAATGTAAGAATTAAAAATAAAAAAATACAAAATAAAAATACAATGAGAATGTGAAAACGATAATGTCGTTTATGTTATCTTATTGGCGTGAATGGTTTGATTTGGGGACCTTGTACTTGCGAATCCTTCCTTATATTTGCCCTTATAATGAAATATCTTCTTCCTTTAAAGCTAATCTTGCAAGATTTGTCTTTGTAATTCTAATTAGGGGCGTAGAAAGTTATTAGCCGTACAAAATTAACTCTTGTTGAACTTTTTGACTTCTTGTACAACATAATCTAAGGTAGATTTAGTATTGATGATTCCATATCATGTTCGTTTCCTACTCAATCACGTGATATGTGTTAGAGGAATCATAGTCCACCACGTTTTATGTCAAATAGAAAAGGGTGTTTCTAGAATATGAAACCTATTTTATCTTATCAATATAACACGTTTTTCGAATTAGTAGAAGAAAATTAGTAGACTAAAATTTTAACCGATCAGATATATAAATAAAATAATACATTATATGGTACGAATTTTTTTAATATGAATATTTATTGATCTGATTATTAAAAATTTAATTCAGTGATAAAAAATTTAAGATCTATGAATAAAAGTATGTATTATATTGTATGATATGATTGTTTTTTTTTCATATGGATATTTATTGGTCCGATTATTAAAATTTTAATTTAGTGATTAAAAATTTTATTTTATTTATAGAGTAAAACAACGTGTCGTGTCTTAGAAGTATTTGTATTTGGAAATGAAAATGGTATAAAAGTGACATTCATGCTTCACATTTTTGTTTGGAAACATGGTATTCATTTTTGAACTATATTCTATGGAAAATCAGTTTTGTGGAAGAATGGTGTTTATTTATATATATATATATATATATATATACACACACACACACACATATATATATTGTCAAACAAGCTAGTGAAATATAGACGAGTTTTGATTTTTGTGGTAAAGTAATCCACCGATAGATTATGATTGTAAATGTCATATTATAAAGTTTTTCTCTCTATTTTTCTTTTCATATTTTGGTGAAAATTGAATAATTCATTATTACACATTACTTATAGAGTCATAGTCCCTTTTTTTTTTTTTTTTTTTTACCTACCAATAAAGAAGTTTTTAATTCACAAATTACCATAGGAACAAGAAAACTAAAGACTTCTTTTAAAAGAAAAGAAAAGAAAAAAAAAAAAAACTAAAGACTAAAGTAACAAAATGTTTTTATTTAGTATTGGGCACGATGTTCCTATTAACCAAAAGAATTAATGTGTTTAGTTAACATAAACTCATTAACTTAGGGGGTGTTTGGCACACCAACTCAACTCAAGTTAAACTGTACTTTTTTTTGTCTTTTTCTGAAAAAGTTTTTTGTCTTTTCTGAAAAAGTCAACAAAAATTACTATTTAAACTTAAAAATCTCAACTCAAACCACTACACCAAACCACCCCCTTAGATGGTTCACGCAATTTAATTGTAGATCTCTATTTCCTCCAAAGAGAAATAGGGTTAATCCAATTTTATATTAGAAAAAGTTATTGTTTTGTGTATAATTATATTGTGAAATTTGAAACTATTTTTATTTGTTTCAATTTAAGAAATGCATTTATTTTAGATGATTTGTTAGTATTAGGCAACTTACCCGATTTTGTATATTATAATTTGTATCTATATGAGAGTTTATAAATAGTTCTTTTTACAAGTGAATTATTCTCCTGTTCCTAGTCCATGTTAAACTTTTCTCTCTCTTTTTTTATTAATTTTATTTTTCTTATTTAATTCTAATTTAATTCCTTGAATTGTAACTTAAACCTCATTTTAGTCATTAAGTTAACCAAATAGTTATTTTGTCTTCTAATTGTTAAAACCTTTACGAAAAAATGCACGACTTCCTTCTTAATAATCATTTTCTTAATTTAAAATTATAAAATTGATCACACATGATATTTACGTGCCTTCTTCGTCAATAACTAAATGATTAATTTTGAATAAACCCATTTTAAGATTTAGTAAAAAAATCAATAAGATATGGCTTATAATCCAAGATCATAAAAAGTTGAGCATCTAGTCAAAATTCAATTTTGGACACTTAGATGATACAAGTCATGAAAGTGGAAAAACCGCTTTTTATTAATCTTACGGCTCTAATTGCAAGTAATGGGGTCTAATTGAATTGATAACTCATGATTAACGTGGATAAGCATGCAAATTTATATATATACACACACACACATATACATATACATGTATATATATATATATATCTGTGTTTTTGTTCTTAAGCTTTGTAATTAATTCTTGCCTGTGTTATCTTAAGCGTGACTCTTTAGGCGCATGACGAAATAGACGAGCCCTTCATTAAAAAATAAAAATTTTAAAAAATAAAAAATAAAAAAGACGAGCCATTCTCTCTCTCTCTCTCTCTCTCTCTCTCTCAAATCTTTCTCTTTCTAAGTTTATTTGTCTTCGGCTTTGCGAAACGCGCACGTTAGCTGCCAGCCCTCCAGAAAACCGCAGCGCTAAAGGACACATGCGCGTACGCTCCCTCTTTTTTTTCTTGCTTTTGTAACCTTGCGGTGAACATCAAATCATAACCATTTCACGCAAACACAAAGTGTGTGTGTGTATATATATATTTATTTTAGAAAAGATTTATGATAAAAATTGTATTTTTATTTTATTGATTGATACTGTTTTTTTAATTATTTGATAGATTTTTTTAAGAGTATGATTTAAGAGTATATATTTTGAAAATTTACAATACAACATATAGAATTACTTTCAATTATGGGTCAGATAATTAAAACAACATTTTCTTGAGTTTTTTCTATTAATATTATTTTAAGGATTGTTGTGATGTGATTAAGAATCATATTAGGAGTCAAATTTAACGAATCCCCATAAACACATCTTTTGGGACAACAATGCGTTGAAATGCACGTTTCCTTTGAAAATGTGTTATCATCGGCCAAATAAAAGAAAAGAAAACAATGAGTCTCACAAGGTGAGATGATTGGCTCCCATTTGAGTGTTTTTATTTGTTCGTCTGGATTTGCCCAATTTCAATCCAAAGTTTTCCTATCCAAAGCAAAAACCATATCTCAGGTTGGATTCCTTTTGCGTGCTAACAATTCTTTGGGGTCACACCCGCAGACTAAAGGTCTGAGATTTACTTGATTCATGCGGAGGGCATACTTTGCATTGATCCCGTGGATTAATGGGGACAAAGTCTCGGACATCATGCTTATAAAAAAAAAAAAAAAAAACGTTCTCTTCTCCTTTATATTATAAGTCGTGGAGCGTAGTTATTATGAGAATTGATGTTACGAAAAATTTCATTAAGAATAATTTAGTCTTTCATATTTTTAAATTCGGTTGTTCTAATTTGCTTTACAAATGGGGGGAGTAGTTTAAGGTAACTACATTAGAGGGAAAAAAAAAAAAAAACAGAGCAAAGCTAAGAATTGTGTGATTTTCTCTTATTATTATTTTTTGATAATCAAAGTGAATTATAATTACGGCAAAAAATGAACCTAATTCTCAAGTTTCAATTGAATCACTATAAATCTTTTGTGTTCTTCTTTACTTATTTATAACTTATTTATTTAGTTTGATTTTATTATTTTCAGTTATATAGAAATTAACAATTAAGATATTAAATCCTTAGCATTCTTTTTCTTTTTCTTTTTTGAATGTTGTTATTGTATTGTGACTGTTTGGTGGTTTCTAATTGTTTTTCATGCATGGTTAGGCTCCATTGATATTTATGATAAGTTTAGTCTCTAGCCATAAAATTTGTAGTATTTTTAACCCCAAGGGGTAGCTCAAGTGGTCGGAGAGTCTGGCGGATGTTTTATTCATTATAGGTGGATGGTTCGAATCCTTTTGAACGCACTCTCTTACGACCATACCAATAAATTTATAAGAACATGATGTGTATAAGTCCAATGGAATTGGACGGGTTCTCATCATGGATACCAATTGATTAATAATTTTTTTTTTTTTTTGTATATTTTGAGAAAATTCAGCATAAATGAAATGGATATTAATTTTGTATACCTTTTCTGAGTGGTTTCGGTCCCATATCGAAAAATAGATAAAAGAGAAACTTGATTTATATTGATTTGCATCAAAATTGGCCATCCTCTTATAATATATTCTTCAAAAATGAAAATTAGACTTATTTCTACATTATTTTGAGCTAGACATCGTCTTACAGATTAGTCACATAAGGTGCAAGATAATCTCTATGATGCCTCTAAAACCATTAAAATTACAATGTTTTTATAGATTATATGACTATGATTTGTAAAATTAAAATTTTTTACTCAATGAACATGTAACCACTTGTATTAAATTAAAAAAAAAAAAAAAAACTATCGTCCACTTTAATGCTAAAGATCAAAATCGCCAATATTAAGTTTAAGGCTTAATTGGTCAAAATAAAAATTAGGAACAAAAATATCACTTTGTTAACAGTTCAGAGATAGAATCTCTCAGTCTCCCTCTCATAAGAAAGGAGTTCATCAATAATTTTTGGGCATGGTGTTGTTTGAGCCCGTCTTTATTTATTTGTTTGAATTTAAGGGTAAGAACTCGAATTCTGCACTTTATAAATAAAGAGAAAGTTATATTGAGAGTCATGTTTTGAGTATCTCATTATAATTTTACTCATTCTAATATTAAAGTTGATAATTTTATCAAATGAAATGATAAAATTATCGACTTTAATGTTATAATAGGTATAAATATAAGGAGATGTCAAATTTATGACATTCTTGTATAGTTCTCTATAATAAAATAATATGTGAAATTACCGTTAGGTTATAATTTAAGCAACAACTCTGCCCGTTGCTTCAACTTGTGATGGGCTTGTGATGGGCCTTAAAGCTGGCCTTTATTTTGGCAGGCCTGGCCCTTGAGAAGTAGTTGGATATAAGAGGCCCAAATTTGCAGGCTTTTGGTGAAGCCTTTGGTTTGTGTAGAAAAAGGATGTTTCTTCTATAATCCTTGTGTGCCTTAAGGGAGACCTTTATCCATACAAACATATACAAGCCTATATATAGACGAGTTTTTAATGATTATTTTTTTTAATATAATTTAAATCATAGGTGGTTACCTCTAAATTATAGAGATAAATGCAGACCCCGATTTATTTTCAAGTTATTGAAGAGAGAACAAAAAATCTCAATGTGACACAAACAACTCCTAGCCGTCTGATCAGTTTTAGAGATGGGAATTAAAAAAAATGAAAAGAAAAAAGAGTCTGGGAATCTCCAAAGAACTTCTGTTCTAATGGAATAAATTTACTGATAAAAAAAAACAAAGGAAATCTTTCAAGTTCCAAGAAAGTGACTGTTTCATTGAGGTAAAGAGTTTTAGACCAAGTAAAGGAGACATCGCATGTTAGTTTCTTTTACTTTCTGTTCATAGCCCTTACCTTTCATGAGAGTTACTTTGCCAAAACTCCTTCCAAATTCGAAGAAAAAACTCGCCCCATTTGACACACCGTCCTGGATTAAAAAAATTCGATCGAAATTAAAAATCTAAAATACATGAGTGTCTGATAGAAAGAAAAATGAATATGATGCAGATTTCAAAAACTGAAAAAAAAAAAAAAAAAAAAGATTTGGATTTGACAAATAATTGAAATTCAATTTCTTGATATGTATCTTGAATTTAAAATAGTATGCTAAAAAATTCAGTTCTTTTAGAGTAATGAAATAAATATAATGTAGGTTTGTTGGGAAAAAAAAAAGGGGTCATTCTCTCCTAATATATAAAGTGAGAAGTAAAATGTAAAATTTATTTAACATAATATTTCTTTTAACATATTTCAAACATATGAAAAAAGATAGTTTTAACACATTTTAAACCTATGAAAAAAGATGGTCGTTCAAGAGGAATGATAGACAAGTTATATATATATATATATATATATATATATGTACACATTTTTTATATATGCGTATGCAACAAAACGAAAACCTAGTCTATATCACATTTTAAACCTATGAAAATAGATGGTCGTTCAAGAAGGATGGTAGACAAGTTATATATATATATATATATATACACATTTTTTATAAATGCGTATGCAAGAAAAGGAAAACTTGCATGTTTGTCAAACTTTCTTTCAAGATTCGTCCGAGCTACTTCTTTGTAGAAAAGCTAATGACAGCTACAAATTGTATCTTTAAGCATAAGATAAGTCTCTTTTTTTAACAAGAGTTAAACCAAAAAAGGCAAAAGGGTTAGATAGATTAGATAAGCGACAAAGGTAAATTGGGAAATAAATGTATTATTTCATTCACATTAAAGAACCAAATTTTATAATCGATAAAAACATATATATATATATATATATACGTAACATAGACGTATACATGTAGAAAACTCCAATGAATTGGTGACTTAATTACAGACAAAAGTGCCAAAAAGAAAACCACCACCACACCTAATACCTAAAATATTTTAATAAAAGTAAATATAATTAAATAATTTCCCCAAATTTTTCTAACCAACATGGACCAAAAAAAAAAAGCTAACCCCAACAAATTACACCCTCCCATATTTTTCTCCGTTCAGTAACCTGTAGGAAACTTGCACTGCCCAAATTCTGCACAAAATAAGGAAAAAAAAAAAGTGTCAATTTTTAGCAAGAAATCTAGAAATTAGCAATGAAAAAAGAGTTGAAAATAAATAACTCAAAGTGAATGGGGGAAATTTAAAATTCATGTATAACTACTTTTTTTTTTATTATTATTTTAATATTATTGTTGTTTTATAATTGTGATGGTGACAATGAAATGCCCTATATTCGATAAGGCCTATTGAAATTAATCTAATTTTGAAAATGATATATATGACTCATTGTCAAGCTTTTTTTAGTCAAAAATTTAAGCCAATAATTATTTTACTTATTTTTTAATTGGAAGAAGTAAACCTTTCAATCTTGTCTATTATGAAATTTCAACCATAGCTGATTGTATTTAGATTCTTTTTTTTTATAGTCCGACGTCAACATTCTGTCACGTAATTCGATTTTAATTGTAACTTGTTGAAATGAAAAAGGACATGTAGATATTTTTTTCATATTATTATAAAAAATTAGGAATTAAAAAAAAATTCTCTCCCTAATTTTTACTACACCTCTTTGTAATTTATAACCCCCCTTCATGTCACAATTATAAGATATTTAGAGCAAATATTTATTTTCCCTTAGCTGAATTTATCTTCATTAATAATTTCATATCTAATATATTAAAAGAAAAAGATAACAATAATTTCAGAAAAAAAAAAAAACGCACACTTTGTTATTAACTCATTGAATAGATTTAAAAAATCCTCAACATTATTAGCATTATTAATGATCATGATAATGAATATTAAGAAGATTTGACCCCTCAACGTCACAGCTTATATTTACAAAGTTGACCCCTAATATCAATTTAAATTAATCAAATTATAAGACAAAAACTAAAAAATAATAAGATTAAGGAGGAGTTATAAAGTACGTACTAGGAGATTGTGTGACCACGTACGCCGCACCACCAAAATCACACGTCCCGGCCCCACGTGCATTCTTCTGATAGTAACTGTTGAACGCGTACGACGCATGGGCCACAATCGAGTCCGGATCGTAACACGTGGCACCTTTCTGGATCGGACGGCAATCCGCTCCACCCTCTCCACAAGCGTAATCCAGTGCGGCCTGGAGCTTCTTATCCCCTACACCAGCATTCGCCACGCACCACGTCTGCCCCGTCCCCGCCGCCGACGACACCTCTCCGCCGTCGCCCGACGTCGGTACCTGCGCCTTACTGCCGTTTGACGGCGCCGTCGAGTTCTCGTCGTTGACTTCCGAGGCGGTCAACGGAATGTCGTAGACTTTCTGCTCATTGGGGTAGAAGAGCCCGTAGTTCCTCTCCGATGTGGGACCGGTCTTCTGGTTTTCATTAAACAAAGCGAACAGAAAAACGTCAAGTGAGTCCTGTGGTTTCAAGGGGGTCCCACTTCCGGTCAACACACGTTTGACCAAGTTCCCATTATACGACGCTGCGTTTTCCTCGCTAGCTCCGACCTCGTTCTCGTCCCCCTTCGACGGCCAACCGGTCTCTGTAACGACAATCTTCAAGTCGTCGTATCCGACAGCTTTCAAGGCGGCGAAAACGGCGTCGAGTTGGGCGTCCAAGAGGTTGTCGTACTTCAACCCGTTACCCGAATCCACCGAACCCGGGTTGCTCCGAAACAGAGCGTAGTCCAGAGAAATCTGGTCCGAGTTCGCCGTGTAAGCGAAAAACGGGTACGCGTTGATCATGAGGTACGACCCGGTTTGAGTGAGGAACTGAAGGAGGGGCTTCAAAACGGGTTCGACCAAGTCTGGTTTGAACGACCCGGAAGAAGGCGGGTACGAGGATTGAAGCGAGCTAAGGGCGATGGGGGAGGAGAGCTTGACGGAGGAGTCGAGGCCGAGTTTCTGGAGCGAGGCATGGAGGTTTTTAATGGCGGGTACCAGGAAACGGGTCGTGTTGTTCGGGTCGACAAAAACCTCGTTGCCGACGGGCGACGGCCTCGATCTTCGTGTCCGGGAGGTATTTGGAGAGGTTGGCTTGGACCCAGGCGTCGGTGAAGGACTGGTCGGCGGCAGCGGAGGAGAGAAGCTCGTTGGGGAGAGCGATGACGACGGAGATTTTCGAGTCGGAGAGGGCGGTGAGAACGGACGAGTCGGTGTCGTAGAGCTTGACTCGGTCGATTCCTTGGGATTTGAGAAGCTCCACCACCTTTTGTGGTGATGGTAGGTCGTTCGCTATTCTGCCATAGTTTATCCCTATAGAACCCGAATCTTTAAAAAAAAAAAAAAAAAAAAAAAAAAAAAACAGAGTTATTTATAGCATGTGATATAAGTATCAAGTTTATAATCACTATATTGGTATGAGATTAATGTGAATGGTTACATTACATTACATTATAGAGTCTAACGATAAATCTACACTAACGATAAATCAACACCTGACTGAATGTATTGTCTAAAGTATTTCTTAAGTGTGTGTATATATATATATATTATATGTATATGTATGAGATTGACGTGAAACGTACCTGCGAAAGCGTGGGAAATGAGAGAGATCAGAAGGAGGAAGGAGGAGAATGAGAGGTGTTTTGTGGTGGTTGCCATGATAATGCTCTGGTTCGGAGAGAAACAGAGCATTTAGTTGGAGAAGAAGTGTGAGGAAATTTTAGAGAGAGAAAGAGAGAGTTTTCTTTTGGAAATGGGGTTGTGGGGGGATATATATATATAGAGTGGGGAAATCGGGAAAGTAGGGGTAAAATTCATTATGGAGACGTGAAAATTTGGTTTAGTGGGGGAAGAGAGAGAGAGAGAGAGAGAGAGAGAGAGAGAGAGAGAGAGAGAGAGAGAGAGAAGTGGGGACAAACGTGGAAATAGTGGGTGAATTTTAGAGAGAGAATGGTGACAAAGTTCTAACAAAAACGGCATTTTTTTTCTATAGAATTTTGTAGTAGGTTAAAAATAAATAATTTATCATGTGATTTAATAGTAAACTGCCAATCATTTCAGAATCAGAATATGAAAATATTGAGCAATTTAAATTTTAAATATAATAATCACTTCTATAAAAAAAAAATGATAATATAACCGTTTAAAACTATTTTTGATTTAATTATTTTTTCTTATCCTACAAAAATAATGTTTTTTTTTTCTTTTTTCTTTTTAGTCCATCTCTACAAGCATACTCAGTAACCAACTTGATCATTTCCTCTTTGTGTTCAGATTCGGATAAAGAAGTTTTTCTAGTGTAGTTCTCCAACCCCATCCGTTTCCTACGCTCCCTTCTTTCTTGGCCGTCCACGTGTCCGTTAATCTTGTCGGACGTTCCAGATTTCATGTTACAGTGTTTTGTTTGGTGGCCTAATGGCTGAGAGTTTCATGATCAGAAACTGATGGGAAGTCGTGGGTTCATTAATTTCGGAAGATGAGTTTTTGCCTTGCAATGATTGATTTTTTTTTATTTTTTATTTTTTATTTTTACGGATTTTCTGGGGAAAATGTGAATAATTCCAAGATCAAATTCGAACGTTGGGATCTGCCAGCTATGCATGTTTTGTACTGACATGTTTACTAACGTCTATATTTTCAGCAGTTTTTCTTTTTTTTCTTTTTTTTTTTCTAATTAAATGTGAATAAGGGTAAAAAAGATGAAAATTCATAGGGACTATAGTTTTCACTTATTATTTGGGAAGATACCAAAATACAAAATGAAAACCATCTCCATGTTTGGTAGTGATGAGATTTCTTTAAAGATTGACTTAAATTGTGTTTTATGGATTTGTCATAGGTTCATACTGGAACACTTAACAACCAAGTTTCAATAATATATATATATATATATATATATGAGGTCCCTATTATTGCTTTTTTTTTTTTTTGAGAAATAAATTGTTTGAATGTCATTATTATTTTATAATGTTACATCTATTTTTTTTTCTTTGGGCATATTCAAGGGTCTTGTACGTGAAAATGAATTATTCAGATTCGGAAACTTGTATTTATATTTCAGGGTCTTTTTAGAGTATAGTTTTTTTTTTAAAATTATTGATAACCTATGTGTATGACTATTGATTCTTATCAAAATTCATTTTATAAAAAACTATCAAAATCATATCAAATTTTTTTTAAAAAAATGCACAATAGATTAGTTATATATATATATATATATATAATGACTAACAACAAATCCTAGTGAAATTACTGTAGAAATATCTTAGACTTGAACGAGTATCAATTATTAGAGAAAGTTAGTATTTTATATTTAGGAAAGTTAGTTTTGTATGCAATTATTTTAATTAAGAAATTTTAATTTATTCATAATTATTGTAATTTAGTAAATATAATTTTTTTTTTAGATTTGTTAGTATTAGATAACTTATCTGATTCTATATACTTGTAGTTATATTTATATGTGAACCCGTTTATACTTATTTGTAAATTATTGTATTTTCTTATTTAATTCCTATGTAGGTATATTACCATTTCGTTTCGAAAATTCGACCACATAAAACTATAGAGTAGTAACAAAATGCAATTTTTGCATTAATTATGCAACCATAGGTCGGTGAGGAAACATTTATTTTTCCTGATTTTAAAGGGCGATAACTACAGCATGGGTTTTCTTTAATTAATTATAAAGGGAAGCTCGTAGCCTTTGTATACATTTATTTTCGTTTATTATAGTTCGTGTAAACAAAATTGATAACGATATTACAAACAAACAAAAAAAAATTGCATCATCTTACTCAAAAATCAAAATTATCGGCTCTGTTTTCTTCCGTGCATGCATCTATTTGTACAATGTTTGACCGAATATATTAATTAATAAATGATTATCCAAACGGACCTTATTATTTTACTTGTCCGATATAAAATAAAATTAGTAAATTGATCATATTTTTGTAATTTTGATACTAAATGTGACGCATCAAACTCATCGAGTAAAAAAAAAAAAAAGTCATTTTACAAATAAAACTATTTGTAATCATTTTGCTAATGAGTTGGTTCTTTTGGAACACTTTAGGGGTACTGCACGTAGGGATTACGGATCTAAACCAAATTATTTTAAATTAAATGGTGGTTATGAAATGTCTATAGAGATGATGCAACTCAAAAAAATCTCTCATAATATATTATACTAGGACTAGTTTAGCAGACGGAAGATGAGTGTTTCCTGTGAGAGCTTTTCATATTCGAAATCTGAAATATATATATATATATATATATATATATATTTGAATAAATGAGATCATAAACTTCATACTATTATTAAAAAGTTCTTATAATATTATAAAAAATTATGGAACAGTCTTTTAAATAGACATATTTATGTTTTTTACTATTTACACTTATCTAATATTCTAATTGGCGGTTGTTGTTTTTTTTTTTAATAATTATTATTATAACCATGACAATAGTTTAAAAAAAAGAAATTACAACATATATATCATTTTTTAAAAATGCTTAAAGTAAATAGCATAATTTAAAAATGTTTGAGGTAAATAACATAGTTATGGTAAATTGCCTATTTACGTGAATTTTTAATGTAATTTTATCATAAATAAGCTTCGTGAATGAATTAATTTTGCCGAGACTAATGCTTCATAAATACATCATTTATGATGAATATGTTATTTATCATCACCCTCAAAAGTTTTATATATTTATTTTATTACTAGAGGTGGCCCGTTTCTCCCATTTTCTCTTAAAAAAAATCCCTCCTTTAAAAAAAAAAAAAATCTTTTTTTTAATCTTTTTTTTAGGGTTGTATGAACTGCCCATTTTTTTCCCACTGCTAAATCCCTTGAATTTTAAGTTTTTTTTTTCCTCTACTCTTTTTTGATCATTTGGAAAGGTACTACTAAACGGCCAAATGCACGCCAGTTCTAACTTTTAAATATATATATATATTTTCTGGTACGCCCAACTTTTAAAAAAAAAAAAAAAAAATCAACTAATTCTGATGAAACCTTTTTCAAGTTACAAATTGACCCCTAGTGACCAAAATTTCAACCCCCACAAACCAATAATAATTACTTACACCAAAACCATTATAAATACTTGGGATAAGGTTATGAAGACATATACACGCGCATATATATATATATATATATATATTATAGAATCAATTGGTGTAATTGATTTGAACGGCCGACTTTGGTGTAATATGTTGTGGTCCGTCTCAAAAAAAAGCCAATATATTTGTCTGTGTGTTTTCACATTATCATCAGAGAATATCTTGGCTGCCGAGACACTATTTACTATATATTATATGCTTTATCTGATATATTTATCTGTCTATTGTCTAACCTAAAAATAATTCATGACCTCAATTCTTCCCCTAAAAGTCAACCCACTCACATGTCACCCTTTTTCCTCTCACGTGACATATGCTGGCCAAAGCAGCACCCCCCCCCCCCCCCCTCTCCCCCTTCTTCTTTTCTTCTTGTGAAATATTATTATTTTAATTAAAAAAAACCTATATTCGTATAAGGTTTTTTTTTAGTCATTAGTTCTTATATCGGTGTTTGTTAATTTTGTATTTTTTTTTTAAATTGTGATGAAAAAAATGGGTACAACCGATATAGTATTCTTATCATCAAAAGCTCATCTTTTGGTTTTCTTGTTCTTAGAGGGAGATTTATCTTATAGAAAATGTCATTTTCCGTTCTTCATAGGAGCTAAAGTTTTAAACGTCATGATATATGAATGAGCATAAACTTGGGTCTAGATTTTAAAATTTTAATATAAACATTCATAAATCAAACTTTATATAGAAACTCATATATAATTTAAAACGTTTAAAAATTAATCTAATAATTTGAACTGCAGTTTCTTGCCTAGGAACAATTTCTATAGTAGAAATACCCTTCATCTTAATGTTATTTAAGGAAAATGCCAAATGGAATGGTTTCTTTGCTTCCTATATACACAAAGTTATAACTTATAATAAGGGAGCAATACACCTTTATAATTTTATGATTTTTATTATGAACTTTCCAAATTCCAATTCAATACGTGGACTTTGGTTGGAGACAAAGCGTAGAAAGACAACATATATATTTCCTTTTAATTAATTATATAATGATAAACATTCTTAATCCACACACACACACACCCATATATATATATATATATATATATATCCTTCTTGTCCTCGTTATCTAATTGCTTTTGTTTTATTAATTTGTGATTGTGATATATGATAAACAAGACAACAAATTGGTAACTATATAATTACGACAAGTTGGGTCAAAGATAATATATATAATACTTGAAGAATTAAGCCTTTGCATTAACTAATATATAATTTTTTTTTCCTTTTTATTATTTTTATTTTATTTTTTGAATACGTGTTTTTGAAGTCGGTAAGTTCAGTTGGGAAAGGTGAGAATTAAGCAATTATCACATAGACTTGTAAAAAGTTGAGACAGCCGAAATCATCCAAAACTCCATAGTTGACTTCTTTTTAATGAAGCGTGTCCTTTTGACGACAAACCCTTAATTATAAAGAAAAATAATGCATCAAAATGACACAGAAAAAATAAAATAAATTAAATTAATAAAATAAAATAAAACTTGGGTTGGTTTTGGTAGTAAAGAGGCAGGTAGGACTATTTGGTCCCAACTCATATGGATTTATTGTGGCAATAACCATGAGCAATGAATGAAATTCCCAATGAGAGTGGGCAGGTCGGCAAACACTTTTTTTTTTTTTTTTCACCAAAAACCCGTAGTAATTGGGGTGGTTTTGTTTAAAAAAAAAACAAAAAAAAAAATTAAATGCTGGCTTTGCATGTGCTTTGGTTTTCTACAAGAAAATTGTTATTCCAGATCCCAGATCCCAATTTAAGTTGGGATGAATCATATCTCAATCTCGTCTCATTTCTAATTTCGACTTAACTCGAATTGAGATGACTATGATATTGTGTATTTTATAAACTTTTTATTGTGTTAAGACAGTATTGCGGTTTTTAAGAAGGAATTTCTTTAAAACTTTCAAATTACCTCCCCAACTAATTAGGATTACAGTATTTTCTTTTATTTATTTTTATTATTATCTAGTATGTGAGAATTACAAATAATACACCGCCAAGTTAATGGTCTGGCATACGAGTCTATAGTTGGTTTGTTGCAAAATTCCACTTTGTCAAAGTAGTTTTTGTTTGGTTTTTGTGCACAATTTGAACAAGTGGAAATCTAAAATATTGCATTAAAGCAAGTAGAGAGGAAGGTTTGGATTGGTTGGTTTGTTGAAATTTATGTTGCGGCCAAGTGTCTATATATATATGTATATATATATGCGCACGACATTATAATAGAGCTAGCCTATATATATATATATATATATATATGCGCACGACATTATAATAGAGCCTATGTTCTTTGGTGGACCTCACTCTCAAGTCTCAATGGGAACAGAAGAAGAAGATCAATCACAATATCTCGCATTTTGCCGCCAAAAAAATGAATTGATTGGGAATAGTTATTAAAGAGGATTTTTTAAAGGAAATAATTGTTAAAGAGGATTGATCTATGTGTGGAGTTCCTCTTGCAATAATCTAATCCTTTAAAAAAATTCATGCAAAAATTAGGCATGTTAATAGTTTTTGAACATTTACGTACTAAAAATGATTGAACTTCTAATTTTTATTTAGAAAAATGATCGATAACTATTGAAAATTAAGTATGATTGATCGATAAAAACATTTAATAATATTTGTCAATCCGTGATTAACCATTTATAAAAATGGTCGTTTTCTTAATCTTACAAAACTTCATATACTTGTTAAAAATAATTCAACAAAAGAACATTTTCGCACATATCCCGAAATTTCTAAATGCATGCTCGCTTAAATAAAAAATAAAAAAACGTATTTTAACTTAAAACTCTTATTCTATGTTTTTACTCCATAATTTTTAATAGATAATGTTATTTGAAATATTATATCTACCTTTTGAAAAAGTAAAAACCTTTGATTTTTAATAAATTAACAATGACAATATTAGTATTATCAAAGAACATGGATGTGAAAAATTTAGCATATGCTTTACTTGTAACCAAATTTAATACCAAATATAGCACATGTCAAGTTTTGTAAGAAAAATCTGCTAATTCATAGAGGTAGGGATGGCAATGGAGTGGGACGAGAGTGGGTATGCTTCCCCCACTCCGATACCCACCACTCTTTTTATCTTCCATACTTGTCCCCATATCCGCCTAATTTAATGTGGGTGCGGGTAATCTAAACTGGAGGTATACCCATATCCTATCTATTTACCCATTATGAATTTAAAAAAAAAAAAAAAAAAAAAAACTCAAAACAAATTTCATTAAAATTTTCACAAAATTTGACAACATAATCCATAACTTCTCAAGAAAATGTCCATGAATTAAGCCCATGGTTTTTGGAATTCTCAATATAATCCAACATTTGTTTAAACTTGTGAAATGCCAATGGATTTCCATAAATTAAGCCCATGGCTTTTGGAATTCTCAAGAAAATGTCTTTAAACGAGCTACAAAAAAAACAGGCCGTGGAACTTCCAAAAAGGAATTAACTAGTAGAAAAACTTTTCAATCAATAACCTCCAAGGCGAACCGTTCATATCCCTCCCTCTCCATTTCCACGCTTCAAAATTGATCCACACTCTCCACTTCACAGTAGTCAGGTAGACGTTCGACATTAGTTGATACTCAAAAATTAAGATTAAAGTTATTGTCAGTGAATTTTGTGAAAGTTGTCGTTTTTTTATTGGTTCGTAATCATGAGTACCGTAGTTCTACTCAATGTTGAACCTTTGGTGCTTAAATTCCGTTTTGAATTGAAGAAGCAGAGCTCATGTTCTATGAAGCTGACCAACAAGACAGATAAACATGCGGCTTTTAAGGTTAAAACAACCAATCCTAGGAACTACTACTGCGTCCGACCAAATACCGGTGTCGTTTCGCCTAGAAGTACTTGCCATGTTACTATCAAAATGCAAGCACAAAATGAGGCGCCTTACGATATGCGGTGCAAGGATAAGGTTTTGGTTCAAAGTGTTCATGCAGCCGACGGCGCTGCAACAACCGAGAACATTAAAAAACCGGAAATGTTCAGCAAAGGGGACGGAAAGGTTGTTAAAGAGTTCAAAACTCAGGTATTTGCTCTCTTTTTTTCGCTAGGGTTTCTATATAATACGTTTCATAACATGAGATCTACGGATAAAACCCGCTACTTTACAATGAGTCACAAAAGTTGTGGTGATTAACATCAGCGATGTTCTCGATTTTTCTATGATGCACTTTTATAGGATAACCGCAAAGTGTTCTTCCGAGTCGAGAGAAGTAGCCATCTGAAGCCGTTAATGGACGGGTATTGTGTTGAATGAATCTGGAAATAGACTCCAGTCCGTTTTTGTTTGTTTGCGATCGTATTAAGGGCCACCAGACTCCAAATGAGGTCCAATTTTTGTTTTTTTTGTGCAATATATTTCGTATATATATATATATGTGTGTGTGTGTATTTATATATGTATATAGTGTTTGTAGTACTCCAAATGAGATTGCTTATGATTAAAAATCAATAGAACTTGCTTGCTACTCAAAATAAATGTGTGATAATAAATGGTACATAACTTGGGATTGATGTGTCACATTTTGACATTTAGGTGAAAAAATACTCTATATTATCTTCAGAAACCAAGCTAAAAGATTTACTTAGCGGGGATCGAATTAAGTCAAATACTTAATTTAATTGATAGTCTAATAAATACTAAAATTTTAGGGGACTTTTCTTCAGAAAAAAAACTTTTTAGGGTGGGCTAAAAGAGGAAAGATGGAGGAAAATTGACGTTTTTGTAAAATTTTAAATCTTTAACAACATCAAAATTATATCATAACAAAAGAAGATCTCATTATGATGTGATAATCTAAAATCATGTTGTATTTTTTTAAAGGGGTTTTTTTTTTTTTTTTTTCTATATTATTTCCGCTCTTTCTTTCCTCGATGAAAAAGCTAGTTAAACCAGCTCCAGAGTTCATGATCGAAATCTCAATTAAAAAAAATTGTACTTTCATCTTGTTAGATTACATCACGCTTGTACTTCATGTTTTTTGATTATATTGGCCGCATTTTAAAATCAAGTTTAAATCCTTATATTTTCACGGTCAACAGAGATTTTGACTAAAAAAAAAAAAAAAAACCGGAAATGTCTTTTCGTACTTCGGGCCTCTGTATTTGGAATATGGGCCTAAAAAAATCTAATTGGAGTTGAAAACCTAAGCTGAAATGATATTTGAGAGAGAAAAAATGGGAAGTTCGAAAAAATGAAAAATTTTTATTTGAGATTTGAATTTGAATTTAGATTATGTTAAATTATGTTTACAACCATAGTATAATTTTAATTTCAGTTGAATAGAAAAAAAAAATTAAAAAATTTGTGTGTGATGAAATGTCAACGCAATTTTAGTGATGTCAAATAATAAGAATAGAATAGTGTTACGGAAACAGCTACAATCCTAATTTTTTGAATATCAATTTATATGTTATATTTTTATTGATAAATATAATAAATTAATGAGATAATATTTTAAATACTTATCAATAAAAAAATGATAATTTATATACAATATAAGTTGATATTATATTTAATGTCCCTAATTTTTTAAAGAATAATAATAATTATTATAATTATTTCATTAGCCAAAAAAAAATAATAAATGAAATAAGTAAAAAAAAAATGAAACTCTCCCTTTTCTGCACTTTATAAGAGGTGGGGATAGAAAAGAAAACAAGAACAAATGGGAGCAAATTCTTCGCTGGATTTTTTTCCTTCACAGTCGAGATTCTGATTGAAAATTTTCCGGAGGAGAAAAAAAGAGGGGGGAAAAAAAAAAAAAGAGAAACGAAAGAAAGAAAATGTCTGGCGTGGTAAAGCAGGAAGAGGAAACGAATCCCAATGTTAAGCCGATTCACATAAACGTCAAAGTGAAAAACCAGGTTCCCTTTTTTATTTTTTATTTTTTTATGCGGTTGTTTTGACATTATTTATTAACTTTTTATTTCTTTTTTTTTTTTTATGGAAAAAAATATCCTATTTCGAGCTTGACATCTAAAACCCTAAATCCGTTTTCCCACTTCTATTTCGAGCCTGAAATCTAAAACCCTAGATCTATTTTTCCACCCGTTGAATTAGTCCTAACGAGTACTCTATTTCTCATGTGAAACACTATGGATTCTTTTACTTTAGAGTGTGTTGGTATGAAAGAAAAGTGAAAGGAATGAGAGAAGTATAATCATTAGTGGAAGGATTTTAACATTAATAGTTATTTGGTAGAAGAGAAAGGAGAAATGAAAGGATTGAGGAAGAGACTCCAAATACAAACACTTTAATTTGATCTTTCGTAAACTAATGAGATTATTGTAGGGATTTTATACCAAACAACAAAGGAAAAATGATCGGTCCTTCTTTACTCATCTTACTTAGATGATCTACGACTCTCTTCTTATTGTCTCTCATTCCTACCAAAGTACTATTAACTATTAACGTGAAAAACAAAATAATAATAATAATAATAAGAGAGAAGAAGAAATATTCTAAAAATATTAGCTAAAAGAATTTTTGTGCTGTTTGTTTGGTTTTTTTTGGGTTGAATTTTTGTAGGATAACGTTGAGGTATTCTTCAAGATCAAGAGGACTTCCGAGATGGAGACCCTCATGAAAATATATTGCGAAAAAATGTCTTTGCAGTTGAAAACTGTTGCCTTCTTCATTGATGGCCGTAATATCAAGCCCCACAATACACCTGAGCAGGTTCATTTTTGCTTCTTCTTCTTCTTCTTCTTGTTTTTTTTTAAATTTATTTTTTGGCCTTTTTAATTAATAATTTGTGGGGGTTTTTGTTAAAAAAATAAAGAAGAAAAAATAATGGAACATTTTTTGGTGCAGTTGGAAATGGAAGATGGTGATGAAATAGATGTGTTTCTGCACCAACTTGGAGGAGGTGATGGTATTTAGAATATTTGATATTTTAATCTAGTTGGAGGCTAGTTAATTATGTAGTTGGGTTATCTAAACCAAAGTCATTAGGCCTTTTTCCTAGTAGATGTTGATGCAGTGAATATGAGATTGTGATTGTAAGTGGATAATTAGTACCTACTTTACTTGCTAATCTGCTTTGTTAACATTAGTGATGATTTGTGTCCTGCTGTGATGTTAAATGTTTACGAGGCTTTTTAGTACTTTGCAATCCTCATCGGAGCAAAATCTTTGATAATTCTACTATTATTAAGGAACGATAATTGAATTATTACTTCATAGAGATCCAGGACGACATAATTCACATGAATATAATAAGTTTGGATTGGGCTACTTTAATGGTAGTCTTTACATTTTCCCTTTCACTCATGGTATGGGGAAAAAGTGGATTTTAAAAGTACTACTAATTGAGTTTAGGAATCAAGTCGCATCAATTTATAATTTTATTTTTGAACCTTGAATTGGTATATGGGTTCTCGTACTTGGCTAGGGTCGAGGTTGGGTTCTAAGATTGGAGTTGAGGTTAGGTTTTGGGATGCTCATTAAATTGTGTATTGGTTGTGTTTTTAGAGAGGTTGGTTTGAATACAAGAAACATATGAAATTATATTTGGATATATTTTTGAAAATAAATGTTAATGTTATTTAAGCTTTAGAAAGTAAAAACGAAAATGGAAAAACTGGTTTATAGCGTATTTCATTTTCTTAAACAAAAACCATTCTCACTATATAAATATAAATATATATATATATATATATATATATATACTTTGCTTCCGTTTTATTTTATTTGCTTAATAAATATGATTTGGAGAATGCATTCAAGTGTCTGCAAGCTTGGGGCTTCGAACTCTAAATCCAAGAAAGGATTTCTCCCTCATCGGACGGATTATTGGAGGATAATTAATTATTTATGTAGTTAGGTTATCTTAAACCAAAGTCCTGTGGTCTTTTTTCTGGTTGAGGTTGATGGAATTAGAGAATGTGATTGTAAGTGGATAATTATTAGTACCTAGTTTACTTGCTAATCTACTTTGTTATTGACGATTAGTATTCTGCTGTAATGTTAAATATTTTTTAGTCTTTTTGGTACTTATAATTTTTTTTATATGCAAATCCTCATAGCAAAATGTTTTGGGTAAATTTCATGAGTTTTAATCCTTGGATCAGTATCTGGATTCCTGTACTTGGTTCAGGGTCGAGGTTGGATTCTAGGACTGGAGTTGAGATCAGGTTTTAGGATGTTTCTTAAATTGTATTTCGTTGTGTTTTTGAATTGATTAGTTTGAATATATATATATATATATATATATATATATATAAATATAAGAAGAAAGTGAAATTGAATTTGGGTATGTTTTTAAAGATAAATATTACGATATTTAAGTTATAAAAATAGAAATGGGAAAACAACTTTATGACATATTTCATTTGCTAAATAAAAACCATTCTCACAATTTTTTTTTTTTTTTTTTTACGTTTTTATTTTATTTGCTTAATAAATATGATTTGGAAAATGGCGTTCTAGTGTCTGTAATTTTGGTGATTCGAACTCTAAATCCGAGTCTTAAGATTATGAGTCACGGTCACTAATCCTAAGATATAATCCACGTATTGTTTATTGTGGTCTTCCCCATGCTATAAGTAATAGTTTAAAGAAAATGTTAAGAACACAACTCTAATATCAACTTTTGAATATCAACTTATGTGGCATATTAGTTATTATATTTTTATTAGTGAGTGTTTAAAGTATTGTCGCATCAATTAATTACATTTACTGATGAAAATATTACATACGAATTGATACTAAAAAAATTAGGACTAGAGTTTGTGTCACTAGCATTACTCTAGTTTAAAACCTATGAGTTTATACTTGCAGCAGTCCCATATTGAAAGGAGTTGAGTTTTTTTTCTCTTCAAAACCTCTACAAAAAGGGAGGTATAGTTTAGGTGCTCTTTTCAAGTTGAATTGAACTTTTTCAAGGTGAGGTATAGTTTAGGTGCTCTTTTCTAGTTAAATTGAACTTTTTCAAGGTGAAAATCCTTTAGGATTAGGTAGACTGTTTTATAGTTGCATACTTAAAATTTGTGAAATCTCTCTCACAGTAGATCCAGTTCATATCTATAGAAGAATTTTTGAAACCCATCTAACCCACTTAATTACAAACTTTATTACAATAAAAGAAAAAGATTGAAAACTATCCTCTAAATTAACATAAAAGAAGTTAATATTCATGGAAGAAAAGGAGTAAAATCCAAATTTTTGAACCAAAAGAACATCTGGATATAAGAAATTGAGAATAAAAAATACAAAAAACAAAAACTTGAATTCCTCTCACCACCATTGCTTTTGAATTCTGACACCAAAACCTGATACACCTAAGCAAAAATAACCTTATATATTTTATTAAAATTACAAAAATAGCTACATGACCAAAATATTTTACATTTATACTACGCTCTTAAAAAAATAATAAAGGGTCAAATGACTTTATTAAGCTTGCAATTATATATTTATATTTTTAAGTTAAAATTACAAAAATAGCTACATGACCAAAATATTTTACATTTATACTCCGCTCTTAAAAAAATAATAAAGGGTCAAATGGCTTTATTAAGCTTGCAATTATATATTTATATTTTTGAACTTGAATCACCTTGTTATGCTCACCTCTTTCTATGTTATTTTTGTCCTTTAATGCATCATAATATCATACAAATATTTGATGCTACTTTTCACACAGAATTTACTTAGTGTTTGTTTGGATCATCATTTGTAATAGTTATTATTTAACTCAAATATTATTTGCCTCTCTCCTGTGAAATTATGTCCTTGCACCATCTTTTCTTTTCTTTTCTATTTTTAGAGGAAAACGTCATTAATTTATTAAGAGCTTTAGAGGTCAAGCTTACAAAAGGTCACAACATGAGAAGTACAACATCGTAAGGACTAGGACTTGTTTGGTGAAACGGTTCAACTCAAACTAAATTATACTTTTTCATCTTAGTTTTTGTCTTTTTCTGAAAAGTCAAAAAAAATTATAACTAGTTTTTAAAAAGTCAACCAACTCAAACTTACAAATTTCAACTCAAATCGATTCACCAAACGGACCCTAACAAATCACTCGAGATGAAAAAGGGTAAGACTAATCAAGATGTGGACTACATCATGATTCACTCATCCGATTATATAATTAATAATTCCACTACTAGTATGAGACATATATATATATATATGTGTGTGTGTGTGTGTGTGTGTGTATAACCTGTAATATCAATAATACGACTTAGGAGCTCGCGACCACGATTACAACAACGGTAACTCCTTCTCCCTCCAAAACCCAACAACAGCTGATTAGAATAAATTACACCCACTTTTTGGGGAAAAATTGCCATCTTTTTCATCATATTATAAATAACTCCAAATTTAGAGGAAGACATATACACTTTTTATCCTATGGCATACTTTGCCGATTATTTAGAGTTGACTTTTTTGTATTGGTACACTTTAAATTTATCGTAGAGTTACAATTTACATTTTGAACTTTTAATTTTGATAATTTACACCCAATTGATAGTATTAATCTTTTGAAAAAAAAAATTGACATGTAATTTATACATGGGTTATTAATTCATGACATAAATGATCATTTTTATATTTGTTAAATGACAATCTGTGTGCAAGTGAAGTATCAGTTTTCATTAAAAAAAAATCAATATTGTTTATCAATGGGGTATAAATTATTATATATTTGTAAGTTTAGGATGTAAATTATCAAAATTAAAATTTCAGGGTGTAAATTATAATTTTATAATAAATTTAGGTGCAACAATATAAAAAGGCCTTTAGAGTTTTTGTACATAGAATCACTTTTTCTCCATCAAGTGCTTTTTCTATTTTTTTTTTAATTTTCTTTTACTTCTTGATGAATGAGTGTGTTATTACGGTAAATGAAACTCCAGACATTTCTAAGACGAATGAATTTCCCAAAAAAAAAAAAAAAAAAATTCAAGAATGAATTGTCTTTTGAGACACTCACATTATTTTTCCATCCCTCCAAAAATAATAATAATAATAATAATAATAATAATAAATATTGGGAAGTTACACTATTAACCGATGGTGGAAAATATTTTTCTTGAAAGAGAGGAATATTGAAAGATTTTGACTAGAGAAAATTTTGGAAAATGTCTAATACCATTGTCATCACATCATCATTAATCCTAGTTGGTATTAACAATTAACAATTAACAAAAAAAAAAAAAAGGAAATAATCTCTCTACTCTTTTGAAAAAGGTTAAATCCTCCATATACATAAATGGAAGAGAATGAAATTAAAATAAAAAAAAAGTGTAACCGTCTTTCTTTGTACTCTTGGTTTTCTTTTGCCATTTTCCTCACCAAAGAAAAGAAAGAAAGAAAGGAAAAAAAACAAACAAAAAAGTCTTAGCGAGGACAAGAAGCCCAACGTTCATCAGTCAAATCGTCCTCAAAGTCAAAGGGCAGGTCCTAATTTCTCTCCTCTTTACGTGTGTTTTTGCTTTTTGTTAAATTTTTTTTTAATGATAAATTCTACCATAGGATTCAATGTTTTAAACTACCAGTGAAAATCAATATTAGTGATTACATACATAATTTAATAATAATATTATATCTAATTTTTTTAAAAGACACAAAATCTGAATCTTTTTATCTGAAATTCAAGAAAAAAAAACTGTTATTATAATGATTAGATTAATATTTTAATATTTTAATCTTTACACAGCAAACACATAAATATTTAATTATTTAACATAAATATTCACAAATTAGACCTTGAATAAATTAATCCGATCATGTCGTGAATAGTGATATTTGTTGTAGTGGGTATATTATGATAAAATGCGTTTGAAGCTTGAATCTCTTGCCTTTCCGTATGATGGTACTACTCATGTTGCTCATGTTGAAGGCCCACCACACTCCTGAAGAGGTCTGTAATAATTCTATGTATGTTTCATGTAGATTTTTTTTTATTATTTTTTTGTGAGTTATTTATTTTGGGTTAAATATTTGAATATTGGTTTTTTTTTAAATGCATTTTATTTTTATTTTAACTAGTGATTTTATATTATTTTGATGCAGTTGAACATGGAAGATGGCGATGAAATTGAAGTGTTCCTGTACCAAGTCGGAGGTATTTTTTTTAGAATTTATGGAGTGTATTTAATTTTGTAGTTGGGTTATTTAAACTAAGGTGTTTTTTCCCTAGTTGTTGATAGAATGAATTAGAGACTGTGTCATAAAAAAAAATAAAAAAAAAAATAGAGATTGTGGTTGAAAGTGGATAACTAGTAAAGTGGTTTACTTGCTTGTTGCAAATCTCTGCTAATTTTTTCTTGACTCTTCTTATTATCCTACCTTAAAGTTCAGTAATATTTGTTTGGCCTTTTAGTATTTCTTATTTAGTTTGGTACACAATTTGAGAACAAAGATTGTTTCTTCATGTTTTTTTTTTGCCCCCTCCCCTAAAGTCTTATATATCTTAAATAATATGATGGGTTTATTGACACCCCATATTTTACTTTTCCCACTCATTTTTTAAAACCACTTAGCATAATAATTTTAAAATCAAATAACTACTTATTCTACCCCTTAATTTTTCCAAAAAACCATTACAAATAAATTATTTACTTTTTACTTTCTCCTCCCATTATAGTAAATCCCTGTGTATTTTTTCCTAACTTTTTTTTTTTCCCTAAAATGTTCTATTTTGTTGTTATTTTTTAATTCATTTCGACGAGAATTTTTTTCAAGAGAAGATTCTTTTATTTTTTTTGTTATTATTCCTATTTTTCAATAGTTTTGTATTTCCATATTATAACTATTTGTTTTTTATTTTCTAAGAAATAACAAGCAAATGGAAAACACGTATGCATGATATTGATATATTATAAAAAATATTGATTTGATTGGTTATTTATTTTATAAATAATTGTGAGAAAATAGTTAGGAATTCATGCAAACTCTGAATTGTGAGTTTTTTTTTTCTTTTCTTTTCTAATTATCAAATAAATGTATTAACCAAATTCATAACATTTTTAACCATGTTTGTTGAATACTCAGTTTCATTAATATATTATCCTCAAGTTTGTGTCGTCTCAAGAAGAAGTATACCAAAGAATAAGTTCATAGATTTTTATCTCAACATATAAACTGATGAAATTTTTTTTATTGGATATCTAAAAAGAAAAAAGAAATCTCGTGAGAAAAAATTTAAAAATAAAAATAAACACAACATGTTTAAAAAAAAAAACTGTGAAGAGGTTTTGGGCTTTTTGAAGAAAGAAGAAAGACAAGTAATTTAGTTATAAGGGTTTTTTGGGAAAACTAAGGGCTGTAACAAGTAATTTTTTAATTCTAAAATTAATTTGTTAATGATTTTGAAAAGTAGGTGAGAAAAGTAAAATATAAAATGTCAATAGACTCACCTTATAATTTATTAGAAATATATATATATATATATATATATATATTAAAAATCTAGATTTCTATGTATAATTACATAGAAATGGGTTTTTTATTAAGGGTAAAAAAATAAAAAATAAAAACACAAGTCACTCGTCGTAAATATATTATAACAATAACATAAGGTTATTGAGCCTTTCCACTTAACAAGTTAATCTTTTAAGATGGAAGCACAATTCCTTAATAATCTCAAATTCCTCTTCTTCTCCCTAATCTTCACAATTTCAACCACCCCATGATTTTATGTTTTGGCCCCTTCTTTTAATTTTTTTTAATTTTCCCCCAATATTATTCAATTTTTTTTTATAAAAAAAATGATCTTTTTTTTTTTGCTTTTTCTCTTAAACTATATTTTTTTCAAAGGGCGAAAGAAGTAATATTTTTATAAATAATAATTAAAGTACCTAGTTGTAAGTTCTAAATTTTATATGGATGGGGTAAAACTTTATATTATAGAAATCTTAGAACTCTAAAAGTGAATGACGGGGATTAAAATGAGATAAGTGTATAAGCTCAGATGCTTTTGGTGTAAATAATCCTAATCCTCATCTAATTTATACTTCAATTATAAGCTCAGATGCTATAGGCATATAAGCTCATATTTTAAAAAACACTCCAAGAACCGTAGTGTTTAGTGACAACACTTGCCATCTCTAGAAGTTACGCATTAGCGACGATAACGGTTTTTCTATGTAAAAATAAAATAAAATAAATAAAAAAGAAGGTTTTTTAGGGGAAAACTTCATTGATAAAAAGCATTAAGGATCAAAGCTTACAAAAGGTCTCAACATGAGAGGTACAATATTATATCGTAAGAACTAACAAATAACTTGAGATAAAAAAAGGTCAAAAGTACTAGTCAAGAAGTGTACTACAAAAAACCCCCTTTTCCTTAAAAAAAAAAAAAAAAAAAAAAAAAAAAAAAACCCTCCTAAAGTATAATATGCAAATTATTTAGTGTTTGTGACTACAGTCATTTTTTTCTCCATCAAGTTAGTTTTAGTTTTTTTATTTTTTATTTTTAACTAAATGAGTGTGTTATTACGGGAAAATGGAATTCCAAACATTTTTAAGACGAATGAACTTCCAGCAAAAAATCTTTCAATAATGAATTGTCTTTCGATATACTCGCATTATTTTTCCAGCCCCCTCAAAAAAAAAAAAAAAAAAAGGAATCACACCAATAAATGGTGAAAAATATTTTTTTCTAGAAAAACTAAAACGAGAGGAATATTGAAAGATTTGACTAGAGAAAATTTTAGAAAAATGTCTAATACCAATGTCATCACATCATCATTAATCCCGAGTTTATTAACAATTAACAAGATTAAATTGGAAATAAAAATCTCTCCCTCCTTATAAATCCTCTATATATACATAGAAGAGAAGAGAAGGAAAGTAAAATAAATAAATAAAACTGTAATCGTCTCTTTGTACTCTTGTAATTTTCTTTTGCCATTTTCTTCGCCAAAAAAGAAAAATATGTCTGGCGAGGACAAGAAGCCCGACGTTCATCAGTCAAATCACATTGTCCCCAAAGTCAAAGGCCAGGTCCTAATTTCTCTCTATCTTCACGTTTATTTTTTATTTTTTATTTTTATCAGAATTGGTACTGTAGGCTCCCCTTTGTTTTTCACTGTAAGTAAAACTGTTGTTTTAATTGTTAGATTAATTTTTAATTAATATCCATATATGACCGAGAAAAATAATTATATGTTGTCTAACTCACAAACAGACAGTTAATATACAGTAGAAAGTCTCATTTTTTGTGATATATAAATCGTGCCCTTATATATATTAATATATTTTGTCGGTATATATATATATATATAATTTACAATGTTATATAATGTGTAGGATGAGATTGCAGTGTTTTTCAAAATCAAGAAAAATGCGAAGCTGGGGACGCTAATGAAAGGATACTGTGGTAAAATGCGTCTGGAGCTGGAATCTCTCGTCTTTCTGCATGATGGCACTACTCGTATTAAGGCCCACAACACTCCTGAAGAGGTCTTTATATCTTTCTCTCTCTCTCTCTCTCTCTTTTATTTTTTTTTATTTTTTTTATTTTTGGGTTATTTAATTTTTTAAGTTAATTAAATATTTTTAAATATTGATTTTTTAAATATCAATTTATTTTAATTAGCTTGTGATTTTATATCTGTTTGATGCAGTTGAAGATGGAAGATGGCGATGAAATTGATGTGTTTCTGCACCAAATTGGAGGAGTTGTTTTTTAGCATGATATTTTTAATCTAGTTGGAGGCTAATTTAGTTATGGAGTTGGTTGTTTTTTTTTTTTAATGTTTTTTTCTTAGTTGATTTTGATGGAGTAAATTATAAATTGTGATTGTAAGTGGATAATTATATAGTACGCAGTTTACTTGCTAATATGCTTTGTTTTTACGATTAGTATCCTGCTGTAATGCTAAAACATGTGTAGGGCTTTTTGTTACTTATGCTTGTTTTATATGCAATCGTCGGAGCCAAATATTCTAGGTTAATTTTCTTTTCGATTCATGAGAAATATACGTTGTCTTACTTTATTCAATAGAATTTAAATTGTCACGTAATTGACATATGAGTTAATCAAAATTTTCACTTGATTCCTTTGTTGACGAAAACATTAAAAAAGACATTAAAACACATGAGACTCAGTACTAAGTATGTGAAGGTTAATTTCACACGAGACTTTAAAACAAACGAGACTTTTTACTTGTTTCCTTTGTGAATCGATTCCCATATCTTGTTTAATTAACTGGGCAATCCCTTTGTTTAAAGGAGTGTAATTCGAAAGGAAAGTCGACTACATAGGTGGTAAAATGCACTCAAATTCATATACAAAATCCTAACCGGAATATATCGAGAAATTCAATATCTATATATTATTCAGGAATTCGATCATAAATGGAAGGCATTTTCATGCAACATGAACAACCCGACTAATATTATTCTCACTCATCTAGAAACCCTTGCATTCTATTATCATTCTAAAGCATCTTTTGTGCTATTTTCTCCATATAGTGTAACACCTAAACACCAATTGTTGATATATATTTTATAATGATAGTGAATTACTATAATTTTTATGTTCTTGTTTTTTATTTACTAATTGCTCTTAATTTTCTGTTCTTGCAGTGGATCTACGACCGTATTATTTTAACTTTTGATTACAAATTGATCAGTGGTTATTCATAAAAATTGATTGTAGATTTCATCATTAATTCAAAAAAGAGGAGGCATGTAATCGCATTGGGATGACTAAAGAAATTTATTAAGTATGCAAAGTATTATTTAATGGATTAATTAATAAATTATCAATTTATTAAAATATCCATTATTTTCTTAAGTTTCTTATTTAATCTAACTAACAATTTAATGATATATTAAAACGATAATGCATTCAAGTATCAACATAAATCCAATGTACATATTCCTAATTAATTTTTTTTTAATGAATATGTAATCAAATTAAACATACAGTAGTTAAGATTCATTGTATTTACTTATCGCCTATTAATTTAAACTATTGTTAGTGGGACATATAAAAACCTTTAAGGATTTTATTATCTTTTGCATTATCTTATAAATTTATCGAATTTATTAATTTAGTCCACTGGCCCAAGTTAGGACAGGCAAAAAATATGATTTTCTCTAGATTTTTGAAAATTGATACTAAGTAAATAATTATAATTCCTCCCATAAACTTACAAAATTTTCTTTTTCATTTTCGTTTTTGTTTTGGAGTAAAAACAGTATCAAACGCTATTTCAAAATCGTTTTTAAAAGGATCTCAACATATGTATGAAAATATTCCAAAATATATTGATATCGTCCAAAACAGAAAATATATTCCGACAAAAAAGAGAGATATACATACATACATATATATATATAATGGGTTCTGTTCATATGTGATATATGTAGACCTTGTTTTGGGTATTATTCATATTAGACCTTAATATATATATGTCCTAATTAGATGATCTCAATATATAGAGAGTTGTGAATGTGAATGTATATAGATTAGGTCTTCTATTGCTAACTCACCCCTCATATAAAAATACTCTCCATATTCAATTTCTAATCTGTTTGAGTTGACGGTGACGAGACAAGGTTTTCCCGTTGTGGGTTTAAGATACGCATACGGTATCCCATTTATGCGATTATCTATTTTTTTTTTCTATATATAATTACATATAAATTATAAATTAAATGCATACATATAAGACTTCTAAGTTAAATTAAATCAAAATCATAATATTTTAAACCATATATATTGTAAAAAGCATCATGTGTAATATATTTAATATAAAGCAACATAGAATAAAATGAGGCGGATAAGTAGGGAATAGGGTCGGGGTCCCTAAACCTATCCCACCTCAAAATCTACAACGGGTTAAGGTTACGTTTGGTAAACCAACTCAAACTTAAATTTTTCATCTCAGTTTTGTCTTTTTTTGAAAAGTCAACAAAAATTATAACTAATTTTTAAAAATTCAACCAATTCCAACTTAAAAATTTCAACTCCAACCATAACACCAAACGGAGGCTAAGTATTTTATCCCTTTAGACCGGTTTTTTTCGGTCCCATTTAAGGCGGGTTTTCACTGATTAATAAGTTAACAAAGAAAATTATTATCTTGGGATTCTTTATCAAAGTCGTCTTCGTGATAAGCTACAGAAAACGTCATCGTAGAACTTCACAACGTTTCTTGGGGAATTAATTAAATAACTACAATAATAACTCTCTATCGAAAAAAAAAAAAAAAAAAACTAAATTAATGTTCGACTAATGGCCTCCCTGGCTCCTGCTCCAAGGCAAACGATTCATATCCTTCTGTCCCCAGTTTCCAAGCTTTCAAAAAAAAACAAAAACAAAAACAAAAGAAAAAGAAAAAATTCCAAACCCTTCAGTTCACACTTCACAGCCAGAAAATTAACGAGAAAAGAAAGAAAAAGACCAACTAATATATATATATGTATGTATTTATATAGAGATAGAGTAATTCTCAATACAAATTTTAAGTAGCAACTGACTTGTTTGTAGGTGGAAATGAAAGAAGTGGAAGAACTGAAAGCAATAATATTGGAGCGATTTCGTAAAGGTGAAGTTAGATATTCTAATCGTTAATTTTTTTTAATTTTTATTTTATTTAAAATCTTGTTGGACGCTTGTTTTTGTTACACATTGTGCTTGTAAATAATTTATCTTTCTGTTTAAATCACGATTTATTATTATTACCACGAGTTTTCTTTTTTCCCTTACCTATGTTTTTCTAGAGATTACGCATCGAATTTTATTTTCACTTTGTTATTATTATTATTATTATTAATTTTTTTTTAATCCATATCTGCTTTGGGAGTGGCCCAAACACAACTAAACGGTAAACTTTTTTTTCTTCATTTTCCTTTGTATTAACAGCCTTGGATCAGACCAGGAGGGACAATAGGCAGGTCGATCCCGAGAAAGAGTCGACCCGGTCGACCAGCCAAAACACCGATCTTTTGAGCCGTTCTTCCATTCTTACGGAGTTCGAGGCCGGTATCTCCGACGAGTTCCTGGAAGCTATAAAAGACAACACGCTTGAGGAAAACCTGGAGAGATTATGCGGCCGTCTTGTAGACGTATAACGTGTTCCACTCTTATTTATCTGCGGAGTCAACTTATTATTTCAATAAAGACGTACCTTAAAAGATAAAGGATTTAATTGGACATACATAGATATATTAGATTTCTAATGGGGATAAAATTTGATAAATATGAAGTTTTTAAAAACAAAATTGAAGAAAATAAAAGTTTCCTTCAGTAACGAAACTAGGAATATATATATATATATATATATTTTCAATAGAAGCCAACTATTGCAAAATAGATTTAATAAGATTATAAGAAAATTTTGATGTTAATTAGTGGGGGCTGTAAATACATTTGTAAAGTGAGGTGCATGTTTACATATATATGTTTGGTAAGAAAACATGAATTGAGTGAGATGTTCTTGCTGAACATCTCACTAGCAAGGGGCAGAGGGAGATGTTCTTGATGAACTTTTGAAAATATTAAAAAAATTCTTATAAAATTTTATGATTTTTCATTTTAACTCCCAATTAAAATTAATTATTTTTATATACGCAAAAGAGCTATTTTGTAATACTTTTTAAGTATTCTTGTTGTACGTAATATGTATTTCTATATCTTTTTTTTTTTTGGAATTTGAATATGTATATATATCTATTGAATAGTTCTTAAAGAGTACTAAGATATCATTTAATATATATATATTTTTTAATTTCTGGCTCCGCTACTACCCACTAGTCCTCATAAGGTTCCGTGACTGGTTTCCGCCCTCACTTGGTCATGGTGGCTTCGCCTCTGTATTTGAGAATCCAAACTAATTGTGACTTTATGCAGACTTTTGTTAGTTCGATTGAAGCCCGTGAGCAGTTCAAGAGCGTGATCGAGAAAATGGAGGCAGAGGCCAAGAGACACAAGGACCTGGCGGAAAAGGCCAAAGAGAAGGCTGTCATTGCCCGTCAGCAGGCCCGGTCGGCCAAGCTGGAGAGCGGTCGGCTGCGGGCACAAGTGGGGCGTCTCCGGAAGGAGTTAGTAGCTGCTCGGGCGGAGCACGAAAGGTATGTTTCTGAGTTCGAACCCCTTTCCTTGGAAAAAGCTCATGCAGATGCGGTGCCAGAGTACTTCCCCGGCATGAAGGACCTGAAATACCATCTTCTGAAGCACAATCCGAGCGCAAACCCTTCCCGTCGATGAGAACGCCTCCGATGATCTTTCGGCCGAGCAATGAGCGACTCCAAGCTTCTCATTCTCATGGTTTGGAGAAATTTTTGAAGTGTACCTCGGATGTTTTTCCTAGGATTTTAATGTTGTTTTTTCTAAATTTCTCCTTTTTTAAATGAATTCTAGGTTTGTGCAATGGACAATGATATCAAATTTTCCTCTTTAAAAAAATAGCTGAATTTTTGTTTTCTTGAAGTTAAAGGTTGTTTTTCTTTTGTTTTGTTTTTATTGTCTTGTTAGATTTTATGAGGGTCTATTACTAATAAACCAAATTTCATCATCAACTACCTAATAATAAATATGATAATTTGTCATTGGTATATCATCATGTTCTATCTATCAATGATTGATCACTAAGTCCATTACTGATAGATCATCAAACCGTCTATTATTGACGGGTTGTTTAAAAAATATCTAGTTTTCTAAATTAAAAATTTTAGGGCATTTATTTAATAAAGGCTTTAAAAAAAATGTAACTTTTCTATAAATTTAATAGGCCATGTCGAAAGAGGCTAAACCAAAAGATGAACTAAATCCACGTTTTAAAATATCTAAGAACTTGGCAATTTAACTGTTATATTTCTTAAATGATTCAGTTTGAAAATTGTACTCATTGTGATTAATTAACCGGTTGGGAAGCTAAAATTTTAGAAAACTCTATCCTTCTCTTTCTCTCTTTGAGTACGAAAAAAAGTTGTAATGTTTAGCCGGAGTTTTGGTGCCATCTCCCGGTATGTTGTCTAGCTTTTGACTCTAAAGTTTAGTCCCCGGACTTGTCCCGACATCGGCTTTCTCGTGATGGCGGCTATGTGTGGAGCGGTGCATCCGTTGGGACGAATCTAACCTGTCTTGGAGGTGAGTTGTCTTTCTGGGGTGGCTCCGCTCAGTTCTAGCTTCCATTCAACGGACTATGACTTGCTACAAGTGGATCTTTCTTTGGTTTTGTTGTAATAAGGGCGTTGATGTTTCAGCTCCTTTGGTGTATTTTTTTCATTTATTATGATGTTTTTGCTTCGGTAATAATAGTAGCGGTGTTTTCCACTTGTGTCTCCCATTCGTTTGTTATTGAATGCCGTGGTGTGAGTACCCCCGTTACGTGGGGATTGGTCTCTGTTGACTGGGCTATTCCATCAACTATTTTGATGTTGTTTAATGAGCAATGGTCAAGCTCGAAGTTTATGTGCCGTACTGGTCTTCCTACATTTAAGTCTAGGTACTTGTATTTGGGTCTTTGATTTGAGGTCGAATTCCTTTATATTTGGGATCATTTGTGTCTTATGTATTTTGTTTCTTGTGAAATGAAATTTCCATTTCCATTTCCATTTCCAAAAATAAAATTAAAAAGTTGTTCTCATTAGTAAAATATCATTTAAATGTTTTTAGGAGGATTAAATGTAACAATTAACTCGTATGTAAAACAATAAATCCAACACTTATAATAAAAATAATGTTACATAGTGATTTTTGTTTTCTTGTTAGAGGAACATTATGATCATCCGAGAATAATAAAGTTACAACACTAACGAGCGGGTCAACGTTACATTGAGATAACTAAATTAGGGCTATTTGAGTTTTATCTTTTGTTTTGTTTTTGTATTTGGTTTTTATTTTTATTTTTATTTTTTATTTCACCACATACCTTTTAACATTTCAAACTAATTTAAATTGTTTTTTGAATGTGTTTGCTATTAATGAATAACAGATGTGTTGAATTTTTTTTTTTTTAAAATGAAGTTGCATTTGATTTGATATTTGAATACGAAAGTATTCAAGTTCTTAAACCAAGCTGAGGGTTCAAGGTCGGGATTCTGGGACTATGGTCAAGGTTGGCTTACAAGACAGCGAGGATCTAGGGCTGCGGCTGGGATCAAGGTAGAATTTCGAGCACAAAATCAAGTTTTAGGATTGGGTCTGGAATCCGGGGCCGGGAGATCGATCTACAGATTCCCATATTTGGCTGTGGGTTGAGGTTGGGTTTTAGGACTGTAATAGAGGTCGTATTTTGGAGCCTTTCTTAAATATGATTGTAGCTTTAAAGAAATTGATTTGAGTACAAGAAACATGTGAAAGTGTGTGTATATATATTTTTTAAAATGTGTTGTATTACATCAGTATTAGAAGATAAAAATAGAAATGGAAAAACAACTTTCTAGTGTATTTTATTATCTTAACCTCCGTGATGGATCGGATCCAAGTCAACGCCACCGACAAGATTCCCGAGGTCACGAAGGAGTTGACATCTCATGAAATCGAAGAGAACTCGATTCGACACCTTATGAGGGGGTTTCGTGCATTCCTATTTCTAATTTTGTCCCCTCTTTTAACCCTATTCAAAACTCAAAACTATTTCCGATTTGCGCAGGTTGTGGTTGTGGTGCTTGTGACACATGCTCAAAACAAGACATTGCTTGGCCAAGTGAGGGACGATAATGAGAAGATGGCGGCGGAGAATAAGACCCTCGAGGCTCAAGCGACAAAAGCTAAGCTGAAGGCTGCAATTGCTCGTGAGAAGACCCGCGTATCCGAGGCAGCGAATGGCTGCCTTCGAGCGCAAGTCAGGCAACTAAAGAACAACCTGGTGGCTGCTCGGGCGGAACACGAAAGACACATTACCGAAGTACTGCCTGCGGCGTTGGAGAAAGCTCGCGCCGAAGTTGTGGAGGAGTTCAAGGAGACCGCCAAATACCTAGCCGAGTACGCGAAGGACATGAAGGACTTGAAAGATCAGTTGCTTAAGCATTATCCGAGCGCGGGTGATCCCGATTGGTCCTTCATGGACACTCCCGAGGCATTAAGAGACTAGTCCTAATCGGATCTCATAGCATTGCAACTTGTTTTTCCTCCTTTTTTTTTTTTTTTTTTTTTGTTAAAAAGATTTGTGATTTTCTAAGTGCTTGAAGTATCTACTATTGAACATATATCAATTAAATTTCCTTTTTTTTTTCTTTTTTTCTTTTATTTTTTTTTTTCTGAATCATCATTCATTCGTTATTTTTCAAATAAAAAAAAAAATCCTTGTACTAAGAAAATGATGAAACAAAAAACCTTTCATGGGCTAAAAAATTTGAAAAATTTAAAAGAAGAAGAAGAAAGCAGATAGGTCGAGGCATATTGTAAGTGGCAAACGTAAGATAGCTCTTATGATCATTTGAACTTTTTAAAATTGTTATAATGTGTAACTTCCATCAAATTAAAGATGTGAATTTAGTGAGGTATAAAAGTTTCTATTCTCACATAAGGTGCATGTGAGCTTCCCCATCACCATTTTTTGATGCGAGAAAAGTTAACAAATAAGACACAAAATTAAAAATTATTTAGAAAATTTAGAGAGTAAATATGTTTTGAAACTTGAGTTGGACAAATTGCCAAAAGTCAAAATATTTGGGAAGCAAAAAATATAAAAAAGAAAAAAAAATTTTAACTTCAGTGAAGTTGAACATCAAAATTAATAGAGGATAAGCCCTATTTGTAGACTCCATGTTTTGAAATCTTTTATTAGTGTGTGAACATCGCACAATACTGATGTTCCTAGCCTTATTAATATATATATATATATATATATACATATATAATAAAAATAAAAAACCCTTTGATATAGAGGTATAATAAAGACCCCATTTTCCCAATAAGGGATGCACACACAAGTTTGGGGTGACGTATCTGAAAAGAGTGTAATAAAGGAGCTCCTATTTGTCTCATTAAATAGGTCTATATATATCTCTAATAATCCTGCCTTAAATGGACAAAAATTAATCTAAAATCATAGGATTCCATAATTCTAAAAAAGAAAATGACCAAATACCCTGGTTGAAGTTTTATTATTTTCATTAGAATCAATAATGTCACCAAGATACCCTTCCATACACAGAAGTTATGTCCTTTAATCCAACACATTTTGATGAGTTCCCTAATATATAAATATATGTGACCAAGTTAATTGTGTATATAAACCCAATGCAAGTGTAATCAAGTATTAGATGATATAAATCTAATGGCCCGTTTGGTATTACATCTTAAACTCATATTTTTCATCTCAGTTTTTGTCTTTTTCTGAAAAGTCAACAAAATTATATCTAGTTTTTAAAAAATCAACCAACTCAAACTTAAAAATTTCAACTCAAACCGTTTCACCAAACGGACCCTAAGAATTCCCGTCACTAAATTCCTTGCACACAAAAGGTCTTATAAAGAATCTTAATTAGCACAAACCAATCAAGTTATGACATCTACTCAAGCCCATGTGTTCTTGACCGCACCGAATCATTGCCAATCACGTGCCAAGCATGGGTATATAAAGGTATATAGAGAGAACAAGTGGGGAGAGAGAGAGAGAATAGAGAGGCCAATGAAGCACAAGAAGAAGCAAGGTATAGTCTTGGAATTAGAAGTCCCCATGTTTCTTCACCTATGGCCAATTCCTCTTCTCTCCTTCTTTGCCATCACTTCCTCAAGCCACTCTCTCCACTTCGACTATGGCCAAGCCCTCTCCAAGAGCCTTCTCTATTTCGAGTCCCAACGCTCCGGACACTTACCCCACAACCAACGAGCCACTTGGCGCCACCATTCCGCCCTCAACGACGGCCTCGAACAAGGGGTTAGTACACTATCGGTTTCATCATTATCAAAATGTCACATTACACGCTATTCTTTGATCTTATACCTCTAAAGAAAGTTTGTCGCGTCATAAATAATTTATCTTAAAATACAGGGTGAAACGAAACATTTCGATAAAATAATAAAACATATTGGGATTTTTGTGATAATTCCTTATTTATTAACAAAATTTAAAAAAGAAGGTTTTTTCTTTCTTTCTTTTTTTTTTTTTTTTTGGGTTATCAGGTGGACTTGGTGGGAGGATACTATGATGCTGGTGATAATGTGAAATTTGGTCTCCCAATGGCCTTTACCATAACAATGCTCTCTTGGGGTGTAATTGAATATGGAAAACAAATAGAAGAAGCCGGCGAGTACACTCACGCGCTGGAAGCCATCAAGTGGGGAACAGATTACTTCGTCAAAGCTCATACTCACCCCAATGTCTTATGGGTCGAGGTAATAATCTTGACTAAATCTGTTTTTGATGCCGTGATTGGCGCGTGTCGTACTCGCAGCGGCTCGTCTAGTAGTTCACGACCTCGTTCATGTTGAACTTTTGATCAACAATTTTTGGTTATATTTTGTCAAGAAATTATGTCTCTTTTTCAGGTGGGTGATGGCTACACCGATCACTATTGCTGGCAGCGGCCGGAGGACATGACGACGTCGCGGAAGGCTTACAAGGTGGATGAGAGCAGACCCGGATCGGATGTCGCCGGAGAAACCGCCGCGGCAATGGCGGCGGCCTCCATTGTGTTTAAGGGAACAAATCCACATTACTCCCACCTACTACTACACCATGCACAAAAGGTAAGTTAGTTAATGAGGCTATTGATACTTGGTGGAAAATTTATTTGTTTTATCAATAATTTATTTGTTTTCTTTTTTCTTTTATTTTTTTATTTTTTTATTTTTTTTATTTTTTGGTAGTTGTTTGAGTTTGGGGACAAATACAGAGGAAAATATGATGAGAGTATAGAAGAGGTGAAAGGGTACTACACTTCAGTAAGTGGTTATATGGATGAGTTATTATGGGCAGCTTTGTGGCTCTACAAAGCCACAAATGAAGAGAATTATTTGGAGTATGTTTTGAAGAATGCCTATGCTTTTGGAGGTGTAACTTGGGCCATGGAAGAGTTTAGTTGGGATGTTAAGTATGTTGGTGTTCAAATCATTGCTTCAATGGTATATTCTCTCTCTCTCTCTATCTCTCTCCCTCTTCCTCTCTCTCTCTCTCTCTCTCTCTCTCTCTCTCTCTCTCTCTCTCTCTCATGACCATTTCTTCTTGTACACACAAATATGCATGGTAATTCCATAATAGTCTCTCTCTTCTCTCCTCTCTCTCTCTCTCCTCTCTCTCTCTCTCTCTGTGTGTCTGAGGGCCATCTCTTCTTGTACACATAAATATGCATGGTAATTCCATGAACAATTTTTGCTTATATACATAAATATGCATGGTAATTCCAAAATTCCAATTAGGGTGGCTCTCTCTCTCTTCATGACTATCTCTCTCCTTCTATGCATTAATATTCATGGTAATTCCAAATTTCCAATTTGGGTGACTCTCTCTCTCTCTCTTCATGACTATTTCTCTCCTTGTATACATAAATATGCATGGTAATTCCAAATTTCCAACTAGGGTGAATTAGGATATGAGAGGAGATATTGGTTGAATTTTGCATGCGTGACGAAACTCTTTGATTAAGTACAGGCACGCACCATCACTCAACTTTTTGAATTTTATATTTTAACTTAAACTTCTAAAAAATTTCAATTGTTTCTCCTTGTTTTATAAGCAAAATTCAACTTGGGTTTTTTTTTTAAATTTTCAATTTGTGTACCTAAATTACAAGAAAAAATCTACTCATATCCCAATTTAATAATCGAATTTTTTTTTTCCTTTAGTTTCCCTATTGAAAAAATTTACGGGTTTCGTCACTGTCCCACATGTCAATGATGCCCACCTTTTTTCACATCCGACTTACCCGAGTCAAGATGTATATCGAGGAGTGTTCTGTAATCTAAGATCTAAAAGAGAATTTTCACCTATGTTCATTGCTTAAATATTATAATTCCTTAATTCCCATGTACGTTTCTTTTTTTTTCTTTCTTTTTTTATTTTTTTTTTTCGTTCTTTTTTTGCAGTTGTTGAATGAAGAAAGGCACAAGATCAAGCAGAAGCACATGTTCGAAGAGTACCGTTCAAAAGCTGACCACTACATATGCGCTTGCCTCAACAAAAACAACATGACCAACGTGCGACGCACCCCAGGAGGCTTACTGTACATCCGCCAATGGAACAACATGCAATACGTCTCTAACGCAGCTTTTCTTCTCACAATTTTCTCTGATCACCTGATGGCTACCAATGAGACGGCCCTGGATTGCTCAAATGGGCAGGTGGGCCCACAAGAAATCTTCTCCTTCGCCAAATCACAGATCGACTACATCTTGGGCTCCAATCCAACGGCTGTCAGCTACTTAGTGGGCTATGGTCAAAGCTACCCTAAAAAGGTCCACCATAGAGGAGCATCTATTGAATCATACAAGAGGGAAAAGGGATTTATCGGGTGCATGCAGGGATATGATAATTGGTATGGTCGCCAGGATGATAATCCAAATGTGCTAGTTGGGGCCCTTGTTGGTGGGCCCGACAGTGGTGATCAATTTAGAGATGAGAGGTGGAATTTCATGCAGACGGAAGCATGTACTTACAATACAGCCCCATTGGTTGGGGTTTTTGCTAAATTAATTGGATTAGAAGTTGATCAAGATTCTCTTGATCAACCTTTGATCTCTTCTTCCTAGGGGCTTTTTGTTTCATGTTTAGTTCTTGTAGCGATAAATTGTTATACAACACTTACAGTGAGAGAGAGATATAATTACAAAAGCCAAATAAAAAGAAAGTCCAATTTTTATATATTTCTTTGCTAATTATAATTTATTATTATTATTATTATTATTTAGTAGGACTAGGACCTAAATGGAAGAAGAAGAACTAATGGTGTGTTTGGTTCACTCTCTCAAACTCAATTTTTCAACTCAAATTTTGTCTTTTTCCCAAAAAATTTTTTGTCTTTTCTGAAAAATCAACAAAATTTACTATTTCAATTTCAAAAACACAACTCAAACTAACAAACCAAACGAACCCTAAGAATAATAAAGAAAATCATGAAGAAAAAGTTCACATTAATGACATAAAAAAAGGACAAAACAAAACAAAACAAAAATGCACTCTACTAATACGGAATTGACAAACATAATCTAGACTTTGCAGGTGACTTTGACTAATTAGAATTTGGAGTCTCTACACCTACCAATAGAAAACTTGGCCTCTTGTGGGACACTTGGGTCTTTGTCTATGTGAATCAAAGTACAACAAAACAAAGCACGGACCAATAAAGACGAGAGAGGTATGTTTCACGAATATTTCGTGGTTCTTTTTTTCTTCATTAATTACATGACCAAACTCCAAACTAGAGTTTTTTTTTTTTTTTTTTTTTTTTTTTTTTTTTTCAAATCTTCTCTTCCTTTAATCGCGGTTTACACCGTACTAAAATCCAAACCTTGTGTACGAGTAAAATCAATGTTCTCGGCAGACGTCAACGGTTATAAACTTGCCACATTTGAATTCCAAATGAGAAAAATAACCAATCAATAATTATAGCTATAGGGCCATATCCAACTTCAAACACATGCGATCAGAGTGATGCTAGAAATATTAACTATAATTCTAAATTTTGAATTCGAATTCACGTGATTCACATGCCATGTAGATTGGTATTTAAAAATTACGATTAGAGTTGGTGTCTAACATTTTCATATAAATTAGCATAACACCTCCATTTGAGTTCAATATGTGCCTTGCTTTCCCTGGTTGTTGGTTGTAGGTTTGAGCTTCTTACTTCTCGAGAGTAACACGTCACGTAAAATTACATTTGTTTTAAATAAGGTTGAATACTGATCAATTTTGATTTGTTTTACCAGCTGTTTACCGAAACAAAATGTTTGGTTTTTGAAAAACTGAAACTTTTAAGGTTTATTTTAAAAATAAGAGACGGCAACAAAACATTTGCATTGCATTCCTTTTAGGTAAGTAAAAATGAGAACTTTGGTCCCACATGAAATAGAAGTGTCGAACTTCACCTTTGAAACGTCAATAAATACTCGCCCCTATGACAAATGGAATTTCTTACATTAAATTTTATATTTAAAATATTATAAGTACTTTTATTAAAAATAATTTAAATAAGAAGAGAATTATTAAATATACAAGAAAGACACAAATAAAGAAACAAATAAATAAATGGAGGTTTATAGACACCTTTTCTCACGCGCTTATTTAAACTACATACCAATTAAATTTAGAAAATTTATCTTTTACTTTCTACACACCTCTTAATATGAAAAAGCTCTTAAATTAAATTGTATATCTCTCTTTTAAGAGCTTTTATTCCCTTAATATGAAAAAGCTCTTAAATTAAATTGTATATCTCTCTCTTTTAATAGCTTTTATTCCATTCCACGTTCCTTAACTTTTTTGTATACATATGTGTTATATAGTTTTCAAATAATTTAAAATTTCAAATAACATTAAAGACTTTTTTCTTTTTCCTGAAACACAACAGAATATTAGTTTTAAAGTTTAGTTTAGTTTTTTTCTTTCCTTTGGTATAATGGTCTCTTGAAAGCTATTAAAAAAAAAAAAAGATTCATCACTTAAAAATATTGCATATATCATACAAAACATTATTAAAAAAAAAAGGTAAAAAGGTCAGTATAACGTTATAAACAATTGTTGATTCTCCTATAAAAATCCAAATTACCATCAACAAGATATTATGAAAAAAAAAAATAGACGAAAGTTGAAAGAAAAAAAAAACTTATTATTTCCTTTTTATTGGAGGCCATTCTTCTTCTATTCATTGTTGATTTTATATATTTTGAAAAAAGATATTTCAATTTATTTTTTTTTATTTTTAAATAAGGTTGTGTGAAAAGTATATATTTGACCACTTTTTGTCTTTAAAAGTAATTTAATTATGGATAATTAAGGAAAAACATAATTCATTAAATTATGGTGTGGAAAAAGTGGAAAAGGGGTGGCAATAGACCCATAAACAAATTGTTAAACATCAACTTATGGACACCACATAAAATAAAATAATAAGAAATTGCGTGGGCTTAAACCCCCCCTAGAACAAGCTGCCTCTGTTTAATACATTGCTAATTTATACGCCAAAATCATCCAATTTTCGACCTTTTTTTATAAAAAAAATCCATATTATCACTTTTTGATGATGAATCTTTTTTTAATACCTTAAAATTTAAAATATTATCACTTTTTAACATAATTTTTCTTAAAATAGAAAATAAAAACAACAATTCAATATTTTTTTGTTTGATAATTAGGAATAATACATTGTTTTTCTACCTATTTTTTGTATTTAAACATATTAGTGACAGACTTGTAATAAACTATAAAAATTTTAATCTACCATTTGACTCTACTCTTTCGGCTAAATGTGAAACGTGCCAAAAAAAAAAAAAAATGATAAAAATAGTAACCCTAGCATTTCTGGCATATCATATTATATTTGGACTACTACATTTTAACTCTTGAGTCCACTAATTAACGGAGAACACAATTCGTCGAATCAAGCAAGCAAAGTAAAAAACGAAAGAAATTTATATCGATTTTCAAAGCAGAAACTTCAAAATACTTTTCTCTGTACATAAGTTTTACATTTTATCAGAATTCGTTTTGTATTTTATTAAAATCCATTTTACTTATCAGATTCTGGTAGAATCCATCTTGCATTATGATAAAATCAATTTTGCATTCTGATAGAATCCGTTTTGTATACTATTAGAATTCGTTTTGCCTTCTCGGATTCTGATACAATCCAATACCGTTTTGGATTCTGATAGAATTTATTTTGCATTCTATCTGAATTCGTTTTGCATTCCATCAAAATTCATTTTGCATTTTATCAGTGACCAGTCGGTGACCAGTGACCTGTCGGAGAGCGGAGACTAGCCGACGAACAGAGTCAGAGATTATGAAAATTATTCCAATAAATAAAAAAGATAAGAAAATAAAGAGATAATGATATTTTTATCAATTTATTATTTATTATTTAATTATTTAATTAAATGTTATAAAATAATAAAATTATCAATTTTATTCTTATAAAGAACAAAATTATGAGAACGAATTTATAACTATTTTTATAATTTTCTTTTTTATTTATGCTTATTTTAACGTTAAAAACTAAAAACTTTATTATTTTATAATGGGTAAATCTGTGGTAGAGCCCCTTTTATGGGCTCTACCACAACTTACGGTAGAGTCACTTTTTGGACCGTTAAGATTTAATCGGACGGTTCAAATGTTGATGGTGTATCATATTATCATACACCTTGTTTCTACATAATCTTTCCCATCCAAAACAGGTGATCTTCCCGCCGCCGGCGACCGCCGCCGGCGACCACCTCCGGCCACCTATCGCCGGAATTTTCTCTCTCTTTTCTTCTCCTCTCTCCCGCTGCGACCACCTCCGGCGACCCCACCGCCGGCGGCCGCCGGCCACCCCCCTCTCTTTCCTCTTCCCCTTTCTCTCTCTTCCCTTTCTCTCTCTTCTCCTCTCTCCTCTCTCCTCTCTCCCGACGCCCCCCACCCTCGGCCACCAGCCCCCAGCCCCCGGTGGCCCAGGTCCCCCGGCGGCCGCCGGCCACCCCCCTCTCTTTCCTCTTCCCCTTTCTCTCTCTTCTCTCTCTTCCCTTTCTCTCTCTTCTCCTCTCTCCTCTCTCCTCTCTCCCGACGCCCCCCACCCTCGGCCACCAGCCCCCAGCCCCCGGTGGCCCAGGTCCCCCGACCTCCCCCCCAGCCCCAGCTCCCCCGGCCTCCCAGCCCCCCCCCCCCCCGAGGACCACCCCAGGCGCGCCGGCGTCCACGCTTTTTTCGCAGTGGCGTCCACGCGCGCCTGAGGTGGTCCTCGGGGGGGGGGGGGGCTGGGAGGCCGGGGGAGCTGGGGGGGAGGCCGGGGGACCTGGGCCACCGGGGGCTGGTGGCCGAGGGTGGGGGCGTCGGGAGAGAGGAGAGAGGAGAGAGGAGAAGAGAGAGAAAGGGAAGAGAGAGAAGAGAGAGAAATGGGAAGAGGAAAGAGAGGGGGGTGGTCGGCGGCCGCCGGGGGACCTGGGCCACCGGGGGCTGGGGGCTGGTGGCCGAGGGTGGGGGGCGTCGGGAGAGAGGAGAGAGGAGAGAGGAGAAGAGAGAGAAAGGGAAGAGAGAGAAAGGGGAAGAGGAAAGAGAGGGGGGTGGCCGGCGGCCGCCGGCGGTGGGGTCGCCGGAGGTGGTCGCCGCGGGAGAGAGGAGAAGAGAAGAGAGAGAAAATCGCCGGCGGCAGGTGGCCGGACGGCGGCCGGAGGTGGTCGCCGGCGTCGGTCGCCGGCGTCGGAAATATCGCCGGCGACGGAGTAGACTTTGGATGGGAAAGATTATGTAGGGTAAGGTGTATAATAATATGATATACCATCCAAATTTAAACCGTTCGATTAAATCTTAACGGCTCAAAAAATGACTCTACCACAGCCACACCCTTTTATAATATTAAAATTATCAATATTAATATTAAAAATTTAAATAGGTATTTAAAACATTTTTTTCCATCTAATTTTCTCCATTTTACCATGTCGCCTTTCTCCAAAAAGACAGAGAATCAAAAGCAAAGTTTACTTCTCCAAAACTAAGGCCCAAAATCCAAACTTTTCGATTAATCTCTGCTACTGTCTTCAATTCGAGAAGAACCAAGGTAAAATCCCTTTCGAAATTTCAATTCTCTCTTCTTCGATTTTCACATTCGTCAGTAAAAGCCCCCTATTGGCTTGTGATTTTCGGTTGTTCAGATCTGGTTTCGATCGATTTAGGCTTTCGGTTTGGGTTTTGTTAATTTGAGTTTCTCTGATTGAGCTAGGGTTTGTAATACCATGAATTTTATAGGCGAATTACGAATTTGTTTGAGAAAATTAATAGTAGTAGAAACCATGAACTATATTTTTGTTTATGTATATGTGTGTGTATATATATATATATATATTGGCTGTGAAGTTATTGAGATTAACTGTCAATTGAATTGTTCTGCGTTTGTAATTATCTGCGTTTGCTGATTTTCTGAATTGTTTTTGGAATTTATGGAAGTTTGCCTGGTCAACAGGAAATTGTTAAAGAAATTGTTAAACATCAAGTTATGGACGCCACATAAAATAAAATAATAAGAAATTGCGTAGGCTTAAACCCACCCTAGAACAAGCTGCCTCTGTTTAATACATTGCTAATTTATATGCCAAAATCATCCAATTTTCGACTTTTTTTTGGAAAAAAAAATCTATATTATCACTTTTTAGTGATGAATCTTTTTTTTTAATACCTTAAAATTTAAAATATTTATCACCTTTTAAATTATTTTTTCTTAAAATAGAAAATAAAAACAACAATTCAATATTTTTTATTTGATAATTAGGAAATACATTGTTTTCCAACCTATTTTTTGTATTTAAACATATTAGTGACAGACTTGTAATAAACTATAAAAAATTTTAATCTACCATTTGGCTTTATGGTGTACCAATGTAAAAAAATAATAATAATAATAATAATAAATAAAAGCCTTTATTAAAAATTTGTTAAAAGAAGATCATTTACCCACGTATCGGATGAGGAAAGCACAAAACGCAGAAGTTCCTTTTGAAGTCACTGTCGTTTTTGCTTAGGGGTTAGGGTTTCTCTGGAACTCCAATTTTTTTTGCAGAAACCAGTCTCTCCCACGTCACTCTGCAACGTCCATGGAGTCCAAATACGGAGACGCCTCCGAAATTCGCCGCGAAATTGAAGCTCTGTAGGTGACGAGAAACGACATAGACACGAGAATTTGAGCTCTCGAGGCTCAGCTCCAAGAGATTAGCCTTCAGAACGGAAACGACGCTGTTTCGAATGGCTCTTCTAGTCCTCCAATTTCGGGTCTTGAGTCTGGTTTTGGGCACGATTTGACTCCCGAGATGATTTACCGATACAGTCGCCACCTCTTGCTTCCTTCTTTGGGTGTCCAAGGTTCTTGCTCTGTTCATCGTCTTTCAATATATATATATATATATATATATATATATAAAGTTTCTGTTTTTGAATTGAATTTGGAATGAAGTTACGATAATTTTTCTAAAAGTGAAATTTTTGTGTTTTTCGAAGGCTTCAACCTGAAATCCATGGCCGTAAGCTCCTTGAAGTCATTCATGGATGTTGAGTTTCTTCTAATTCTTCTTCTTCTCTTCTCTCTCTCTTTTTTTTTTTTTTTTTTTTTTTTCTTTCAATTGGAAAAAAGAGGAAAATGAGATTGAAGATCCGAAGAAAGGATAAAAGGATCTTTCATTTTAGATCTTAAGTTCATTACGAATTGCAATCTCTTCCATTTTCGTTTTTTCTTTCCCTTTTTTCTTTCCCTTTTTTTTTTTTTTTTTTGGTTATTGAATCTGGACCTATAGAGGCCCATTTTTGGTTTTGGGATTTTTGAAACTTTTCTACAGTTGCTTTTATGTTTTGCCTGAAACTTGAATGCACCAACGAATTAACAAAACGGAGGATAATTTATGGGTGAACGTTCTTGTTTGTTTACCTGTTTAATTTCAATTTCTTTGTTCTTATCGTGAATGGTCAAGGTTAAGATTTGATTTTTCGGTTCTTTTAATTTAAATTTCTTTAAGAAATGAACCTCATTTGTCTGTTGTTTGTGAAAATTTATCTGCTCTATCGGCCATTTAAGACGAATTATATATAAAGATATAAACTTTTCTGAGTCGGAATTTTTAAGCAAATATTCCAACTTTGTTAAAGTTCCACTATTCTGAATCTGATTTCTGGTAAATTTTTGAACTTTGTTTAGAGTTTCAGAACTATGAGGTAGATTTCTGTAAATGTTTAAACTTCGTTAAAATTTCTGAATCGGATTTCGGGTAAATGTTTGAACTTTACGGAAACTTTTCACAATTTTGAATCTTTTTTTTTTGGGGTAAATACTGGTAGTTGACGTGATTTTGAATTTGTGCTCTAATTAGTGATGTGCATGTGTGTAGTAGTAGTGTATATATATATATGTCTATTATATACATATATATATATATATATATATGTAAGTGGTGCTCTATTGATTGATGAAATGTACCTTTATTTCAATGTCTTCTGTAACTTTGATGTTTTAGAAATCAACTGATTTTGTCACTAGATCTTTGATATTACTTGAGACCATAAGGAGAATGTTTGTAGTTCTGTGTTTGGGAGCTGAGAAAAAAAAAAAAAAAAGGAATTGGGTTTAATTGTTCGAGTGTTTTTGTTTCCTGACAATTTTTTGACCTTGAAAATTTATAGGATATATCTAAATCTAGAACACTTGATAATTGTGAAGTTAGATTTCGGTATCCTGTTCAACTTCTTTTCTTGCGAGAAAAATGGATTTTGGATTGGTGAAATCGAAATACCTTTAGTGGTTTTCTGAACTAATTTTTTTGTTGTTGTTGTTTTTAATTGAAATATAGGGTCTTGAAAGCGCTTGAGAGAAACAAGTTAATCCGATCAAGTCGCTCGTACAAATATGGCAATGGCTGCCTCTTCTTCTCTGTTTACATACTCATTCAAAGAGGGAATGTGCTCTCCAGAAACAAAGACATCCAACAAGAATCTCATATGTAATTATGCAAACCTTACGCTCAAACAATTGGGTTGTTCGGGAACAATGTATCTCAGACATCCAAGATTTTTTTACAGCGAGAACTCACCAAAAGTGGAACATAGGGAAAGAGAGTCGAATAGGAATGGAATTCTCTGCCAGGCATTGAAAACTAAAAATCCACCCTCTTTTACAGTGGGGAAGAAGTTTCAACTTGACGACGTAATTGAAGCTCAGCAGTTTGATAGAGACATTCTTAATGCGATTTTTGAAGTTGCGAGAGATATGGAGAAGATCGAAAAGAGTTCATCAGGAAGCCAAATTCTCAAGGGTTATCTAATGGCTACCCTCTTTTATGAACCCTCTACTAGGACAAGGCTTTCCTTTGAGTCTGCCATGAAACGGTTAGGCGGGGAAGTTTTAACGACTGAAAATGCTCGAGAATTTTCCTCCGCAGCTAAAGGAGAAACACTTGAAGGTAAATATATTCATTTACTTTACCAGGTTCATGGTCGTGGTTTACCAATATTTGCATGTGACTTTGATCTCTATTTGCAGATACTGTAAGAACTGTTGAGGGCTACTCGGACATAATTGTTATGCGGCATTTTGAGAGCGGTGCTGCTAAAAGAGCTGCAGCCACTGCTGGTATTCCTATCATCAATGCAGGAGATGGTCCTGGCCAACATCCAACTCAAGTATGGATAAACTTTTTCCCCGTTGCATTTTAGTTGCGAACTTGATACAACTAGAGAAGCAAGACAGGTAGTTTTTGCCAGCCCATTCCAGGCATCGGGTCAGGTCATTAATTAAGGATGGATCAGCTCATCCTTGCCAAGCATGACCCGTCTCTGCTGGCTTGTGATGCTGGTTATGGCGCATTCAGCCTAGGTTTGCAGGCTGCAGGGGCCTATTTCCAAAATTGAAAAATTATGAGCTTAAGCGCGCTACAGGACTACAACCTATCCTAGCCTATAGTTTTAGTTCATGCCAAGCTATGGCTGACTTCTGTTCGAGTCGGGCCTAAGCCGCTCATTGGAGACCCATAGTTGCATCTCTAACAACAATTAGCAGCTAGTATGTCATAAATATAACATTTCATATAGCCACGGAGCTACTTCTAGATGAAAGCTTTCTAATTTTTTCTATCTTCTGTCACTGATTCTGGGATTTTTGTCGATAGGCTCTTTTGGATGTTTATACCATCGAAAGAGAGATAGGAAAACTGGACGGCATCAAAGTCGGGCTTGTAGGAGATCTTGCTAATGGCAGGACAGTGCGCTCACTTGCTTACTTACTTGCCAAGTATAAAGATGTGAAGATCTATTTTGTCTCTCCTGATGTAGTGAAAATGAAGGTAATGTTGGAGTATAGACCATGTTTCGTTCTGTTTTCAAAACTAAAAGAAGCAAAGTCGGTGTATGAGCTTATTTTTTTTATGTTTTCTTTTTCAGGATGACATAAAAGATTATTTGACATCCATGGGGGTTGAATGGGAAGAAAGTGCTGATTTAATAGATGTGGCTAATAAGTGTGATGTTGTCTACCAAACTCGCATCCAACGTGAGCGGTTTGGAGAAAGAACCGATCTTTATGAAGAAGCTCGAGGCAAGTACATTGTGGATGGTCGCGTGTTGGAGGTGATGCCAAAGCATGCTGTGGTCATGCACCCTCTACCAAGGCTTGATGAAGTAAGAATGCCATGGTTTTGAGTGATATCAACTTGCTTGTTACAAAAACCTAACACCGCTTGAATACCGTTTTAAAACCAATTTTTTTCCGAAAGCATTTGGCGAGTTACTTTACGAGTAGTTGCCTGCCAACTTAAGCCTGTGTCCAATGATTTATCATGTTTCTACTGCAGATAACTGTGGATGTTGATGCTGATCCAAGAGCAGCCTATTTTAGACAAGCAAAGAACGGCCTCTATATCAGAATGGCTCTTTTGAAGCTCTTACTTCTTGGGTGGTGATGTCTCTAACTTGAAGATTTGATATTTAAGCAGGATTTTGGAGATCCGATTGTTTGAACACGTTCTGATTGCATAAACCGCGAGAATTTGTGGTTTAGAAGGATGCTTAATTATCAATAAATTTGAGGGTTTTTTACTATTTTATAGTGGAATATGATGACATGAAAATGTTCAAAGGCTACTCTGGTTTGGTGTGAATCTGTTAGGAACCTGCAAATCTAGACATCTCATGGAATCCGAAAAGGAAAGATAATAATTGGAAATATAAAGATAACGGAGTGTCGAGGACAAAATACACAACTCCACACGCTAACAAACCATTAACAATCCACCAACCGCAAACTTACCATATCTAATATCAACGGTTCCTAACAGAATCTCTCTCCCTCCCACTCTACAAAAAGGAAACTTGTGGGTTTTTTTTTTTTTTTTTTCATGTTTAGCAAGTGCCAGAGTAATCACATCTGCGCAAAAATGAGTAAGTGTATACCAAAACCCACTTCTAATTCCATGTCTGTGTTCATACATGCAAATATGAAACTTGAAAAAAAAAAAAAAAAAGAAAGGGTGAAACCGATTGTACCCTCCAAGTGCAAAATATTGATTAGTTTCATACTGAACACACCCTGCTAATACATAGGCAAACTGGGGTCCACATCTCGAGACCACCCCTCAAGCCCGCCAACGATATCCTTGGCCGAAGTGAAACCAATCTTGTGGAGATACTGAACAGCCCTTTGTGAATCATTACCCCTTCTACATAACACGTATAATTGAGCACCTGAACCGAAATTTGTTTTTCCTTCCTTCTCTAAAGCTGAAGAGATTTCATGTACTCTAGCCTCTAAGCTTGGAAGTGGGATGTTCAAGGATCTTGGAAGACAGACAATCCTGAAATGGACTTCGGGGCGCACGTCGACCAATACATGTGCTTCCCCGTTAACGATTCTCTCCTTGTACTCCTTGCTGCTTATTCTGGAATCTGCCTGGAGTAGGTTTAGTTTCAATGGTGACTGCAAAAGTTGATGACCCACGTTTTTGTTATGGATTCATCAGATGCTTACGTTATAGCGAAAATTTATGGTGAAAAGGGGAAGAAGTTTAGAAGCAGAATACCGGAGACAGAGGAGTCTGTGTGAATTTTTCATAATCAAATTCCTGAAACTGTTCCTTAGAGAACAGTGCATTTTCACCGCAGACTTCGCATTGCGATGACCTCCCACGAATCTTGACCTGAAAATTGGAGAAAAAATGTCAGACATGAATGCAACAGATCCAATTTCTAAGTCCGTTAATTTCTAAGTGTCTTATGATGAACCATATTTAGCAAGACACTCAGTTAAAACATTTATCACACCAATCTAAGTAACTCGATATTTCCTTTTTAACATCTCTAGAAAGCATTCACCGAGACCTTGTTCCGTTGAAGAAACAAGTAAATAAATAAAGAACATACAATTCTGATACGCGCCGACAACGCATCAAATAGAAGCATCCTTCCAGAGAGAGGTTCACCAACCGCACTTGCAATCTTAATAGCCTCTAGAGCTTGAAGACAGCCAATGACACCAGGAACTGAAATAAACCAAGAATGTAAAAATCCATTTAAGAGAGCGAGAGAGAGCATAAAAACCAATAACTTTACACACAAATTCACCAAAAAAAAATTAAAAAGGGTGGTGGCATGCGGGAGTTGGATTCAAATAACAAATGCTTGATGTTCAAAATCCTAATATCAAACGTTTATTTTGTTGATTACTTGTGCACAAGCAATCGAGTATGGAAATATCTTGCTATCACTTTCCTACCGTTGATTAGAGGGATCACCTTATATGCCTACGTTAACTCTTTTCAAAACATTCGAGCAACATCTAATATATGATTACACTTCATAGGAAAGCTATCTATTGAACCTGCAAAACACTGCCAAGACTTCTCATAAACATACAAGTGACTCACCAACCCCGAGTACACCACTGTCAGAACATCTTTGGCATGCTGTTGAAGGTGGCGGAGTCGGAAATAAGCATCTGTAGCATGGACCACCATTGTAATTGTAAACTGTAAGCTGCAAAATATATACAAGAGTTAAAATTTGTAATTTTTGAATTAAACAAAACTGTAATTATAATTAAAGCACGGTCCTTGTGTAGTTGAACACATTAACAGAATATGAGGTTTTGTGTGATCTATACCTGACCTTCCAATCCCACTGCAGCACCAGACACAAGAGGCTGCAGGTACGGAAATTTTACCAATTAATATTCAAAGAAAAATAATTTGGAATAACATATATTCTAATTTAGTTACTAGAGCAACTACAATTAATTGGTCTTCACAAATTTTACGAACTTAGATCTGGCTTCTGCATATTTGACTCTTGATTTATTTTTCTATTGGGGGTGGGGGGGGGGGGGGGGGGGGGGGGGGGGGGGGAAAGGTGATTCCACAGTACAACACAAAAAGAGTACATCAACTATGGGTTTGGAAGATCACCAAAAAAAGGAGGGAAATTTACCTTCCCCAATACTACACAGCAATCACTAATCATGTATCGACTAGGAGCATTATCAGTTGCATCTACTACTATATCATATCTGGTAAACATCATCAGTCATGGAAATCACGACTTTCAATGGTTTCAACCCCGCCAACAATTAACAATAATGAGAGTAGTAGCAATTCAAATCTACAATATAAAAGGATACTGGCTCATAATTTCCAAGCATTTGATGCGCGTAAAGCTTCTTTGTGTTCGACAATTTTAATAGTGGAGTTGACCCTGAATAGAACAACTTGTTAGAAGCACTAAAACCAACGCATCAAAGAAACTCTAGTAAAGAAAATTTTTAGAAAACATCAAGGTGTTTACTCAAACGTGTCATAAACAAATATTGAACATAGAAGGACATACGAGCGACAAGCTGCAGCAGCTGATTTTACTTTTGGCCGACCAATATATTCTTCAGTGTGAATAATCTAAACATAAAACGCAAAGTACAAGTTAGGTTCTCTTTATTGAGTAACTTAAGTGGGAAAAGGTAAATTACGATAAATCATGTCAAAAGCTAAAATGCAAGCTCCAACACCAATGGTTTAGTAGCAGAAAGAAATTAAAATAATTCTAAATTCTTCACTTATAAACTCTAAGGAAAAGTGAAGATATCTCTATCTAGATGACCAACAAAACATTGCTAACTTGTACCTGCCTGTGCATATTATTCAGCTCAACTACGTCATGATCCACAATTCCCAAGCGTCCTGCAAACAAAATCCCAGAAAGAAATCAGCACCATATACAGCAATGCTACTAAATCTCCATAGAGAGAAATCTTACCAACACCGCAAGCCGCAAGATACAGCAATGCAGGGGAGCCCAACCCACCGGCTCCAACCACTAAAACTGACGACTTTAACAGATTTGACTGCCCTACAACAAAATTAAAAAAATCCCTATAAGTTTCTTGAGCTTAATTGGTGAACTGCAACAAAGTTAAGTGGACAGGAAAAACTAAAATTACCCAACAAAATTAAAGATTACACACTTCAAAAATAACCAAAAGAAAAACTTGTTCTTACAGTTTTCATGAGCTGAATTAGTGAAATAAAGCAGCTAAAGAATTAACTCCCCCCCCCCCCCCCAAAAAAAAAAAAAGACTCATAGAATATCTAAGGTTTGAAATTTAATGCGTTATGTTTAATTCAATTCAAATAAAAGAACCACCCTAGAAACTTCAGTTTATGCATATGTAAATATATATATATGTGTGTGTGTGTGTGTGTGTGTGTGTGTGTGTGTGCACACACACACACACAACTAAAAGTACATAATTGAGAACTTATAAAAGAAAATATCTTTTCTAGAGTTTTCATAGGCTGAATTGGTGAACTATAACAAATTCAAAAATACCCAGTTCAGAAACACAAAAATTTCACTTTTTAAAAAAAATTCTCGTAACTTCATTCCAAATTCAATTCAAAAACAGAAACTTATATATATATATATATATATATATATATATATTGAAAGACGATGAACAGAGCAAGAACCTTGGACTCCAAAAGAAGGAAGCAAGAGGTGGCGACTGTATCGGTAAATCATCTCGGGAGTCAAATCGTGCCCAAAACCAGACTCAAAACCCGAAATTGGAGGACAAGAAGAGCCATTCGAAACAGAGTCGTTTCCGTTCTGAAGGTTAATCTCTTGGAGCTGAACCTCGAGAGCTGAAATTCTGGTGTCTATGTCGTTCCTCGTCGCCTTCAGAGCTTCGATTTCGCGGCGAATTTCAGAGGCGTCTCCGTATTTGGACTCCATGGACATTGCAGAGTGAGTTGTAGGAGACTGGTTTCTGCAAAAAAAAATTAGAGTTTCAGAGAAACCCTAACCCCTAAGCAAAAACGACAGTGACTTCAAAAGGAACTTCTGCGTTTTGTGCTTTCCTCCTCGGATACGTGGGTAAATGATCGTCTTTCAACAAATTTTTAATAAAGGCTTTTTTTTTTCCCTCATTAATAGGCTTTAAACTTATTACATGGTTATAATTTATATCATAAGTTTTTAATTTTGATAATTTACATCATGAATTTATAAATCTATAGTAATTTACATCCCATTAATAAATAATGTTGATTTTTTAATAAAAATTGATATTTTACTTGTATATAGATTGTTAATTATAAAAAGGATTAATTATGTCATGAATTAATAATTCATGTACAAATCACATATCAATTTCCTTTTAAACATTAATGTTATTGTCAATGGGATGCAAATTGATACATATTTATAAATTTAGGGTGTAAATTATTAAAATTAAAAGTTTATGATGCAAATTGTAAATCTATGATAAATTTAGAGTGCACTAATATAAAAAAGTCTTTAATAAATTACTGAAGTTTGCAAAGTTAATGAAACAATCATTTTTTATTTTTAAATAGTATTAAGTGATTGAATTATAAAAAATAAAAATAAAAAAGGGTTGTGTGGCCTTTTTTTAATTACTCAATCTAATAGATGGCCCAACTTTTTTCATTTAGAAAATGATCGCTTGTCATTTCTCATGTTTAGTCAAATAGTGATTGACTAATGATTTGTCATTTCTCATGTTTAGTTAAATAATGATTGACTAATGATTAATCAGTGATTGACTACGAAAATTAATGATTGACTAATAATCAATTAGTGATTGCCTATCACTGATTAACCATTTAAGAAAATTGATTAACCATTTTAGAAAAATTGATCTTTTAATTAAATTTTAATTAATTTTTAAAATCTTTAACCATTTATTAAAAAGCTTATAAAAAAGATTATTTAGTTATAAATCCAAAAAAGAAAAAAAAAACTAAAAGTGATTGATTGATTGTTATGATGCATTAATGATATTTTAAATAAAACGAAGCGAATAAACATCCTGATTTTTTATGCATGTTAAGATAATATGTATTTTATTGAGTATGATTCTTCTCTGATTGATTATCATATTAGCAATGATCAATTACTAATTAATAGGTATTGTTTTAAATAAAATAAATTTAATGATCATTCATTATTATTATTATTATTATTTGGAACTTAAGGATTCGGAGATCTAAATTTTATCTTTTAAGGTGAAGTTAGGTGTAAAATTACTATGAGATTATACCTACAATCACATGATCATTCACTAATTAACGATTTTTTGCTAAATAATTATTGAAAATAAGATGAAATCATTGAAAATAACACGATCATTGACTAATTAACGGTTTTTTATCAAATAAAATTACTGTGAGACTATACATATAATCACATAGAATTATTTATTTAAATAAAATAAAATATTGAAAAGGAGAATGCCTGTGGTAGAGTCGAATTAAGGAGAACTACCATAGTGTTCGATCCAACAATGCAAAAGATTGATGTGGTGAAATGAATGGTCATAAAATAAGGTATACCGAATTTGAACTTGTATTGAGCGCATACAATTTTCATTTCATATTTTCAGCTTTTTCTTTCTCTTTCTTTTTTCTTTTTCTTCGAATCTTTTTTCTTTCCTCTACTTTTTCTTCTTCTTCCTCTTATTTTTTGGACAACTGATTCCATTAACGATCGTTTTTGGACAAGTGAGCAGATTAAGATCTGAGATCAAAGTCTGTTTTGAAACTCTTTAACCTGAAATCTTTGGCTAGAAGCTCCTTGAAGTCATTCATGGATGTTGAGTTTCTTCTTATTCTTCTTCTTCGCTTCTCATTTTCTTTTCTTTTTCTTTTTTTTTTTTTTTTTTTGATGGAATTTCATCAAAAAAAAAAAAAAAAAACAAAGGAAAAGACCAAAACAAACAACAAGGACAAAGACACCAACCGAAAAGTGAAAAAACTACAAAAACGAAACTGAAGAAAACTAAAGAAAGGAGAGAAGGAGAGAGGCCTCAAAAGGAATAAATGAGAAACCACTCTATTTCATTCTCAAAAACAGACACAGTGACAGAAGTCGAATCCAGAACTCTATTCAAAATTTGAGACCACTTTGCAAGGTTATGAGCTGCAAAATTTGCCTTCCGGTTCTGGTTCCTTAGATAGTTTGAAGGTTCTTCATAAGAAGGGAGAAAATAAAATAAAAAGAAAAAAATAATAATAAAACAGCTTTTTAAGGGGGTGTTTGATGTATAAGTTTGAGTTAAGATTTATAAGTTTAAATAGTGATTTTGATTGACTTTTTCAGAAAAGATAAAAAAATTTAAAGAAAAATATAAAAATTAAATTGATAATGATGAGTTTGAACTAATGTACCAAACACCCAACTAAACCACTTGAGAATATCTCTGTAAAAAGTTGTGGGTCTACTTATTTTTAGAATATTTAATACGTAGAACCCAACCGCATACCAATAAACAAATTAAAAAATTTAAAAATTTAAAAAAAATTAAAAAAAAAAAAAAAGAATTGGTTAGCTTGTGGTAGTGTGCACTTTTGGATTTTATGCAACTCATCTGTTATAATCTTTCGATTCAATCGGACGGTCCTAGTAATTAATGATAGTGTTCCTAAAAGAATTTTACCACAGTCTTTTTCATTAAAAAATATATTTATTTATTTATCTTTTTTTTTTTCTCAGGGAAAAGGCCTTTTGCCACGTCATAGTGATGTAGATTATGGATTATGGATTGTCGAGTAGGATTATGGATTTCTTTTTTTTATTCAGAATTTTAAATTAAAATTTCCAAAATAAAGCAATCAACTGTAAATAATTTTTTAATTATTTTATCTGATGATTTAAATGATTTTATGTGATTGACTGACTGAGATTGGGTATGAATTTTGTCGTTTTAAGGAGTAGACAATACTTTTAAAAATATGATGTAAAAAATAATAATGCAAATAGAAGATGTCAACTTTCAGCTTTGCATTTTGATGCTAAAGGTATAATGGGTAACCCTACTTTCGTTTTCGATCTACTAAATTGATCTAAATTATTATTTTTAATTTAATAGTTAAAATCTCAACGAAAAAAAAGAAGAAGAGAAAATAACCCTTTTGTTTTGAACAATATCTGTTTTATGCCCTTTTTGTAATCTAAGAATTATGCCATATGAATCCATAATATAGACTTTTAAGTTTGGTGTGCTTCAATCATAAGTTGTATTTTAATATTTTTAGAATATTTTTTTGTCAAATTAAATACGTCTAATCTAAATTTAGAATTTGAATTATGTATTCAAATTAAATGTGTGTAATTTGATAGTTTTGTGAAAGATAATATCTAAATAATATAAAGGTATAAAAATAAATATGTGATGATTTTTAAGTGAAAATTCAGATTTAAATCTGAATTAAATTATTGTGAATAGTGATATTATTTAAATGTTTTACTATCAATTAAATACACATTATAATTTATGTATAAAAAATTTGAATTAAGATGATGATTCAAACAATAACTTGATTACTTCTTATTATTTAAAGCTTTCTGCTGTTTGAATGATTTTCAAATATTAGATCCGATCAAAACTACATCGTAAAGTACATTTATAACCATCCAAAACAAAACCAAATAAAGTATTTTTCTACAACTCGACCTATAAAATTCTGTTAATTATTAATTTCTCATTACTTAAGCAGTGCATGGCGTCATTGAAATGGCAAATCTACAAAGCACCACGTAGGTCTCCTACTAAAGCCCTCCTCCAGACGACACGTGTACTGCATTTCCCTTTCCTTTGCCAGTGCAATTCTGCGTCATCTTCATTTGTCCCCTACTTCTTCACCTACATAAATACTACTCTAATTCTTCTTTAAAAAAAAAAAAAAAAAAAAAAAGAAGAAGAAGAAGAAGAAGAAAGAAAACCACTAATTAAAACCAAATACTTGGTTTTTGTTCACTAAAATGGGTGGCTATATCTTCCTTCTCAATTCTAGAACCTTCTCAAGGATGTCCTTGATCAAGTCCTTAACCCCATGTCTTCACAATCCCATCAAGGTAATATTCACTTAATTTCACTTATCGTTTATTCATTAAATTTGATAAGATATATGTCATGTTCCATCTGAGATTATATTACAAGATAGTTTATGTAATATAAGTGGAAGATTTTTCTTTTTTAGTGACAAGAATTTTTTTTTTTCAATTTTTCATGAGATGCGAAATAATATAAATGGTTACAATATGAGAGTAAAGATAAATTGTTGCTATGCAGTCCTTTTTTTTAGTGCCAACATTATTTTGCACTTTTTATGAACCGATTATATATATATTACAAGACTAGAAGCAATCTTGTCGTTGAAATTTGGTCGCATATATAAATACTAATTTCCTCACATATAGAATAGTCTCATGAGCCAAGATAGGAATTGTGTAACACCCATGAAGGTGAATGAGTTGGCAACAGTTGGTGATTTTGCTAGCTTCTTTCTTTCGTCCACCCGAGTTTGACTCTTGTTACCTCTTCTTAAGCCTCGCTTTAGCTTCGGCTGTTAAAGTATTGGTTTGGTGATGGCAGGGTAGATCCCGGATGACCGATTGAGAGAAACTAGTAAAAAGAACTTGTCTCCCTACCATACTCAGCGAAAGAACGAAATTAGTTCTTGCTTGTAGGGCTAAAAACCTGAAAATGATAGGGCTGAAAACCTAAAAATGATGGGGCCAATCTCATATCCTTTTTATTTAAAAAAAAAAGATAGGAATTCTGTATGGAATTCTGAAAAATTGTACTACATAATGTTTGATAATTTTTAATCCTATTTTTGTTGACATTTAATATCAAAATTAATTAACTGATTTTTATGAATTTACATCTCATTATCTAGAGTTTGAATTCGAGTTTATGAAGTGAATTTTTTAATTTATAAACGATGGGTAAACGCATTTATCTTGCGCCTGTAGATTCTAAAACATATGAAGGCACTATTTGAGTTTATATTCTTGCATACATATAAAGGAAGGAACGTATTAATATTTATGGTGTATGTATACATATGTGTATGTATATATATGTGTATATACCTATACATATATAGAAATACAGCCAAGGAAGCAAAGGGCATCAGCATGAAATGGAAGAGAGAGCACCATCCACGGCTGAGGAGTTCAAGAGGGTGGCAGAGCAGAAGCTGAAAGAGGCGGAGCAAGGAGTGGCCAGTCAGGTCTCCGACAAGGCATTTGACGGCGCTGAAGAGGCAGCTCTGGGCGAAGCTGACCTTGACAAGGTCAAGAAGAGATTCATCGAACATGAGCCCGGTGCTGATCGTTGCCGGAGAGGGGACAACGACAACGACCACAACCACGATCACGATCCGTGAATTTTTTTTTTTTTTTTTAAGAATTCCGTAGGATAAAAAAAAATATTACGTCATAGCGTTTTTTTTTTTTTAAGAATTCAGTAGGATAAAAAAAATATTACATCATAGTGTCAGATTACGTCAAAATCTTCTTAAGAAAAATACTGTAATTTAAGAAATATTTTAGATGTGTACCCTACCTTATCTCTCTTTTTTTTTTTTTTTTTTCCTCCGCTTTAGTGTAATTCTAATCCATAAAGTGTGATGTGAATAGTTGCTCTTAGAAGCAAAAGAAACTCGAGTCAGATTCAAGTCATGTGTCGTAATAATATAAAAATAAAAACAGACGTATAAGAATGCTATTTATCACCACAAAATATAGAATAAAGTAACATTCGTGAAAAATAACCACAAAAATACATGCATTAATTTCAAGCAATTCGAAACTAGCTGTGGTACAAGAATCCGTGAATCACAAGACGCATTAAGTAAAATATTCCCTTTAGATGTAACAATTACATAATCACAAATTTTTTTTTTGTTTTTGTTTTGTTGGAACAATAACCCTTTGGCTATCTGAAAATAATAATAATAATAATAATTGGCTATTATAGCTCTAATATTAGACATAGGAAGGATGACATATATATGTTCGTAATTAATGAGCTTCTCTTAGTTTTTTTTTTTTTTTTTTTTTTTTTCAAATAGCTATGAGCTCTTGGTGAGAACAAAAAGATGGAGAAATTAAAGAGAGAAATACAAATGGTCGTCAGATAGTATGTATATTTCACGATTAAATTTTATTGATCTTCTTTTGTTTTTTTTTTTTCCTTAAAATATTTTTTACCTTAATTTTTTTTAATTTCTTTTGTTATAAGAAATTCCAAGTGTATTTGTGTTTTTTGCTGAATAAACCAGCATTTAATTACGTGGTTCTTAAACTTAAATATATACTCCCAATTCTTCACCAAATATTAAATACGTAAGTCAATTCTTCGACGAATTCCAATCTAGATATGAATAAAAATTCGTAAAAAACAATAAGACTAATCTGTCTATTACTAATCTCCTTATTCATAAATATATCATGATCACATATAGAAGAGTGAATGGATTGAGAAACAGTGCATTCATTCTTATTCTTGGGTTGTCGCGTGACAGTTCAATCATCATCATATCGTGACTCAGTCGTCACGTGGATTTTTGAAACTTCAAAGGAGTAATTTCGTCCTTGCTTCTAGGCTACCACATGACAGTCCAATCATCACTACATGGTGACCTAGACATCACCATGAAGAGTTTTTTTTTTTTTTTTTTTTTTTTTTTTGGTGTTTTGATTTGTTTGTCACTTTATCTCTACGTGCATTCTTCAACTAGTAGCATTTAATGACATTGAATAGGACGACGAACGGTGTTTTCGTCTTTTGCTCTTGAGTTGTCATCTGATGGTTCAGTCATTACCACATGACGATCTAGTCATTATCATATTGCGATCTAGTCATTCATTGCCATGTGACGGTTCAGTCATTGCCATGTGGATTTCTTTTATTTTATATTTTATTTTATTTTTACTTTGTTTTTCTTGTCTATTCTACACTCATCAACTAGTATTAATAAGAATTCGATAATTAACTTATATTAAAACATAACAAAAACCAATTGAATAATATTTAATATACTATAAATGCTGACTGCAGCCCAATTATATATCGAAAAGGCAAACAAAAGTAATAACACCGTAATTAGATTTTGAGAGTAAAATACTTCTCACACTTAATAAATGAGTATTAATTGGACGTTTCAGAACCAATAAGAGCAAAATCAATTGAAAAATTGAACATAGTATCATACAAAACTTCAATTTCTTAAATCATCTAAAAATAAGTAAGATATTAATATATATATACATATCCATTGCAATATAATCTCTGTGTGTGTATGAGAGAGAGAGAGGTAATATGTTGCAAATCCTTTCGAGTTTGTCTATGTGAAAGCTAGAGAGAGAGAAAGAAGGAATCGAGACTGATAAAAAATTGAGCTTACATCTTAAAAGGTCAACATGTTAAGTGGAGTAACTCAATATCCTTATATGTCTGTTATTGTTGTTATATGTTTTCGATGTGTGACTTGGGTTTCTTTTAACCCTTAACACACCCTGCAAGACGGTGCTCTCTTTGGAGTCACCGATCCTGTATTTAATGGATAGAACAGCTCGTTTGAGTTTGATGGGCTCTGATATCATGTGAAAAATAAAAAATAAATAAAATATGCTTTGTTAACAATTCGGTCCACTTTGGGAATTGTCCAATTAGCTCGATTATATAACATTAGAAATCCTAATGTCTTATTTAGGCTAAGAGTATATAAAATATAGAAGAAGAAGACAAATGATTAATGTGGTTTTATCCACGGACTAGGAATAAAGAGAAGATTCACTAGTAAAGAGCACTATAAATAGGCTTTCATATAAATACAAGTTTACAAGTATAAAAATGGGTAAGTTACCCAAATATGTCAAATCTTCTATACCTAAGAACTTTCCTATTTCTTTATATGTAAATTAACACAAATAAATTTAAATTTCCTATATTATAATCATTCAATCTAAAAATTAGAAACAATCATGAAGAATAATTTTAATCAATATTTGACGATCATATCAAATCTCAACAATCCTTCTCAAGTTGGTGCATACCAACTTGCCTTAAATACTTCAAGAACAATTTTGGAATTCTCACATGCCAAACTCAAGTTCACATGATTTTCACGATAGATTGATTTCCAGAAGCTTCACATGTCAGGCTCAAATTCACATGAGCTTCACAGCACATGCTTCAACTTCAGAAGCTTCACATACGAGGCTCAAATCTACATGAACTTCACAGCACATGCTTCAATTTGATTCAATGAGATCAATACGATCAACTATCAATGAGATCAAGAGATCAAGGACAAGGGATCAAGGAGGAATCAATGGATAAAAAAGGATCATTTTTTTTTTCAAAATCAAAAAAATTTTTTTTTTTTTGGTTTTTTAACTCTCCTTTTTTTTTTTTTTTTTTTCATGTTTGTATGGCAAAAAACAAAACAACTACTATGAACATTTTTTTTTTCACTAGTTTTTTTCTCAATTTTTTTCAATATATATATATATTTTTTCTCTCTTTTCGGTTTTTTTTTTTTTTACACATTTATGATAGCACACACACGTGCACTAAGATACATAGTACTTATTTAGAGGACTCCAAAATTGCCATTCGTTTAAGATGGCAATGACATCAATGGTGGTTAGCAGTGGATTTGACGATGGTTTAAAGATTTGGCTCGTTAAATCTACAATCTTTAGCAACAGATATGATGATGGCTCCTCCTATGCTGTGGGTATGGATTCACAAGAGTGTTCAAAGGCTTCGGTTGTGTTGGGGGAGATTGTGTTTGGGTTTGGTGGTTTAGGAATTACATGAAGAAAAAAAAAAAAAAAAAGGTGGGTAGGGAAGTGTTTTAGGTATTGAAGTTTATGATCTAAGACTCTGATACCATCATGAAAATGAGTAAAAATGAGCGAAAACGAGTAAAAAGTTTAAACGTTGGGTTAAAATGAGTAAAAAGTTTAGCTACGTATGCTTCTTAAATTTGATAATCCTTTTCAGCTTCTTCTGCAAACACTCAGGTAACTTTTTGTCAGAAAATTTTTATTTTTATATTTAAGATTGTAATCATAAAATGCTTGAAATTCTAGTTAATTGTTTGTTCTTGTTAGATTGCTAGTTGGAGATATATATGAATATTACATTCGGGGATCTTTTTCGAGATTATCTCCTTAATTCAAAGTTTGATAGTGTCTTTAATATAGATAAGTACTGATATTCTTGATATTCAGATCATTTATTTTGTTTCCTCAACTAGTACAATAATAGATAATTTATATACAGTGCATTCTCTTTTTTTATATTTTATTATTTATTTAGTTCTTAAATTTTTTTTTTATAAATTTTTATTTAGTTTAATTTATTTTTTTAATTTTTATTTAGTTTTTATTTTTTTATGATTTGTTTTTAATGTAAATGATATAGTAAATTGATGTCAGTTTTAAGTAATATTATCAATGTTTAAGAATCAGATTAATGGGACTTTTTTTTTTTTTGTCCACTCTTATGTTTTATTAGTGTATTTGTGTTTCCGACACGTTTATTAATAATGACATATTTCTATTAAAGTCTGATTAATTATGTTCTGTCAAATTTACAACGGAGAAGGAGATTGAGAGTGGAGTTGAGACTTTATGCCAAGATGTGGTCTTAATGAGAAGAAGAGAATAGTACACCTAAAAAAAAATTTTCCATTACCCCCAAAAAACAAAAAACAACAAGGGACCTAAAATTATAAAAAAAAAAAAAAAAAAAAAAAGGGGACATGAAGGGGAAAAAAAAAGGTCAAAATGAAAAAATGACTAAAATGAAAAAAAAAAAAAATTTGATTCACGAGTTACAGGACTTAAATCAATCTTTAGAGGTTATTGAAAAAGCATAATTATGACTTCATAAAGGATAATGAGATTAATTTATGAATGCTAGACAAGAAAATCCTGATAAATTATTCTCTTTCGACTATACCATTACTATCAATAAATGACATCAAACGTATATATCGAAGTAAACATTAATTTAGAAGGTTCCAAGATGTTCCAAAAGGTAAGAGTTCAAAATATTTGGGAAAGTTTTAAACCGGCAATACTTTTTAGAAACTCTTAGTCTCTAGAAACCTTTGGAACTTTCTAGAAACTTTGTAATTGTCCTAGATGGTGAGGTTTCGAAAGATTTTAGAAAGTATACTTACATAAAAATTCAAGTGCATTTGTACTCAAAAGTTTTGGGGAATTTTTATCCCTTAATTAAGGGTTGTTAGCCATCGGACCATAACTTCAATAAATTTTCAAATTTAAATTCCCTATTTATCAAAGTTTCAAAGTTCAGGGTTCAATTAATATACCCCAATAAATTTAAGGTGCACCTTTTTCGTTATGATTATATGCTTTTATGCTTTAGGGAAACCACCAATTAATAACAAGGTTCTTGAAAGAATTTTTTTTTTTTTTAACTTAAGTATAAAAAATTGCACGTGAATATATATATATATATATATAAATATTTTAAGTCCCAAAAATTATCAACCAGAGGCACTCCCAAATCCTTGGATACTAAATATCCCATAAATTGTCTTATTACTGAACAAGACTCAATTGAAAACTAAAAATACAATTTGCCTTTATAGCTCTACTAGAAATTGGAAAGGCAAATGTAGAGTCATAAATGATTAGCTCTAATTAAACCCTCTCAAATATTGTGTATATATACATATATATATATATATATACATATATTCTATATTGGCTATCAAAAGGTGTGAAAATAATTTTATCTTATGTTGTGCTACAATATTTAACTTTATTCGTAATGTTATTTTTATTTTGTCATCATTTTAAAGTTTTAAAACTTATAAAAATAAACTTTTTATGTGTAAATAATTTAAAAATAAAAAATTGCCTAAAAACTGAATGTAATAATTACCAACGGGTTGATATGTAGGTTGATATTCCATCTCAAGATGTAAGTTAAATTCGTGATGGTTTATAAGTGCTACAAATTCTTGTTCAGTTAGTAATTGTCTAGAAGTTATAACTCAACAAGGTCATTTATAGGTCCAACAAAATTCCTTTTCCTGAAAATCATGTGATCGGTCTGCCTCATGTGATTATGTGAGTATTCTTACTTGTGTGAATACCAAAAAATAATAATCATTATAACGAATCTCACATTGACAAAGAGTGAGGATTTCTAGTAACTTATAAATACATCAAATTCTCCTGTAGTTAACAATTGTCTGAAAATTATAATTTAGTGGGATTTACATATGAGTTCACTAGGATTTTTCCTTCTGAAAGTCCTTGTAATCGATCTGCTTCGTGAGAATATATATGTATTCTTGCTCATATGAATACATAATAAATATTAATTTCTGAATCAAAGTTCAAAGCAGAGGTTTTTTAAAACAAATGGAAAACATTTTGCCACTAATTATATGGAAGAAGTTGACGCTAAGTTACAAGAATTAACTTCTGATGGAACAACCAAATAGACAGTTCCATTTCCATGGATTTCATGTACGCTACCAATACTAACACTGACTCAATACTTCTTCTTCCACTTTCTAGATTGAAATCAAGTACATAGACAAAATGGCATAAAGATACAAAATCAGGACCAAAACAATATGACACGAAAATATAAGAAGCAGGATAAGAGTTCAACAAAGAAATTCAGCGCATTGAACCGGTCACTGATCGCTCGTTGGGGGTGCAGGCGGGCGGGGAGGCATTGGCGGCATTGGGGGCATTGGTGGCATTGGTGGTTTTGGTGGAAATGGTGGAAATGGCGGCATTGGGGGCTTTGGTGGTTTTGGTGGAAATGGCGGCATTGGGGGCTTCGGTGGAAGAGGCGGTTTTGGAGGGAAAGGCGGGGCGAGGCGGAAATGGAGGGAAAGGCGGCCGAGGAGGAAATGGAGGGAAAGGTGGCCGAGGTGGAAATGGCGGGAATGGCCATGGAGGCACAGGTTGAGCATAGCCACACATGCCAAAGTAGCAAGGAATCCCAATGGGGCAAATGTTTCCACATTTGCCACAATTTAGAGGACTAATATTGGTATTAGAACAAAATCCGCGGCAACATTGCCACAAAAAGGGACATATAACCCCGCACATACCGCAGTTGTTGACGTCCGTCGTGACATCAACGCAAACATTTTTGCAGCACCGCTTCGTCGGAGGCCATTCTCCTGGTTGTTTACATATCCATTGGCGTTTCCAGCACCCGGGGTCTCGAGGTTTGAACGTTTTCTTTAGCCACGGCGACGAGGTTGAGTTGTCAACGGTGTCGTTTGCTCTTAACCCGAAAGGCGATTTTGAACCACCTTCTCCAATCCCAAACAAAATCAGAAGCTGAATTATGAATAAGATTGTACTAGTTTGTGCGTTGGCAAACATTGTTTTGTAATTCACAAGTAGAGTCAAATATCCTTGATATAGACATTTATATAAAGGTGAAATAGGAGTTTTTTCTTTTTTTCTTTTTTTCTTTTTGTGGGTAGTTTAAAGAGGATTTAATGAAGTTCATGCTTTCCTTACAAGGGTGAGTAATGGAGGACTCGTTTTAGGGATGTTAGAATTGGTGTTTTAGTAACTTCAAAATTACAAAAATGATTAAAAGTGTGTTTGATGGCGTGATCAAATTACAAACTTTTTGCCTAATTTTGGTCCATAAAGGGAGGAGGGAATAGGAAACATTCAACATGAACAAAGTTCGAGTCTCAAATAAAGTAAAGAGTTATTTTTTTAATACCTTGTGAACTTTTCGCATTCGGCAAATCAGTTCCTAAATTAAATTTCTTTACAATTGACCTCTCAACTCAAAATCAATTGCATTTAACGCCAATCTAGAATGGGGTTAAATTTCTAATGGCTTGCTTGTATGTGACTCACATGTGATCTTTGATTGAGGGGAGTGTAGGTCCTTTTTGCTCGAATTGGATCCCAGATAAACAAAACTCCTTCCTTCCTATAATGGATAACCGACCTTGTAAGTTAGGCTTAAGGAGTTTGGTTTTCAAGGAAAAAAATTAAAAATAAAAAATAAAAACCTAGACCACCCTTAATAGATCACAAGAGTCACTCAATAACAGAAAAATAATTAATCTCATTTTTTTATTAGGTTTAAAATGCAATGGATTTTGAACTTCGAGGGTCAATTGGCAAAATTTTAATTTAGGGTTGATTTGTCAAACACGAGAAATCCAGGGGGCAACCATGCAAATATATATTTATATATATAACCTGCATGGTGCTGAAAGCTTACAAGCATAGAAATATGTTATTATAAATCCTAATCTTCAACTTGTGGAAAGGAAATCATATAATCCAAAAACTTGATCATCATCGGATGCCGCCGATTCATCAGATTTTGATATTACCAACCGATTTACGTAGATATACAGACTCAAAAAAATAAAAAATTAAAAAGTTTGTATCGAGTAAAATATATACTTCGACTTTCTTGTGTCAAAACCGTGTCTCGTAAACACAGAAGTACCGTACGCACTTTTTTTGAAAATATTAAGTTCGAAATCAGTTCGGTTAGGCTTAGGTAGATATATGGATGTTAAACAAGAGAACCAGAGCTAGAGAAGAAAGAAACTCCCAAGTGCTTGTTGTAGACCCACAAATTCAGTGATTTGGAAACGGCACAGAGAAAAACATGAAAAATAACTTGGCTTATGTTAAACAAGTGTCGTTCCTAGAAATTCATGACCTCAAATTCCATAACTTGATAACTAACCTTCAATTAATAAACTACGTAATCCAAAGAAAAAACTTGTCTTCCAAATAAACCATCCATGTTGCATATATTTTCAGCCACATATACATACATACATACATACATACATACATATATTCATATATATTTCTTATATCTAACATGCATGCATGCATATTGCACTCTAAAGGTCTGAATAAGCATGGTTGCTGGTATAACCTAATAGTAATTCTAGACTTGACTCTACCATGAGGTGTCGGGTTTGAATCACCCTATCCCCAAGTTCCAAAAAAAAAAAAAAAGGCACAAGAAACCAAACTACAACTCAAGAAGCTTAAGATTCTCAACAAACATGACGCTGAAATCTGTTAAACAAGTGTTGTACCAAGAAATGCATGAATTCGAACTTTAGAACTTGATTTATAACCTTCAAGTAATATATTTAGATCGAGTAATGAATGTAGACCAAACAAAATATCTAGTCTTCGAAATAAACCGTCCATGGTACATCAAAACAAGAGGTGCTTCATTGCACTCTAAAGGTTTATGTTTATTTCAAAGCATAGGTATCTCATAAACCAAACTAACAAAATTCTATAAGCTTAAGATTTTTTACTGATATCACTTTTGAGGCTTCTCGGCAGTTCCTTGCTCAGGAGTTCCCATCCCATAACGCTGCCTAAACTTGGCAATCCTGCCAATGCTCTGAGCCATTTGGCGCTTTGCTTTCATGTGGAAAACTTGACCAGCATGGTGCATTTTGGCCATCATAACGTGCATCAATCTGCCATCCTCCGTCACAACGGAGACCCATTTCATCTGAGGGTGTATTCCTTTCTTCATATCTCTCTCTCTAACCTGCAAACAATTGTCATAAATGTTGATCTATATGAAATTCACATATAATTATCCTTTTTATCATCAAGAACAGCAGGACATAATTGAGTAACGCCCATCATACTCGAAGAAAACTTCATCACACTTTCACTTGGGAAATTTATCAAACATTTGGCGTGCATTTTCTTAAAAGAAAGCAAAACAACACAGCTAGACCCTACATTTAGTTCTCGTTTCACTTATAGGCTGAAAGCAAAAATCCCAGAACCCAATAGCATTTGCCAAAGAGAATTTTACTGGAAAATCCAAATTAAACCAAGATTTTGCGCAAAAGATCCAACTTTGATATTTACTTGAGCTTTTTTGCATTAACCCAAAAAGGACCAAATCGAATCCTGAAATAACGTGCCATTTATAGAGAAGATTTCGTCACAGTTCGCTTGGGAAATTTATCGAACAGTTGGTGTGCATTTTTGTAAAAATATGACACTAAAACCCCACAAGACACTACTTTAACTTCTCGTTTCACTATTAGACCGAATGCAAAAATCCCAGAAACCCAATTGCATTTACCAAACAGAATTTTTCTGGGAAATCCAAATTAAACAACGATTTTGTGGAAAAGATCCAAATTTAATATTTCCTAGAGCTCTTTTGCGAACCCAAAAAGGGCCAAATATCCAAATCGAATCTTCAAATTCTGTACCATTTATAGAGATTTCCACTCTCTAACGAAGGAGATTCAAAACCTCAAAAACTCACATAAACGTCTTCTCAAACGTTTCATTAGAAGAGAAGCAAGGAAACAGATATTAACACAGAGAAAGAAGATACATACATACATACATACATATATATATATTTTTGAAAAAAATGAAAAGAAAACCTTAAGAGAGAGGATTTTAGAAGAACGAGAAGAAGCTTACCGGAACTTTTTTTCTCGCACTTGGCCACCGAGCGACGAAACCGAGTTCCAGAATTTTCAGTTTGCCAGGGACGGACTCTCAGCTGACGCTGGATTTTCTTTCGTTCTTTCTTTTTCATTTTTCTTTATCTTTTTTAATTTGTCCTTTTAGCCCCTAAACTATGACATGTTGTCATTTTAATCCTTCAACTTTTAATTTTGACAATTTAATCCTCAATTTTTTTATTTTTTCGACAATTTTAATTCCTAGATTAAAACTGACGAAAATTTTATGGAATTTAACAGAGAATTTATTTTTTTTAATTTAACAGAAATTATCACATCCATATGCATAATAACTAAAATTTTTAACTAAGTTATTATTACATTAAGTGTAAAATGTTATAGTTTTTAAGGTTTTTAATAAAAGTAAAGATGACGTTTTCCATTGATACAATTATTTTTTTTAAAAAAAAAATTATGTTGAACATAGAAATTAAATATAATTATACAAATTAAATATCCAAAATATTTCATTAATTTTAATATCAGAGACCAAAACTTAAAAAAAAAATTCAAGGACTAACAAAATTAAAATATAGGGATTAAAGTTACAAGATATACATAATTTAGAAACTATACAAACAAATTACCCTTCTTTTTATCTCTCTTGGGAAATTTCTATTGTAACCTATTATACCGGATGTTCAATTTCAAAATAAAGGCTTTTTTTTTTTAAGGACACCCAAAAATTTTCAAAGTTGGTAATTTACTCTTTAAATTTATTTTCTTGACACTCCTTTCAATTTCATAATTTTACATCGACATTTTTTTGCTCACGTACTTCAAAAATTTAGGGTCATTTTGATTCTCAGGTACGAATTTAAAATTTTCATTTTAGTTGTTTTGTCTTTTTTAAAAAATCAATAAAAATTTTAACTAATTTTAGAAAAGTTAATCAATTTCAACCTAAAAATTTCATTCCAAACCAGTCTTTCTAACACAAGCTTAATGATTTTTTGCATGTGATAGTCTAACAAAGATACTATTGGTCTTTTCTTATTTATTTATACATTCATTTAAAAACATAAAATAATTTAATCATAACTCAAACTTGAACTTAAAATTAATCCCAATTCAATAAAATTAATGGAAATGGCCAAATTCCACCCTTTTCAAGAATTCAAGGAGTTTTTAATCAAGAAGCAAAAAAAAAAAAAAAAAGATTAACTTCATAAATATGTTAAAAAACTAAATGAGTAATTTACCTTTTAAAGAATCAAACGTTATAAAAAAAAAATCGAGCAAATTAGAAGGCGCGACGAATTCAAAAACCCATGGATTAAGATTCTTTGCCTTTTAATTCTTAAAAATAATAATAATAATAATAAATATTAAAAAATAAAACTTTGCCTTTTTATTCTTTAAAAAATAAAATTTTCCTTACCTTTTCATCTACTATTAGACATTTAGACCACAAAAATGTAAGCTTTATCTATATGCCACAAGCCCTCACTGAAAACAAACAAGCAAAAAAGATAATTGAAGAAAAGGATCAAAAGGAGGAGCTCCACTTGGGCAGAGTTCTAGAGAGATTTTACCATGGAAAACAACAAGAGTCTTCTGTTGAGGCAGGTGCGGAAATTTCCAAGTAGAAAAAAGTACTCATTTTGGATGGCAACCAAATTGAAATTCTAAGAATTGACCTTTTGAAAATATCATTTGTAATGCAAGCAATTGCTTTTTGTTAAGAAAAGTAGACTTTGTTTAAAAATAAATAAATAAAAACGTGACAAGAAAATTGAAGATGGATGATTAAGTATCAAATAGTTTTACTTAGAGATAGCGTATCGTAAGATGCAAAGTTCGATGATAAAATAAACTTAATCATAATTACATTACAACAAAAACTAGGTATTTTTTTGTCAATTATGTTGAAAAAGGGAGGGGAATTTACACTTACTTGATAGGTTTTCCGAATAATTATTTTACACTTTGAGACTTTTGAATCTTTCATTATGTCTAGACAAAAATCCGATTGTCATTATAAGGAAAACGGATGCAAAAGCTCAAACTTGTCAAACATTGTGTATTGTTATTAAAATTAGCATCATTATTTTTTGAAGTTGGTAGCAACTATTCCCGTGACATGAATGAAATTCCATGAGGAATAAATTGAAGTTTAACAAGAACCAAAACAAAACTAAGAAACTAGAGCAACTAGTAAAACCAAAAATCTATGGAGAAGCTACATTTTGTTTGAGTGTAACCTTATGATCCTAATATTTTCTTTTTCAAAAAAATTAATTGTACCTTTATTAATTAAAAAAAATTATAGATGTGCCCCACTCAATAATTAAAATATATTCCTAGTTTGTTCAACAAAATTATCTCTCTTTTTATAGTGCATCCACTAAAAAAAGAAAATCTATTGTGACTCCAACAATGAGATATATATATTAGAGGGGGAAAAAAACAGATAGATTTGAAGATGTTACAAAATGCTTTTCTTTTTTGAGCTAAAATAACTTTATTCTTGGGAAAACATCATATTTTTTAATTATCGGATTTTTTTATTTTAAAAAAATATTTGTAGTCTGATTTTTTATTTTACTCTATTAATGAGAATTGTTGTTTTAATCATGTAATTAAATTTTTAATCATCTGATTTAATATTAAAGGAATTTTATATTGAACAATTATAAATTAAACCGTTACAAAATTAATGATTGTAAAAATTTTCTTATGGTCGGAAGACACGTGTTCACAAACATTCTTGGGAGATCAACGTAGTACCATTTTATCCAAGCAATAAACGAGGAAACATTATTATTGTTATCAATTATTGTACCAACACAAGTCCACATCAAATATCTATATGTAACAACAATGTCACTTTAATTATTCCCTTCTGTAAATAACTGCAATTGCAAACTGCCAAATTGCCATAGCGTCACTTTAAACAATCCAAAACTCATCCCAATTATCATGTCTCCGACTATGCTTTCACTGTTTTTCACTTTTATGACGCTATGTTTGGAAAGACGGAAAATATGAGAAAATAACTGGATATGAAAAATGATGAGTATCTTATTCGATAATAAGGGAGGGAAAAAAAAGAAAGAAAGAAAGAAAGAAAGAAAGAAAGAAAAATAAGTTGGATGTTTCTTAAACGATGATTAAAGTTATTTTTTTGTCCTGGTTTTCAATAAAGTGAAATAATGTCAATAAATAAAAAAGAATGAGAGAAAATAAAAGAAAAAATTTATAATTATTATTTTATTCATTCGATTACATTATTTTAATTTAAAATTAAAAAAAAAAAAAAAAAAACTTTAATCAATATAGGGTGGATTTAATTTTTTCCCACCCAATTTTCTGTAACCACTTCTCTTCCTTCCTTCCAAACACGCTAATATAACATCTTTCATCCGATAATTCATCCCCCACTACCTATTTTCCATCATACCAAACATAGTAGGGACCTTCATTTTTCCTAGGGAAAGAAACAGAGAGAAAGGGGGTTAAAAAAAAAAAGGCAAATTTGCAAGAGTTTTTAACTAGATAATAACAGTGTTTATTCACCGATGGGAGCAACCGGTCGAAAATATTTTACAAGCACACCCCAATAAAGCACATGGGAACAAGCAAAGCCAATATGCCAACTAGAAAAAAAAAAGGCACCAAAAGATATTTAGGATGACAATGGTAAACTGGAAACCCAGTTCCAATTTGCTTATTTAGATAAATGGGTAGCATTAACTATGGTACAGAGACAAACCCATTTGACTAGGAGCAATACTAGATTCGGATCGGTAAAAATCCGCCAATCATAAGTACGGATTTTAATTCTAAACAGGGCATTCTTGTGTCCCGGACACCATGGTGGGGCGAGAAGCGTTCTTGATTGCATCCACTTCTTCATCAGCCTGAGGCTTGGCTTCCGCTTCCTGCTCCTTGGTCGTGTTTTGGCTCACATCGACACCAGAAGCAAAGGCTTCAAATATCAGGGCATTCACTTCTTGGAACCTCTCCTCGGAGAGAGAGACCACCGCAAGTAGCCTCCAAGCATTCTCCTCGGATGCCTCTTCATAGTCCTTCTTCCTCTTCAACACCATATGCCCGCTAATTTCCCAAACAGCAGGGTTCACTTGCGTGTCCAGAACCTCGGCACTCACTTCCCCAAGAGCTTGTTTTTCAGCATAACACTGATCATTCATAAAGATCGTGAATACCGCAGTAAAATAGAAAAAGTTTACGTGAAACGTCAATGGTATTTAACTATTTACCTGTGGCACAAGAAAGATCCGCTTTCCAGAATCAGCAATAAGGACATTGTAAGGTATGTTGTTGTCTTGAAGACAGATGCAGGCGTCAGAGACGGCGTTGGACAAGTGCTCCACATTATTTCCACCCTCAAAGACGAGACCTCTGACAGGATAGTTCAACAGCTCAGAGATTTTCACATCACCATCCAGAGTGGTGATTTTCTTGGTGGGAGCCTTCTCAATGGGAAAGGGTACGGCCAAGTAGTAAGCCTGTCGATGAAATTGAAACGGCATGTTAATTGCTTATAGACAAGTTCAACGCAAGCAGTAAAATCAAAAGGCCTATGATATAAATTCAAGGTAATATGAGCAAGTGAAGCGGATTGAAACCTGGAAGTGAAGGTGATTGATCGTGGCAAATGCACCCAAGCTGTTGTAACCGAGTCGGAAGAATGGATTGTCAGCTTCTGCTGCCATGTGAAGTGCCAGCAAGAAGCTTTCTCGGTCAATCCTCTGTGGCAAGCAATCCAGAATGCGAGGGATCAACAACACATGCCCGTATTCGATAGGACTGACCTGTTAAATTGAGGATAACAAAGAGAAACTTATGATAAACCATGCTCTTGGGACTTCTTAGAAATAAATAAGAGACAGTGAAGAAAAAACATACATTGATTGCAACAACACTCGGAGAATTCTCAACGTCAATGGGTGCACTTGGGAAGAACTGGACGTCGCCATCTTCGCTAGCTTCAAACTGGAAGAGAACCTCTTCTTGCCCAACTTTAGTGAAGTTGAACTTGCTCTCATCGAAGGGCTGAAGCACCTTATCAACCCGGAATTCAGTGGGCCTCTTCTTCAGATGGCGGCCCTCGTTCAGCTGGGCAATGAAGCCATACCGACCTGGAATAACCTAAACAAAAACAGAATAGTGTAAACATTCCGACTTTTCGCTCATAGATCCCAATCTACACACAATAAAACAAGGTGGAATAATCAAAAGGAACCGGAAAAGACCTTGGTTTCGCAGGCAGTGACATCATAGCGAAACAGCCCTCGCTGCACGCGATCCTCCCACTACATAAACCAAAAACATGACCTTTAACCGACAATAAACGGTAACCACTGGAAGAACGAAAGAGCCAATGATCGATCCAACCTTCATTCGCTTTTAACTGACAATAACTAACCTCTCCAAGAAGAAGCGAGTCGAGAAAGGCCACGGGAGGCTCTCCCCTCTCCTCATGATCAGACGAACAGTTGTCAGAAACAAGCTTTTCCAGCTTCTTGAAAGCATACAAAGGAAGTTTTGACCCTAATTTCAACACACAAATTAAGCCTCAATCTCTCAAACAATAAAACATAATAACAACAACAACAAAACTATAATTATAAGGCTAATTCTTGGTTAGAGCACAGTTTCTTCATATCATACCATAAAATTGTCCTAATTATGAAAGACAAAGGCTTTTTTTCTCTTTTTTTTTTCTTTTTTTTTTTTCCCCTCTTGAGAGCAAAAATAGGTAATAAAGAAGGAAAACTACCATTTTTTTTTTTCTCGGGAAACAAACAAACAATTATAATTAATGAGAGAGGAAAATTACATTGCTTTTTTGTTTAGCTTTTTTTTCTCGGCAAGCAAACAAACATAATAAAAAGGAAAATTACCATGCTTTTTTTAGCTTTTTTTTTTCTCGGGAAACAAACAAACAACTACAGATAATCAATGAGAAAAATTACCAGGCAGGCAACACTTTCGGAGGCAATTGCGACCACAGCCACCAACTCTGGCCTCCTCAGCCTCTTCCTTCTGGTAATTCGAGACCACAGTAGGAACCCTCTTGATTCTCAGCATCATCTTCGCCTCCTTATTATAAATATGTATATAAATATCTACTTATATATATATATACACCAGCAGAGATTGATCGCCCGATTGATTGATTGAACACGCAGAAAACGAAGGAAAGAAAAGGGGAAAAAAGAGCTAAAATTGAAACCCTAGGAAAAGCTAAAAGACGAGGAAGGAGGAGGAACCGCCGCCGGCGAGGAAGAGGAGGTCGGAGGGGCTGCCGCCTTCGGAAGGCAAAGCGCCACGCCCGCCGTGCGGCGAAGGGCTGCTCAAAACGACAGGGCCCTTGCGTCGTACAGAGCGGGCATGAGCTATAGGGCGAGGAGCTCCGTGTATAGCCGTGATGTCTACAACTTGTCTAACCCGGGTCTTACCCCTGAAAAAAAACCCAGAATCAAGGAATTTCAAGGACTTCAAACAAAAACCCAGAAAAACTCTCTCTCTCTTGTTTCTCTCTCTATAAAATTGGGGAGACCCAGATGAGGAAAAGCGAAAATTCGAAGTGGGCAACTGGGAAAAGGATCAGTGAAGGTGGTTTTGTGGTGGTGGAGAAAGCGGAGGTGAAGAGAGAAGGTGTTATATAGATAGGGAAGGGAGAGAGAGGCGGTTGTGGCTGAAGATGAGCCGTGGGAGGTTTCGTGGTGTTGGTTTGAAGACCCGATGTTGTTGACAGCAACCCAGAAAGAGAGAGGAGAGAGAGAGAGGGAGGAAGGAGAGAGAGAGAGAGAGAGAGAGAGAGAGAGAGAGAGAGACCGGTCGACGAGAATAGGCCAAGCTTTTGAGTTATGGAGAAAGGTGACGTTTTTATTTATTTATTTATTTATTTTCCACATGGGGTTATTAGTTTTTGCAGAGAAAGGGACCACTTTGGCCGTACGGTGTTGGGAAGATTGATAAATTTAGGTCTTATTTGGTAAAAAATTTAGTTTAAATTAAATTGTACTTTTTTCATCATATTTTTTATCTTTTTCCCTAAAATGTTATTTGTCTTTTCTAAAAATTCAAAAAAATTCAAAAAAAAATTACTATTTAAACTTACAAATCTTAACTCAAACTTACACACCAAACACCCCTTTAGTTTGTATTTAGTTAGTTGGTTAATGAAAAAATTTTAAATTACAATTGATTAATTTTTTAAAAAATAAATTGTAAATTTTATTATTTTTTTAAAAATATATAAAAATTGATATGAAAAATTACAGTTTAGTTGGAGTTAAATTTAAGCTTATGGGGTGTTTGGTGAATGAATTGAGTTTGAGTAGAGTTGATATTTTTAAGTTTAAATAGTATTAACTTTTGAAAAAGTAGTTATAAATTTTGTTGATTTTTCAGAAGAAGACAAAACTTGAGTTGAAAAAGTACAGTTTAGTTTGAGTTGGACTTGATTACCAAACAAGCCCTTAGCCTTTTTTTTTTTGTTGCATGCACAAGTCTGTTTGGAAGAGTTTTTTAGAAGTTGTTTTTAATTTCCTGAGTCCAAAATAGTTTGTAAAAGTGTTTCGATGATTTGCTAAATGAACTTCTTGTCTCCGAAAGAAGAGTTTTCTATCAAAACCAAAAATTTAATTCCCCTATATAAAAATTTAATTCAGATATTATAAACTTTATTTTTAATTTTTTTTATTTATTATAAAATTATTTTGATTATAAAAGCTCTTTTAAAAATGTGATTCACAAACACTTATTAAAAAATTACAGCTTTTACTTCTTTCTTCTACTAACTAAAAACAAAAAATAAAACTTATGCCAAATAAACTAATAGTCTAACAGTAATTTCATATTTGATTTTATGGGATTTTTAGACTAATAGTCTAACAGGAATAAGATATGGGGTTCGATTCTATATATACATTTTCAAAAAATATATAAACATATATAATATTTTATTCCCTACGTTTCTATACTATACCATTTTAATTATTTCTAGAATGGGAATTTTTTTTTAACTAGTTAATGGGAAATTTTATTCCTTGTATTCTTATGATAGAAATGTATAATAGTAATTGTATTTATATGTGATTCATGAATAATGTACTGTTGTTGTTTTAATGATTAAATTAAATTTTTAATAGTCTAATATATTTTTACTAATAGGTTAAATTGTTAAAAAGTCAATTCAATAGCTAAAACTGCTGTTCGTGCTAGTATGACCAAACTATAATTCCTGCTATAAAATTTTCGTCGTTATTGTTGCAATGTATTATTTTTGTAGATTCCCAGATTACATGGAAAAAACGTTTTTTCAAGGGTGAGAAAAATGAGTTCTTAAAAAAAAAAATTACATAAGGGAAATAAGATAATAATATTAGTGCAATAATTGGAAAAAACGTTTCAATGGACTTTTTTTTTTTTTTTTTTGGAGGAAATTTGTGGATAAAGATAGATGTTTGGCACTAGGTTCATACCCTATAATTATAATCCAATTTTTATCTTTTTCTATCAATTTTATTATTCACACAATTTTATAACTCAAATTTTAAAAATTCATAACTTTGCAGACAAGTCCAAATGATATATATTTTTTTTAAACTACATATAATTTTTAGATGAACAAAATAAGTTTCATATTGATTTTTTTTTTCTGAGCACATTTCAAGTTTTTAAACACTTACTCCAACAATTCACACATCTCGATAAATGCACAATCTATTCAAACTTAAATTATACACTCTAAACTTTAACACCAAATGCATAATGTCTTTTTTTTTTTTTTTTTGAAAGGGGGATTTTTTTTTCTTGAACAATAAATGGAGAAATATGAACTTTCTTCGGATAAAGTTACGCATTGCAGTTAAATTATGCCTATAATCACTCTATTCTAATTTTGATTGGCACTCAATTTTAAAAATAATTATTGTGATGCTTTTTTTTTTCTAAAGAATTATTATGCCTTTTTTATTTTGCTAAAGAATTATGAAGCTTTAACATCACTCTATCTCCACACACAAAATTATCTATTATCATATGTTGCATGAGGTTTTTTTTATTGTTATTATTATTTTTTTTAATTAAGAATGAGGGATTTAAACTCTGTATTTTTTAATAGAGTTAGATATAAAATTACATTGTATTAATACCTACAACCACTGTTATTGTTGTTATTATTATTATTGATTGTCTGAAATTATCCAAAAACACAAAAATATTATTACTAATTGCATCACATCACTGATTATTTTTGCCTTTTTCATTTTTCGTTTAAAGGCATAAAATGTACTAATAAAAGTGCCTCTTTATATTGATATATTTGATAAATTTGAAGCAATACATCATTTTTATCTGTGTAACAGTGAATTATCATTTTTTTTTATATTTTTTAGTTTAGGGTACCATCTTTTCTTTAATAGATGTAATTTTTTTATATTGATCGATATATCATGTATTTAAAAACTTACCAATAACAAAATAACAATTTATATATCATGTGAATTGATATTTAAAAATTAATATTAAAGTTGACGTCTCATTGTTAATGGTATTATTCTTTTTGTAATTTCCAGTACGCTCTATCTCTAGTTTTATAAAAGAAAGGAAAAAAGATACCGGTGGATATTGGAAATTGAGGTTAGTTTTGAAAATTCTTAGTCGGATTAACATTTTACAGTTATAATAACGAAATGAAAGAGATAGACGCGTTCGTCATTATTGTCTTTTTTTCTTAAGAAAGAAACCTTATTCTCCGTTTGGTGAAACGGTTTGAGTTGAAATTTTTAAGCTTGAGTTAATTGACTTTTTAAAAAATTAGTTATAATTTTTATTGACTTTCCAGAAAAAGATAAAAACTGAGATGAAAAATTTAAGTTTAAGATGTTTCACCAAACGGAACACTAATATTAGGTTTATTACATGTGATTGTAATTATTATAATATATTGTGGTTAAACACGTTTTTGAAATGGAATCATGATTATATATCATATCTAAAGATACCAATTCGTGATATATATATATATATATATATATATATGTATGTATGTATATAGTGTGAACACATTAAAAAAAAAATGGCAACTCTCAACCTCTCCCGTGTACGTCATTTATGACGTAAGCACACCAAAAAAATGAGAAAAGCTAACAAATACCGTGAAAAATCCAGAAAATGTGTGTGTGTGTGTGTGTGTGTTTTTTTTTTTTTTTTTTTTTTTTTTTGTTTGCCTAAAGACAAATATTGCTACTGGTAGCTCATGTTCTAGTTTTCATATTAGGGGCCACGCTTATCCGACATTTTTCTGTGGTACATAAAGAAGAGTCCAAACCCAGAAATTTCTCAAAGGCTAAAAGCCAAGCATATTTTAAGATTTCTTCAACGGAAAATGACCCAAAAATTAAATTTTCTATTTTATCGGTTAGGCTTCAGCCAAGCCCCTACCATCACAACCACTCAATAGGCACGAATCTTCCCAATGGGAAGAAATTGTCCCCTACTATAACGAGGATACTGTTATTTTACATAATCGCTAAAAAAAATAATAAAAATAATAATAATAAAAAAGGATCTGATAAACGATAAGATCATTTTTATGACAGATAATATATATTTCAAAATAAATACTTATATTTCAAACTGTTGTGAAGTTAAGGATTAATTTTATAAATTGCCTTTAAATTGTACATTACGTTTACGTTTTATGTTGGTTTCTGATTTTTAATTTTGTACATCACATTCTCTTGAATTTTTTTAATGTTATGCCATCGATCTCTCTATCAAATTGAACATATTCTGATCAAATAAGTTTTATTTATAGGTAAAGGTATGATCACGTACATTTTGAAAGGAAATTATACCCAAATCAACAATATTTTGGAAGCAACCTGTATTTTAATCAAAGATCTATATAGTAAACTTTACGATAAAACTATTTTAATGATACAGTTTTTCTAAAAATAATATTTAATTTTAATTAAAATTCACATGATCTAAAAATAATTAATTTACGAAATAGCAGCTATTTTTGTAACAATCTAATAGTTCAAGCTATGTGTTATATCAAATCAAAAGTCTAAGTCATTTGTGAAAATGATACAAAAATTAAAAAACACTTTCTACTTATAGCTTTAAATATAAAATCCTGATGGCTAATGTAAAGTAATCTATAAACTAGAAAGGCCTAAAATATGTGACCCACACAAAACAATGTCTGTCACATCTTGGATGTTGGAAATTTCCCCCCTGCGTGGATCACGTTGGTTCTTTTATTCCCCTTCATAATTGGAGGTTTTTCTTTTTCTTTTTTTTTTTTTAAGTAAATTACATGTTTAGTCCTTAAATTTTTAATAATGTACAACTTTTGTTCCTGAACCTCTTTTCATAGCTATAATGTCTATAAACTTTTAAAATATTACTACAATAGTCCTTTCTATTAATTTTTGAACAAAATATGTTAATAAATTGGTCAAAAAACGGTGTTAATTTCGGATTCCGTAAAAAAATTAACGAAAAAGATTACTGTAATAACATTTTTAATAGTTTATGATCATTTCAACTACGAAAAAATACAATAGAGAATGCCCTAAATTATTAAAATATTATTACAATAGTTATTTTTATTAATTTTTAAACGGATTCCGTTAGTAATTTAGCTAAAAGATAATATTAACTAACGGATTCCATCCAAAAATTGACGTAAATGACTATTGTAATAACATTTTAAAAGTTTAGAGGCATTCTAGCTACGAAAAAAAGTTCATAGACCAAAGTTACACAAAGTCAAAAGTTTTAGGACAAACCTAGTAATTTACCTTTTTTTTTTTTTTTTTTTTTTTTTTTTTTTCTAATTACTCATTTAGTCTCTAAATTTTTAAGTTTGTGCAACTTTAGTCCATGATCTGTTTTTTATAGTTGGAATGCTTTTAAACTATTGAAATGTTACTATAATAATCCTTTTGTTTAATTTTTGGATGTAACATGTTAGTAAATTAGTTAAAAAGTGATGTTACTTAATGGATTCCGTCCAAAAATTAACAAAAAAGACTGTTGTAGCAACATTTTAATTTAGGGTAATTCTAGCTACCAAAAAACAAAAACAAAAAAAAAAAAAGAACAGGGACTACAGTTACACAAACTTAAAAATTTAAGGACCAACATAACGATTTACCCCTTTTTGGGGGCTTGAAACGACCATATTTACATACATATATATACACATACAATTGGGAGAAATAGTCAAATAATAATTTTAAAAAGTAAAATAATAAACTATAGCATAAATTTTTAAATATAGAAATAAATATTATAGTGAGATTTATGACCACACAACATATATATAAAAAGAAAAAAACCTTCGTCTTTCTTCCTTCCTCCTCTTTCTTTCTCTCTCGAACTTGAAATTGTGCACAATCATTCTATTGCCAGACCTCGCATGCCGTCTCGTCGCTAGATTGAGCATGTCATTCCATCACCAGACCTCGCAGTTGGGTTTTGTTAGCGAAGGTGAGGGTTGACCTTGCGATCCTTGTCATGGTGGCCTCACGAACTTGTCAATAGAGGTCGTCGTCTTCGAATGAGCCATCAACTTGAAAAGAAGATGCATATTATTATTTATCAATAAATTTGTAATTCAAATGATTTACTTATAAAAATATGTTATAATTTATTATTTTTTTAAAAACCTACTGTAAACTTCAGAAGTATTTATAACATATGCTTTTTGTTACAATTTTTCTATATAATCGATGCCTCATATTTCAAGAAAATGTTTTTGGAGTATGTTGTGGTTCTTTCCCTTTTTTTTTTTTTTTTTTTTTTTTTTTTTGTTTGTTTTAAAGATGGGACATGCCATTTTTCTAGTTAAAATATTATTTTTTAGAAGAAGAAAACCCACGTAAAATGTTTTTGAAGTTTTTACTCTCTCTCTCTCTCTCTCTCTCTCTATATATAGAATTTTATACGTTAAGAACATTTTAAGTCTTAAAAACAAACGTGGGACAGTCAAAAGGTATTATTTTAGCACAAGTTGTCAATTTGATTTTTTATTTTAAACTAAGATACCAATTTATTAATTTGATAAAGTACAAGGTCTTAAGAAATATGTTTTTTTTTTCCAAAAAAAAAATGGTCAATGTCTTTATCATTCACATGGTCAATGTCTTTTTCATCAGATTATTGAATCAATTATCCTTTTATATTGAAGGTTTTTCCATTACTTTTGAAAAGGCCAGAATAGGGACAAAATTGTACGGGTAAAATTTGGACTACATTTGGAATCTCAAAAGGGATTATTCTAAAGGGCTTTTTTTTTTTGGGTAAAATATTCAAAAGGGTTTTTTTTTTTTTTTTTTGGGTAAATTATTGTAAAGGGGTTTGTAGTTTGTTTTTGTGAACCACACACACTTTCACACAATCTTGTGATAGATCAAGCCTGTGCTCTTTGATGTGTAGACCATCTGTTTGTCATCTTTGACCTTTAGTTGTTTAATGAAGAACATGTCAATTTGGTATAGGGATGACAATGGGGCGGGTGGGTGCGGGTATGCCTCCCCCACCCCCATTCTCGCCTTCCTTTTTACCTTCCATATCCACCCCTATACATACCTAATTTAATACGTGTATAGGGATAGGTAAAATCCACTGAAAGTACAATATTAATATCCTATCCATTTACTCATCAATAATTATTAAGTAAAAAATAAATAAAAAATAAAAAAAAACTTCTATTAAAGTTTTTATAAATTTTAATAACATGTCAGAATTGAAAATGAAACTAAAATATTAAAAACAAATCTAAATTTCATAAATCCATAAAATTAAATTCAAAAAGTAAACAAAAACATTAAAACACTAATATTATCATTCTTATTCTATTATAAGGGAAAAATACAAGGTGGGTACATGTATAGGGGAGCTTCCCCCACCCCCACCCCTCACCTAATATCTGCGCGGGTAGTTAATCTTAACCCCCATATCCGTCCTTACACCCATATACTATCCCCCATACCTATCCCATAAGGGGCGGGGTACCCACATCCGTGGATTAAAATGCCATCCCTATTATTATTATTATTTTATTTTTTATTTGTTTTGTCCACACTCATGGGAGGAATCCCATTCAATTGCAACTTTAGATACTAAGCGTGATTTTTTTAATATTTTTTTCATTATGGCGTTTAGCTTTTTTTATATTATTTTATTTATTTTATTTTTTATTTGTGGTTAAAATTCATCGGTGACCGACAAAATGTAACAATGGAACATAAATTTGAAGGTATAAATGTGTTACACTTTAAGATATATAGGCTTGATTTTTTGATAATTTATAAACACATGGTTAATTTTTTTGCTTGTGTATAATAACGTAATTGATTAAGTATAATAAAACATCATTATTTCAAGCACAAAAAAAAAAAAAACTAAAACTAAAACTAAAACTAAAACAGTGAAACAGTGAACAAGACCAATCTCTTTTGTTTTCGGGGGAAAAAATCTCTTTTGTTACTCAAAGAATGAAAGCCTGTGACATACCAACTACGGTTTTTACATTTACCTATCGTTTAAAAAAAAAAAGTTTATCTAGACGATAGAGAGTTCTTTTTTTTTTTTTTTTTTTCTTTTTTCTTTACGAAAATTTCTGTTCCAAGTTATAAATTATAATTCACTTTAAAAAAAACTTTCATAATCAAAAGAAAAAAAATTACTTACGTCGAAATATTTTAAAATATGTATTTGGTTGAAGTATAAATTAAAAAAAACTGTGATATAGAAAATAATGTAAAATTTTTAAATGTTTTTGGAAAAAAAAAAATGCAAGATAGATATTGTTTCGTTTCTCTCGTCGATATGAGCATTTTGACACAAGAATCATCTCATTTTGATTTGAAATAAGAAAGTTATGAATTTCAAAAGTTTAAGTTTTTTTTTTAAATGAGAGAGAGAGAAAGTGAGTCGTAGATTTGAGAGTTTTAAAGTTAAGATGTCAAAACTCTATCCGGAGACGGAACCCCAAACCGAACCTAAAATAACTTTACATTGACTAACAATTTATATTTATTTCTTTTTTATTTATTTTTTTTTTGGTAAAGAATCACATCAACTAAATTATGATCATCAAAGGGGAAAAATGAACTTTTATAATTTTCTACACATGAAATTTGTTTTTAAAATTTTTGTTATGGAAATGTGTAGGGAGTGGTTGGTTGAAGGTTAATCCAAACAAGTTAGGAATTAGTCATTTTCTTGATTGCATGTGCCGGACTTTGGTATCGATGAAAAGGGACAAAAGTGTCCGATAAAAATTGTTTGATAGTCCTGACATAGAAACTCCCTTTGATTAGAAAGTAACGAAGAGACCAAAAAAAAAAAAAAAAAAGTGAAATTGACAAAACCTAAAACATATACGAGGGAGAATTCTCATGAAACAAAATAAACAGCTAAACATATATCCCTTGTAATGGAATATTCTTTTTTATTTCTGAATTTTACATTTGATGAAAGCTCATCAAAATTAGAAAATATTTTAAAGTGTCTACATTTTTGAATGGTCCTAATTTTGCAAAACATTTTGCTACTGATATATATATATATATATTTTGCAGTAGAGTTTCTTATTAATTTTTTAAATTAATTGATTAATTTTTTAACAAACTTATTTATAATTGAAGCTGTTATTCATAAATCATATTTTTAAAATTTTAATCCATTAATTGAATATATTTCTTATTAATATTAGTGTAAAATGGAAGGTGTTACCTTAGAAGGTTCCAAAAAAAAAAAAAACTCTTACAAGAAAATTTCCTCGTTTTTTTCCTCTCTTTTTTTTTTTTCCTTTTTTTTTTTTTTTAGAGAGAGAGAGTAATGGTTACTATACTACCTCTGAAGTCTGACCTATGGGCTAACACTGGGGCTAGCCCAGCTGGTGAGTGAGGGGTTTGGGGTTTAGCTAGGAACTACAAGTCTCAGGTTCGATTTCGAATAGGTATAAAAAAATGAGTAATATATTAGTTTTTTTTTTTTTTTTTTGCAGTAGAGTTTCTTATTAATTTTTTTAATTAATTGATTAATTTTGTAACAAGCTTATTTATAATTGAAGATGTAATTCATAAATCATATTTTTAAAATTTTAATCCATTAATTGAAAACATTTCTTATTAATATTAGTGTAAAATGGAAGGTGTTATCTAAGAAGGTTAAAAAAAAAAAAAAAAACTCTTACAAGGAAACTTCCCTTCTTTCTTCTTCTTCTTCTTTCTTTTTTTTTTTTTTTTTTGAGAGAGAGAGTAATGATTACTATACTGCCTCTAAAGTCTGGCCTGCGGTTAACACTGGGGCTAGTCCAGTTGGTGAGTGAGGGTTTGGGGTTTAGCTAGGAACTATAAGTCTCAGGTTCGATTTCGAATAGGTATAAAAATAAGTAATATATTAGTTTTTTTTTTTGTAGTAGAGTTTCTTATTAATTTTTTTAATTAATTGATTAATTTTGTAACAGGCTTATTTATAATTGAAGCTGTAATTCATAAATCATATTTTTAAAATTTTAATCCATTAATTGAAAATATTTCCTATTAATATTAGTGTAAAATGGAAGGTGTTATCTTAGAAGGTTAAAAAAAAAAAAAAACTCTTACAAGGAAACTTCCTTTTTTTTATTTTTTATTTTTTTTTTGAGAGAGAGAGAGTATGGTTACTATACTGCCTCTGAAGTCTGGCCTGTGGGCTAACACTGGGGCTAGCCCAGTTGGTGAGTGAGGGGTTTGGGGTTTAGCTAAGAACTATAAGTCTCAGGTTCGATTTCGAATAGGTATAAAAAAATGAGTAATATATTAGTTTTTGTTTTTTTTTGTAGTAGAGTTTCTTATTAATTTTTTTAAATAATTGATTAATTTTTTAACATGCTTATTTATAATTGAAGCTGTAATTCATAAATCATATTTTAAAATTTTAATCCATTAATCGAAAATATTTCTTATTAATATTAGTGTAAAATGGAAGGTGTTATCTTAGAAGGTTCAAAAAAAAAAACTCTTTTTTTTTTTTTGAGAGAGAGTAATGGTTACTATACTGCCTCTGAAGTCTGGCCTGTGAGCTAACACTGGGGCTAGCCCAGTTGGTGAGTGAGGGGTTTGGGGTTTAGCTAGGAACTATAAGTCTCATGTTCGATTTTGAACAGATTTAAAAAATGAATAATATATTAACTTTTTTTTTTTGCAGTAGAGTTTCTTATTAATTTTTTTAATTAATTGATTAATTTTTTAACAGGTTTATTTATAATTGAAGCTGTAATTCATAAATCATATTTTTAAAATTTTAATCCATTAATTGAAAATATTTCTTATTAATATTAGTGTAAAATGGAAGGTGTTATCTTAGAAGGTTCAAAAAAAAAAAAAAAAAACTCCTTTTTTTTTTTTTTGAAGAGAGAGAGAGTTATGGATACTATACTGCCTCTGAAGTCTGGCCAGTGGGCTAACACTGGGGCTAGTCCAGTTGGTGAGTGAGGGGTTTGGGGTTTAGCTAGGAACTATAAGTCTCAGGTTCGATTTCGAACACATACAAAAAATGAGTAATATATTAGTTTTTGTAACAGGGGTGTGCATGAGTGCTTATATATATTTTTTAATAAAAATTTACGACGACTTTACAATCTTGAAGCGTCTTGTTTGTTTGTTTTTCCTTTGTGTAATGGAATCTTGAATTTTGTTGTTGGAATCTTGAAGCTTTTGTTGGCTCACATTAACTTGAGACATGATCTAATGGGTTGTTCTACTCGACCGGGATAAAGAATTCAAGGACAAATCCTACGAGAGCGGGATATATTTGCAAACTTAAACATCGAAATTACGAAATGACACGATATATTCTTTCCTTAAAAAAAAAAAAAAGAAATAACACGATATATTTATGAATCTTAAAGTTACGCTGATGAAGTGATATATTCTCAAGCTTTTAAATGTTTATATTGCAAAATGAAATGAAATACAAGTATATCAGTGTTAATTGCAACGTCTCTTAGGTGGGTTGATATGACGTTCATTATCATCGCATAATGTTTGGATTCGAGTTGTCACCCATACGTTGGCTTGAATATATGAATAATCCACTTCGTGAAGGAAAATCGGTGTTAATTAAATCCCTGACATAATAAAATGATTCCTATTTTAATAGTGGTCAGTGATCACAAGTGTTCTAAGAAAAGCTGCAAACTACCTAAAGACTATTTGGTTCAGTAGCATCAGAGGATTTAAATGGAAAGGAATGAGGGTTTTTAATAATGTTACGAATTCGATCTCATCTTGTTTTTTTTTTTTTTTTTTTTTTTTAACTACTAACATATAAATATTGTTGTAGCAAACTTTAATCTTACCTATAAGTATTATTACTTACTTTAACTGTTTGAATAATTTTTTCATGGTATGATTTGTGAGTGTTGATAATAATAATTTGCAATATGACACACAAAACTATTTGAATTCAGTTCTAGAAAAAAATAGCTAATGATATAATAAAAATACAGTTCTTATGATAAGTTTTTTATTTTAATTATTAAAAACGACAATTTGCTAAACTATCAAGTTATTTTTCAGGTAAAGTCAGAAGTTGAAGGACAATTGCCAGCAAACTTGTAGCCCACGAATGGGATGTCGTTTATGAAGTTGAAGAAGAAGAAATTTTAAGAACAAACGCATTCAATGTGTAAACGACATTAAATTTTGGACGTAGAGGAGTCATATGTTGTTTATTAAAACAAACCCAATAAAAACTCCAAAATACAAAGTAAAACGGCATGTCGTTTAGATATACAAACGGCAAAGTTTCTTTTAGTAAAATCTTGTTGTTTATTTAATTAAACAACAAAAAAATATGGCTGTTCAACTTCAAAACTTAATTGAAAAACACAAGTCGTATCTGATCAATCAGGGATATATCTGTGGAGGATCCACGTGTCATTTATGTGAATTAACTACAAAAGACTTCCAAAGTACAAAGTACATGTCGTTCCTTCTTGTGAAAATGTCGTTTTCCTTCTTATGAAAATGGCGTTTTTAAACTTTTTTCTGAAGCAATGTCGTTTTTAATTTTTATTAATTTTTTTGAAGCAATGTCGTTTTCAATAGCATTATGTCGTTTATTTGTTAAACAACACTACAATTTAGTTATACTTGGTTTGGTTCTGTCGATTATCTAATGATAGATTTTCAATCATTAGGGCCATGATAATTTATAGATGCTGGTAACCCTGGTGGAACTGCACCACAACTTCACCAATATGGGTCAATTTTTCTCAGTTACGACAAGTATAATGGCTATCAAAAGGGTGGTTGTCATTTAGATTATAAGATCAAACTCACAATTCAAACAATGAAGAAACTTAAGGGCTCGTTTGAGATAAAACGTTATAGAAAAAATTTGAATAGATGATTAAAACGAGATGCTAAACGGGAGTTTAAACTATATATGTGTGTATTTATTATTATTATTATTATTATTATTATTATTTTTTGAATGAGATGGAGGAAGACCTAGAGACAAAGAAGAGAACAAAGAGTCATAGGAGCAAACTTCCTTACACCATTCCGCGAGTCCAATAAGGTGGAAGGGAAAACTACATCTGAGGGCTAAGCTACAATGCCACGTATATTTTTTATTTTATTTTATTTTAAAAAACGTATTGTTTGGTTTGGTCACTATAATTTTTCCAATTGACAATGGTTGGTGTGTATGTGGCACTAAATAATTGGTTGGAAATTAATGGTACTGACCTTTGGTCTTTACGATCCTAATTACGAATTAAGATCGTATGTTTAATTTTGATATCTTAAATGATGTCTATATTTATGACATAGTTGAAGTATAGAAATTTAAGTTGCAAAACACTTATAACTTATTAAAATGATATAAAAATTTTATTGATTATATATACCATATCGAACACAAAAAAATTGAACCCTTGACAACAAATAATAGTGTATTTATAAAGGGGAAAAGCGTAAACTTTAAACTATAGAAGGCAAACGAGAGGACATGATCAAGATGAACAAGTAATTGTGGTTTACCTTTAACGACAAAGCACATGTCGGTGCCGTTATTCAATATCAACGACCAAAAAGTTGAATATGTTGTCGTTTTTCTGTAACGACAATTGATTTTTGGTTCACATGAATCAATCTCTATCTTTCATTAAAAAGAATCACAATCTCTCTCTCTCTCTCTCTCTCTTCCCTTTGTTTTGATAAGAATTAAAAGAACAACCATGTCCCTCTTACTTTATTATTATTATTATTTTGGGTGCTAAAATGGGGCACATCCTTTTTCAAAAGCATCAAGTCTTGCCCTCCAAACAAAGAAAAAGAAAAAGAAAAAGAAAAAAAAAAAAAAAAACGAGGGGTGGGGGGGAGAGTGGCATATGTTCCTTAAAAATGACTTTTGCGAGTTATTTGACTTTTTTTTTTCCAACCCTATTTTGCTCGGTCAAACTGAGTATTTTTTAATAATAAGATTCTATTTAAGAGGAAATTAAAAAAAAAAATCAGATTCTACTAAACGGGAAATAAAAACTAAAGATCTTATAGATTATTGATTAAAGTAGGTGTAGTACAAATTGACACTATGATGAAATCAATTCTATCCCAACCTAAATCAAAAAGAATGATAATTGTAAATTCTAAAAAATTTATTAACAAATCCCCTAAATATTAATTAGTATGTTGTTTGTATTTTTTTTATTTATTGTATTTTAATTTTATTCAGAAATAATGCGGTTTGAATTTTTTTTTTTTAATAAGAATCACTTTATTAAGCAATATCATCAATAGAAACAGCGTTTGAGACTACACTTGGAGTCTCACTAATCCAAACATTGGTACACTTAGAGTTGAAACCAAATCTGGCCAAAAGATGAGCAACATGATTAGCACTCCGACGGATATGATGAATACCTGTACTCCGCAATTGGGCAAACAACTGTTTTACATCCTCCATAATCGGACCTTCCGTAGAGAGTTCCCGATTGTCCTCAACAGCTAAAACCACATTAATAGCATCGGTTTCCACCACAATATCGACACACTCGATTTCTTTTGCAAATCTCAGGCCCTCACGAAGAGCTAAACACTCTGCTACAAAGGGAGAAAAAGGACCCCTCAACTGATATGGCCATAGCACCTAAGAAAGATCCCTTGTCATCACGGATAGCCGCTCCGATCCCAATATGGTTCGAACTTGGAAAAACTGAAGCATCGATATTAAGCTTTAGATAACCCGATTGGGAGGGAGACCAAACATCCGAACCAACAACACAAGGTTGAATTGGGACCCTATTCAGGGATTGCCATTCACCAAAACTAACAATGCTAAGGTCAAAAATAGCCTGCGGATCTCCCCCATGAACAACCTTGTTTCTTTCGCTCAATAATTTCCACGCTAGCCAACACACCAAAGCCAAATCATCCGACGAGACTTCTGTCGACAATACCCGTAAGAAATCTGCAAAGGACCTCGCCCTCCTATTCTCGATCTCCTTCCAAAACCGAGACTTCCTCCACAATATGCGGTTTGAATTTTACCCTTTCATACTATGAGATCAGATTTACTATAGAAATCTATATTTTTCTTGAACAACACTTAATTTTGACCCAAAAAAACCTTAAATACCCTTTTAAAAAATTAGAATTAAGAATTATTTACCTTTTTATATCTTGCATTTTGTTTTATTCATAAAATATAATGTATATTTTGAAATTGTGTAATTTTATACCATTAGCATATATTTCATAAATAAATCTATATTTTTTCTTGATCAACCCTTATACAAGATATAAAAAGGTAAATAACTCTTAATTATTTATTAGACCAATGTACCTACAATGACTTAATAAATTTGGAAATCTGGAAATTGTTAGCCTATTTTGTATGAATACCACATGAACTTTTCCCCCTAATTTTTTTTACATGGCGATCAACCCCTGAACTTATAATTTTTTGACACACTGAATCTTTTTTGCTCATGTCTGTTAAAACTTGACGGTCTTTTGTACGTCACTTAGAATGACATTGCTAGTTATTTTACTTAATTTCAATATCAATTCCTTTTAAATAATTCATGTTCGTGTTTTAATTGAATTAAACTCAAGTTTTCAAATAAATTTAGGGTCGGTTTGAGAGGACATCTGGAGATGGTGTTTTGAAAGTTGAGTTAGAAATATATGTTTGATGGGAAAACTTTTGAAAAAGTTCTATGATATAGAAAATAGTATAAAAATTTAAAATGTGTTCAGAAAAATAAAACACAAAATGGATTTTGTCTTATTCTTCTTGTCGATACGAACATTTTGACATAAAAATCATCTTATTTCGATTTGAAATGAGAAATTTATAGACTTTTAAAATTTGAGTTAAAAAAAAAAAAAAAAAAGAGAGTTTGAAATCAAGATGGTATGATGTCGCCCAAACGGGCCCTTATTATTGATGAAATTAAATGAAAATAACGAATAATATCTTTTTGAACTATCATAAGTTACGTGCACAAAAAACAAAATCTTTGATTTTAACTACGTGAGTAACATTGATCGTGCACAAAAATTTGCAAAATAAATTCATGATTGTCTTTAGAAACTATGGAATAATTTGAAAAGTTTAGGAGCTATTAGTAAAATAATAATAATAATAATAAAAAACGACTTTAGCAAAAAAAAAAAAAAATTGTAGTTAATACACCTGTATGTTGAATAATTTCTCGAAAGGAGAAGGGTCAAAATCCACTTTTTTGCCTTTTCATTTTTGTTGGAAAATCAAAATTATTGAAACCGTGGTTGAGATTGAGAACCCACTTGCCAACTGCCAATGAAATGAATCAGAAATTTCAGTAATCGAAACGAAACCCAATAGTTTCTGAGAAAAATACCCCAAAAAAAAAAAAAAAAAAAAGACGAAAAACCCAGCCGGGTACGCAACGACACGATTCGAGACCTTTGTTTTTGATCCGCCATTAGAGAATTCTCTATCTCTCGAGAGAGTTTTGGGATTCCAAATGGCGGAGGTAATCACGACCGCCGATGCCTCGGCGAGCTTCCGATCGTCGTTATCTCAGCCGTCCATCATCCCCTCCAACCTCCCTCTTCTCTCCGCCTTCCTCGCCTTCGCTCTCGCCCAGTTTCTCAAGCTCTTCACCACCTGGTACGTTTCCAAAAATTTTAAATCACGTAAATTATTAATGGGTATTAAAGAATTGTTGTTATTTTTTGAAGATTAATTACTGGGTTTTGTTAAAAATTCGATTTTTATTAGAATTAGCTTTTATTTAGAGCTTGTTTGATGATTCTGTAAACTATTATTTGGGTTTCAAATGGTTGTTGGTTTATGAATCTAAAGTTATTAAATTGAAATATCTGAGGATTATTATAATTGGTCTGTGCAAAGTACATGTGAAATAAATCTTGGATAAAGCTTGGGAGCCTAATTTATCAACTAAATTTTAGTAAATGGGTTTTTAATTTTCTGTTTGTAAAGTACAATTTTTAAGAAGTAGAATGAGAGTTTGGAAAATGACAATTCACTTGTCATATGTTTTGGTACAGAATAATTTGATGGATGACTTGAGATCCTCATTATCCATAAAATTTAGCTACTACAAGGTTCAGTCTATGGAGCCTAATTATTGACCAAATGCAGAGTTATTACGAGGATTGACCTGTTATTTTCGGTTGTTCTGATTTTCTGTTTGAAAAGTACAGATGTTATGAGTAGAATCACCGGAAAAATGACAATTCACTTGCCATATCGCTTGGTACCCTGAAAAAAAAAAAAAAAAAAAAAAAAAAGAGAAAAAAAAAAGAAAGAAAGAAAGAAAGAAAGAAAGAAAACTTGGGATTCTTATTATTATTCATAATACTAAAACCTTCAGTCTATGAAGCGTAATTGTTGTCCTGACGTAGAGTTATTACAAGAATCGACCTTGTATTTTCGGTTGTCCTAATTTTACTTATATTGGGGCCACTAGTTTTGGGGATTTGGTTAGATAAACGTAGACAGTTTGGAGGCTTGAGGTGTGTGGTTCTCTTGTAATTTTCTTCATCATTGTAGTGAACTCCGCAGTGGCAGAAAGTGGAAACTGAGGGTGGATTGCTCTAAATCTTGTGCGTGCTTCTGTGTCTTCTTTTATTTTGTTGTTTTTGTTTGTAAAGGATTAGGGATTTAATCTGTAACATTCAATTCGGGTAGCATTTTATTTTTATAATCTTTCCTATCTCTGTTTACTCGTAATGTGTCGCATGGCGTTGAATTTTACCTCATAGAAGTGCAGGTACAAGGAGAAGAGATGGGATTCTAGAAGGATGCTTGGGTCAGGAGGAATGCCCTCTTCACATTCAGCTACCGTGACGGCGCTTGCAACCGCTATTGGCTTCCAAGAAGGGGCCGGACATCCGGCGTTTGCCATTGCTGTGGTCATGGCATGTGTTGTATGTAATTTTTTACCCGGTCTTGTTCATTCAGTTGTGTTCGCATGGTTGATTATTTTTTTCCCTTTAGGCGTTCGAGTATGAGATGCTTAATCCGATATTGGAATATCTCTTGTTTCTAATTTTAGTTGCAACTGGACGAGGGCACTCTTTCTATCCAATTTGTTCATTGATTGTCCTGTAATTCAAACTTTTTCACTTGCAGGTAATGTATGATGCTTCTGGTGTAAGACTCCACGCTGGTCGCCAAGCTGAAGTAAGTTACTCTCGTGCTTTCATGTTTATACTCCTACTGATATAGATTTTCACGTATCAGGACTATCATGGAGTTTGTTGCGTGGACTTGGGAATATGTGAGCATACTAAGCATATGTTGTTGAGAGCTCCGTCTCCTTTTCTAGTCCTGTCTTTTTGGCATTTTGGTTGCTTTAGTTGAATTGCTGGTCACTCTTTCTTAGCAATTCTTATCCTTTTTTCAATTATCACGTGATAATTGTTCTCTGACATTCAAGTTTCAAGATATTTGTTTCCGTTTAAGAGAACTTTCCGCCAATTTTGGCTGATTTGATATAATTTTTTGCTCATTGCAGTTATTGAATCAGATAGTATGCGAGCTACCTCCAGAACACACCCCGTTTCTAATTGTAGACCTCTACGAGATTCGCTCGGTCACACTCCATTGCAGGTTTGTAAAATGAACAATGTTAAGAGGCACTGGTGGTGCTTAACATCACTCACTGAAAGTAGTTCCCACAATATAGACTTTTAGTTATAGTGCTGAACACCGATGGTGCACCCAAAGTGTGCTTCTTGTAGAATTCTCGTGTCGTACCTGTGAAAAATTGTATTTGTGGTTCTTTACATCTTCTCGGCGGGCGTCTTTGTTTGATCTAGCTTTTATTTGCCGCAGGTTGTTGCAGGTGGTATTTTGGGATGCGTAATAGCATTCCTCATGAAGAGTTCTAGTTAGCGGACGAAGATAATGAGAGTGGATAGCGGATGGTGCTTCAATTCATAGGTTGTTCAAGAATCTGTAAAAATCTTGAGTGAAGAAATAGACTTGTTTTAAAAAGACATTGAAAACTGAAAAGTTAAAAAAAAAAAAAGTGAATGTGGTCTAAAATTATTTTGATCTAGTGTGTACCATGTTATTTGTATAAATAGTTCCCCACAATTTGCCAATTTTTTCTTTTGCTTCAAGCTCATAGATGTTTCTAATTTCCCTTTGCCTTTGTGTATATGATAATCTTGATCACTTTGATGAATCCATTGAAAGTGATATAGTCGGCCAAAAAGGACATTTACTCAAATTCGAGGTCTTAATTTTGAAAAATAATTGATTGCATTTGAAAACTTGTGTCGAAACTACCATTCCTCTTTAAATTATAGGAAGGCAATTAAATTCAAGGAAAATATATTGGGGTTGAATCTGTGATTCATTTGGTTCTTCCTCCTGAAATTCTTTATGGTCGATCTACTCGGTGGGAAATGTGTGTTTTTTTGCTCGTGTACAAGGGTCATCCGGTAAGTTGGTTCATGCTCTATTTGGGTAAATAAACTTGAATTGCTTTTTTTTTTTTTTTTTTTTTAATAAAATTAGGAGACAAATGCTAGGTAAAACTAATTAGTGATCATCTCTAAACAAGTTCTTTTTTTTAAAGCACTTTTGTTCTCTTCAATTTTTAGTGAATTCATCGTCATAAAATTTTGGCTTCTTCCTTCAAGGAGACCCCATTTTGTGCTCAAGGATATTTTTGTACAAATTTTGACCGCTGTCGACGATTTGTGGGCACTTTTACAATACCTCATAAAATTTAGGGATAATTTTTTTAAAACTAGAAGTTTATGAGGACAAACTTGCAAATTGTAAAAAGTAGATCCCAGTAAAAGGAGGATGAAAAAAAAAAAGGAGAGAGAAACGGGCATCAAGACAAGACACAACCAACATGAACTTTAGAGAATCAAAATGACTGAAATATTAGAGAATCAACTTGGACAGAAAATACTAAATTTCTATCAGTCACAAAGAATTTCTAAGCAAGCAGAAATTTTCTACTCCGCGAGATGAAAGATGTTTTCTGAGCTAACCAAACTTCTTGAAAACTACCCTTGAAAGATATCTACTTGTTGGATTTACAAAAACTTCTTATTGGTAAAGAAAACTAAAAAAGATGGGATAAGTTATAACTAGAAAATTAGAAATGCGTATCATTTCCCGGCAGGCTCCAAATTCAGCTCCTGAAGGTTTAGCAAGAGATCATCTGAATTCAGATAAACTCGGTTGGATGAGCGGGAGATGGTTTGCGCGATTTCTCTCGCAGCTTCGATCTTCCTTAGGGTGATAAAAGCAGGGTTGTTGGCAATGGCTTCACCAATCAACTTTGCACTTGTGGCCTCACCCTGTTAAGTAGAAGGAAATTGTATTGAGACAATAATTCCAAAGAGAGAAAAAGAAAAAAAAAAAAAAAGCTCAAACTTATGAAGGAAACTCGAAAGAACTTTACGACTTCTATCGATCTCACCTGAGCTCTGATGATGGCACTTTTCTTGTCTTGTTCAGCCTTTTCCACGACAAATTTAGCCCTCTCGGCTTCCTGGGCAGCCACTTGTTTGGCCTCGATTGCAGTTGTAAACTCTGAACCGAATGTAAGTTTTGTGATCGATACATCATCCAGCGCAATGTTGAAATTGGCAGCTCTTGCAGTCAAAATTTTTCGTATTTCCCGACTCACAGCCTAGAATGCGTAAAGAACCGGGTTCATCAACACTAAAGCCACACACGATTTACTAACTTTAGGAGTCTACTTTGTGCCATACACAATGACACATCGAAAGAAAGAGCTTTCACTCGATCCTCAAAAGAAAAAAAACATCGTTAGATTAGGATGATCCGCAACTAAAAATTAAGAACCAAAAGACTTTTGAAGGTTATACCTCTCTCTGAGTAATCAGCTGGCTGGCATTGTACTGCGCAACCACAGATTTCAAAGTTTCATGTATAATTGAAGGCAGGACCCTTTCATTGTAGTTCTTCCCGAGGTTTCGATAAATAGAAGGTAATTGGTCTGGCACTGGACGGGATAGAACTCGGAGCCCGATCTTCACCTGTAAAGAATATCCAAGATCAACACTTTATCACATAAACAGAAACTAAATTGAAAATCTATATTCGAAATGAAAATCTGAAGACCAAATTGCCTCCAGAACAATGAAAGTTCATCAATTCCTCTTTGTTTTTGGCGTAAATTGCGAATACCAAGTAAACAAATTATCTTAGAAAAATTTTACTTATTTGCAACATGAGAAGTACTTAGCAAGCAGAAATAAGAGATTTTTTTTTTTTAAGTACCTTTTGGAGGTCGCGGCTTCCGGTCTCAGAGTCGAGAATATGGGGAATTGCCCGAACATCATAGATGATTGGTCTCTCAAACCACGGAATTTTAAAGTGAGTTCCTTCAGGATAGACCTGATCAAACAAAATGCAAGCTAAGCTAAGTTTTCGAGTAAGCGAAAAGAACAAAACTGCGGTACAACTAGCAGTCTTTTAAAACAACATTAACTTTCTCACCTTTTCTTTGATACCGCCAATGCGATTAAAGACGACGGCTCTGTGACCTCCTCAACGTTGTAGAGACTGTTAGCAGCCCCATAAACACCAATCCCAGCAAGAATTCCCACCTTAAGCAAAGCCGAAGCCGCATTGCCACCGGGCCCTTTCGGAATATTAAGGTTGCTGAAACTCATGTTTTCTAAGACGCTAAAACGCGGATGAATCCGAGAACAAATGTAATTATTCAACTTTGCCTAGAATAATGGAGATAAGCAATGATGCAATTTTTAGTATAACGAGAATTCAAGAAAAAAAATTCAACCGAAAAGTTAAAAAATATCAGTCAAAAATTTTCTCAAAATACATAAAATCTTTAACATAGTCATTCTTCCTTTCATCTAACACGAATCATAATTTCCAAATCCATTAAAAGTTAAAAAACCAGATATATATTCCTTTTGATATGATATATAATAATAATAAAAAAAAACCTTGTAAACACAGAACAATTCGACAAATCAAGAAAAACCCAATTCGCAAACCTCATTGTTCCACACACAAAAAAAAAAAAAAAAAAAAAACCAGTACGTCCTTATTATTGATTTTCTTCTATTTTACCCTACAAATTTTCATAGCAACCAAACAAACGAATGAAAATAACGAAAAAGCAACAAACTTTTGATCTAAATCATGAAGGAAAGTGGAAGAAAATATTTGGGTTTTACCTTAAAGTCTCAAAATCTCAAATGTACGAGGAAAGGTTTATGAAGGGTTTTACGTTTATTTATATTTGAAGAGAGTGAAAGAAAGAGCGGAGAGAGAGAGAGATAGTGAGATAGTGAGATATGGCTTGGAGAAGAAGAAAACTGGGCTGACTGAGACGTGGTCGTTTTTGGGCTTAATTGTCAACTCTTTCATTATTGGGCTTGTAGTTGTGAAATGAGCCGAGAAGCTGATTTTTCTTCGACGTCGTTTCAAGGGTACTAATTCTTTTTGCCGCGAACGTTTCTTCTAGTTTTCAAATTTAATGCTCCGTTTGGTTCGCAAGTTCATTCCCAATTTTTTAACTCAAATTTTATCTTTTTCCTCAAAAGTCTTTGTCTTTTTCTCAAAAGTTTTTTATCTTTTCTGAAAAGTCAACAAAATTTACTATTTTAACTTCAAAATATCAACTCAAACTTGCGAATCAAACGGACCATAAAGTTTCGACACTTCGCCCATTGCAAGATTTTAGATCTTAAAATTACAATCTAATTTTTACATAGACATAATTTAAATTTTAAAATCATAATTTAATTTTTATGTTTTTTTTCTTAATTTCACTATTTATATAATTTTGTAACTCAAACTTTAAAAGTTCATAACCTTACATAAACAAATTCAAAAGAAATGATTTTTTTAATTGCATAGAATTTCGAAACTAATAAAAAAATTCTATATTGATATATATATTTTTTTTCTGAACACATTTTAAGTTTTTACACTTTTTAATTCAAACAATTTAAATGCCTCGATAAACATACAAACAATTCAAACCTAAATTCTACAATTCAAAACCTTAGCACCAAAAGCATACTTATTTTTTTCCCCTCAGTTTTACTATTCATAATTACTATTCACAGTTTTCTTATTCAAATTTTAAACATTTATAACTTTTCATATACAAATCCAAAGATATGATTTTTTTTTAAAATTGTATAGAATTTCGAGACAAACGAAACAAGTTCCATATTGAAATTTTTTTTCAGAACACATTTCAAGATTTTTCACTTTTTAACTCCAACAATTCAAATACCATACCTAACTTCTACAATTCAAACCTTAGCACCAAAAGCATACTTATTTTTTTCCCCTCAGTTTTACTATTCATAGTTACTATTCACAGTTTTCTTATTCAAATTTTAAACATTTATAACTTTTCATATACAAATCTAAAGATATGATTTTTTTTTTAAATTGTATAGAATTTTGAGACAAACGAAACAAGTTCCATATTGAAATTTTTTTTCAGAACACATTTCAAGATTTTTCACTTTTTAACTCCAACAATTCAAATACCATACCTAATTTACAATTCAATTTAAACCCAAATTCTACGATCTAAACTCTTGTACCAAATACATGCTTTGAATATATAAATAAATAAATAAATAAATTCCATGAGTTATAAATTAGTCTCATATTAATTTTTTACTTTTGATATTATACATAACATCATCTTGAATTTTTTTTTAAATTATTATGCAACTGGCTTCTACACAATATTGTGTAAAAAATTAAATAAAATTAAACATGTTCAGATTACGTAAGCTTTAATTTACAAATTTTTTTGATGAAGTTATATCCACAGTATCTAATGAGACACAATTTCCCTTAAAAAATATTTGTTACGTTTTTGTCTATATATAAAACTCATATGATTAGAAAACGATCCAAACCTTTTCATATGTGATTAGAAAACATTATATTTGGTTCTCAGGTCTAAACTCTTTCATATTAGTTTTTGTTTTTTTTTTTGAAAAGTCAACAAAATTTAATAATTAATTTTTAAAAAATCAATCAACTTTAATATAAAAATTTCATTTCAAACCTGTGTTCCAAACAAAAGCTAAATTTACATATGAATTTTTATAAATATTGAAAGAGAGATAATTAGTATAATAATAAAAAAAATTTGGAAAAGTATGATTTGTAAATGTGAAATAAAAATTATTAATTTACTTGAAACATAATGGTACATTCGGGGTCATTTAAAAAAATAATCCGTGTATAAATAACCCCTATACTTTTTTCAAAAAAAAAAAAAAAAAAAAAAATCCCTATACAACTTTCAAAAAAATTAAAAAAAATCCCTGTACATGTTATAAACCGCCTTCTTCCTCTGCAAGTTTCCCTCCTCTTTCTCTCTCTAAACTCTCTCTCTCTACATCTATCGGAGCCATCAATGGCGGAGCTATTAAGCCCTAAGCGATTGAGGCAAAGATCACCAATGGCAAATCGTCTCCAATCACCGACAAGCCCGTCCTTTTTCTTGGGCTCTAACGATGACCAGCTCGAACGCGCCCAGGCACAAGCTGCACGCGCCGCTGCCAGTCGCCGGAGAATCACCATGAACGCCGATCATCTTTCTCCTCCTCCTCCAGATCCTTTCCTCAGTAAAGAAGAGATCATCGTCTTGATTCAAACCTGCATTATACTCGCTAGCGAAACTGTCCTCTCTCTCTCTGCTTCATAATCTCATTTCTAAATTTGTGTTTCTTTTTCTGATTTTCTAAACGGAAAAAAAGGAAGATCTTTTCTTCGTAATGATATGCGGTCTGTGATTTATGGTCGATGAAATTTTCGGAATTTTCTCATTAGGTCTTTGTTTGGTTCTCGAGAAAATGCTCGTACAGGAAAAGAGATAAATGAATTCTTAAAAGAAGAAATTATTTGTTTTTCTCATTACTTAAAACGTTTTTAACTCTTTGCTGATGACGTTTTCAGAAATTTCTCGTTACGTGTTTGTTTGGTTCTTGAGAAAATGCTTGTAAAAGGAAAGACATAAATGTAAGAATGATCAAAAAAAAAAAAATGTTCGCTTTTCTGCACAACGTAAAAGATTCTTAACTTAATATCGTTTTTAACTCTTTCAATTTTATATTTCTATGAGCCGAAGACCATTGGAGAAGAATATGCTTATTTTTCTCTGTTTTCTCAGCTGCCAAACATAAATCGCGCCAAATTTTTCTTCACACAACAATACAATACTTATTTTTGTTCTCTGATTTATTAAAATGCAGAAAATAAACCAGAAGAACACTTGGGAGTTGAAGCTTATAGATCATATAAGCGAGATTGTAAATGCCGAATCGGAAAACAACAACTATGAGACTAACTTTGAAAAGGTTTGAACTTTGAAGCACTTGTTTTGACTTTTGAATTCGAATTATTCGCGAGTGTTTCCGAGAACATTTGTTCTCTGTTTGGGTTGTTTCGTGGTTTGAATTTGTGCAGGCAAGTTGCACACTCGAAGCAAGCGTGAAGATCTACTCTGTGAGGGTTGATTCTCTGCACTCTGAAGCCTACAAAGTCCTGAGTGGTATCTTCCGAGTCGGTCTTGAAGATGAACAAGGTTGGTTGGTCCGTTAAAGATCACACAATCTTTCTAGCATGAAGAAGTTTCACTTGGACAAACTCAACGACTAATTCATAATTAAAAATCACAGAGAAGAACAATCTTATTGTCATTTTCTCACTAAGCAAACAGAAAAAAGACCCCCTTTTTAATCACCCGGAGAAAGCCTTTTCTCACTTGTTTGAGAAAACTTTCATTCAACATAAGTCCTATCTGAAATAAGATGGTGTTTTAGAGACCACCCTTACTTTTAAGTTTTCTTGATTCCAAAAGTTGTTGAGCTCGGCAACGTGGAATAGCACGGAAAGTTTAACATTATCACAGGATCGAGTTTTGTAAAACAGATCTCACACTTACGAAGCAAGATTCACTCACACACTCGATTAAGAACAGAAAATTAAGATAACAATTAACAGGTCAATCTTTTCTGTGGTACTATACAAGAAAACTCCGAACTCACATGTGTCCTATATGATAGAAATAAGATGGTATTTAAGCACTAGATTTACGAGTTGTTTAAACAAGTCGATGACTACTACTTGTTCATGACAGAAACTAATGAACTTTTGAGTTTTCTTGATTCCAAAAGATGTCCAGCTCGGCAGTTTTAAATATTAAAGCCCAATTAGCAGTTTTGATTTATTTTATATATGTTTCAATTCAGTTAGTGCCTTAATATGGTGGTTCAGGGACAGAAACTTTTACTGACGATGATATTGTAAACAATAGTCAACCAAGGAGCCACTCTAAAGAGGAGTCAGAGAAGAAGGTATTGCTTTCTTTATTCAACTGCACTAATGATTAGAGCACAAGTATAGAACTGAAAAACTTATGGAACTGATTCAAGCAGGTATTGCCACTGGCAACGTTGGAATCTTCTTTTGAAGCTCTTAATGTGAAGAAATTTGATGGTAAATTGACATCCTTTGAATTGTCCTATTTATATTTTCTCTTCTCTAGATCTATAAGATTTATTTATTTTCTTATTTGGTTGCTTTTACAGTGGACCCTCTATATCACCGTATATCTGCACAAATTGATGAAGGTGGAGCCAAGGGTTTGCTATTGAATAACCCTGGTGTCTATGATGGCTGTCAGATACTTTTTGATTCCCTTGAAGTGCCAGGGAAGTGCAGACTATTTCCAGGGAAAAATGATATTTCCGCTTCAATTGATCTCTCCTTTTCCGAAGGTACTTGATGTTACTAACAGCCACAAGAGCATTCTGCTTTTGGTAGTTGAGATTCTTTCCCCCTTTTAACAAGCATTTTCATGTTTTCCTTGTTTGTAGAATCGATTGAGGAGATGGTGATGAATGTGAGTACAAAGGGTGAAATTTGTCCAACTCTCGGGGAAATCATTTGCCTATTTGATGAAGATAATCAATGCTCTAGACAAGCTTTCAATGTAGGCCATAGTTCAGACAATTCCTTCCATGATAATGAAGTTTATCAAGATAATTCATCCGAGAACCATGGTGCTTGGTTTTTTGACCGTGAAGACTAGACAATGAATAAGAACATTAGTTTTGGAGATCCTACATTTCAAGGTCATCAGGTAGGATCTCGTAATTTCCACTACGTGTAACTCATCTTTACCAATTCTCTAGTTTTTTCAAAAGAACGTTTTGTACACTAAAGATTCTTATGCAAATATGTTCGTTGCTTTTGTGTAGGAAAATGGATTCTGTACCTCATACGAACCTGAGATGAATGATAGATTTGATCAAGTCTCCATGTTCTTGCTTCAACGGTTGGGATTCACTCCAAAGAAAAACGCATGGGCTGGTCCTGATCATTGGAAGTATCAGTCCCTCAAAGGTAGATGCTGGAAAAAAAATTGGCATTAGCTTTAACTGGAGATAAAACTAATTCTGGTGGTCTTTGTTATCTTTTCTGTAAGTACAGAGGACATTTCTATTAGTGAAAGCAGAACAAAACTTAATTCTAAGAGATCCAAAGAAGAAAAAGGAAACAGAAGCTGATCTGGAATTTACTGCATTTATTGGCAAGGAAATGACTGACATATTGGCTCCCCCAAGAAATCCAAAGTCTTTACTTCTATCTGTTAATCGATCACGATGTAGTAACTCACTTCCAGAAGATTGCCATTATGAACTCGAGGATCTTGTTAAGTTGTTTCTTCTTGCTAATGTTCAGGTAATATATATTCAACCCTGGTGAAAGTCAGTTGTGGAACCAGAAATCTTTTTCGAACTTTGAATTAAACTCAATTTTTACTCGCATTTTAAAGTTTAGAGTCCAAAACATTACGTAATTCATATAGTAGTATGGTTGGCTTTTAGTTTATTTGTGGTTTTAAGCTCGAAATATAAGTAGACATAACTTGAGCTATAGTTGAAACTAAAAAAAAAAAAAAAGGTTCTATAATTATTACAATCAGAAAATTTTCCTTTGCCTAAGATAGCTCGACCCCTTTGTAAAAGTGGAGTTAATCTTGCGTAACCTGAATATCTGCGACTTCGTTCCGGTTATAATCAGTAAACTGATTTAGTCTACTTTGTGGTGGTATGATTTTATACAAGTTTTTGAACCTTTTCTAGTGTTATTTAATCATTTTAACTCGATTACTCCATAAATTTTGTACGCTTTTCTATTGTTGTTGAAGCTAGTGATAAACTATTGGGTTTTCACTGTAGTGTTTTGGAAAGCAACATAAAGAACATACCGGTGCCATCTCTTTCCTTGGGATGTTTTTCGCTTTTGGTGAGGAAATAATACTCTTTCATACTAAATATGTGCTCAATTTCTGAATTATGGATCTTAAGGGCTATTTTGTTGTACACACTCTCGCTTGAAATTTCTCCTTGCCACGAGTCTACGATTCCTTACAATAATCTATAGTTTGCATCAATTTTTGTGAGCTTTGTTTTAAATTTCTAGGTAGTAACACTTGGGAACAGAACAATTGTTTTGATGAAGCTGTGCCATCATGGGACAATGAGAGTGTTCTTGGTCGGCAACACAACGATGGATATGTTTGTCATGATGCCGAAGAATTTGATGGGCTTGTCTCTCAGTCTCTTCGGGTGTGTTTCTATCTATAATTCTCCTTGAAGTTTAAAGCCTGGCTTGAGTATGGTCCATTGGTATCCCAATATCGCGGGACTAAAGATGAAGTTTTAATATCTTTATTATCATTATTGTTATTATTATTTTTTTTCATTCTTGGCAGACCTGAAACCACGTATCTTTGTTAGTAAAATGAAGCTAGTTTATGGAGATTAGAACTTTTCATTTAATCAGGAATTAAATATTAGTTTGGGTTTAGGGTCAGTTTCCAATAATCTATATCTGACTTAGGAGTTTCCTTAATTTTTGTTTTGATCTAGTTTCCTAGCTTGTTATTTGGTTTGCCCATAAATGGGGTAGTTTGTAATTGAATCACAGACTTGGTTGGTGAATGAATATTGTGTTTTGAGATTTCTTTCTCTCGAGTTCTTTTTTCACTTCTCTTGGTCTCTCTAATCTCCGGTGGTTCTATTTCTCAATCTCGATCCTATCTCCTCTCTCTTGGTTCTACATCATTTTTTCTCCCGTGCAATTATGTAATACACATAAGATTTTTTATTGAAGTAATGGCAAGTGATCTTGAAATTTCAGGTTAATTTAGTGGAAGCTCGAAAGTTGACATAGACGTGCTGAAGGGGTAACTCTTTGGGATCAAATGGAAGAAGTTTCCAGGAGTCATGAAATGGTAAGCCTTTTTTTTTTTTTTTTTTTTTTTTCATGTTAAAGGTAAATACTGTTTTGAACTTTTGATTTAAGCATTTTGTGAGCAACGCAATATCTTTAGAGATCCCATCATCTAGGAACACGATTGCAGGAGATTTTTGGTTAGAGGACCCTTTTTGCTTTCAGGACATGGAAATTTTTGTTCATACTCGGGCGATTTCTGCCACCCGCCAATTCCAAGAATCTAGCAAATTGCTTTTACAATTAACCATTCCAATAACGTTGAACCAGACACTCCCGACACAACTGTAAAATGTGGCTCCACAACTCAGATTCTCAAATGTGATGTTATACGAAAGACCGTCACGTGAAATGACATCTATTTCATGTACAATTATACATACATCTTTGTCAATGCCATTTCTGCTACTTATGTATTTCTCATTACTTGTAATCAAAATGTGTTTCTTATCTGAAGGATTCGGAAGACCAAATATCGTTTAAGCATCTTTTGACTACCTTTCACGTTGACTCCCGCCAAGACGCAGCGCCTGGGGATTTGTCTCCCCATTTGCTTTTCGTCTGTCTTCTGCATTTGGCGACCGAGCATGGCTTATTCTGTGAAGACATTAGAGTTCTCTAAGCTTATTATAACCAAGATGCTGGTAAATTTTGTAAATACATATATATATCTATATATCTATATATGCAAGTAAGAAGGTATCAGCCATTCTACTCGCCAATGGGAAGAGAAAGCATTTTACTTGTTCTGCTTTTGTTATATTTTTTGCTAAAATCTAAAAGCATGTTTGAGGATGTCTTGTGAACTTTGCTAAATCAATTCTAGCCTCCGAACAATGTGCCTTTTTGTAAGCATATATCGTGGAGATAATATAAATATATCTTTATTTGCTCGACATCACCTTTTCAATTCAAAACTAGGGGTTTTTTTTTTTTTTTTTTTTTTTTTTATAATTTTTTTTTTTCCTGCTTGACCCACTTTCGGCTGGCTAAAACTCTTTCTTTCTCTTTTAATTCTTGCTTTACAAAGTTTATCCAATTTTATTATTTGATGATTCTCATGAGATGCATTTTTGAGGAACTAGTAATGCCAGGGTTTTCTCAAGCAAGAAAGAGGGTTTCACGTTTATTAGCTGCACCTCACTGTATGCATGTGTTTGATACACGGGTTGAAATTGAAATTTTTGAGTTGGAATTGAGTTGTGCGTTTAGTGGCGTTTGAATTATTCGAGTTAAAAAATGTAAAAACTTAAAATGTGTTTAGAAAAAAAAAAATATCAATATAGAATTTGTTTCATTCATCTCGAAGTTCTATGCAATTAAAAAAAAAAAAATCCCATTGGAGTTGTATATGCAACGTTATTGACTTTTAAAGTTTGAATTACAATATTATAATAATAATTATAAATAATGAAATTAATATTGACTTTTCAAAACAAGACTAAAAATTTATGATTTAAATTGAATTGAACCTTAGCGCGAAACAAGTATTAAGTGTCTCTAACACTAACTTCAAGTGTTTTACTTGGAGAAGATGCTTAAAAAAAAATGGCATATTCTTGTTTGGCTTGTTGGATGCTCAATGTACCCCAAATCAGGTAAATCAATAAAAGATCCAAGTGCATGGTGATGATTTGGCACTTGGCAAGTCCTTCACGAAAGATCCGTCTTAGGTAATATATAGACATAGAATGTGCAATTTTTAGAAGAGTATAGTGGTCGGTTTATAAACGTGCGAGACCCTCACCTCTTAAACTAGGTTTGGCGGTTGAGAATGTCTAATATCACACACTATTAGTATTAGGGTCATGTTAGTTAATAAGTCTTGATCCAATTTGTGAGAAACGAGCGGATAGTTATCCGACTCAAGGTTCAATGGGTGATGGGATTATTTAAGTAATCTCACATCGTTGTGGAAGAGATTAATGATCAGTTAAACAAAAAAAAAAAAGAAAAAAGAAAAAAAGTCCAACATCTTGAACTGGCTTTTGAGACTGAGAAGGCCTAACTTCACCCAACAGTTATATCATAAGAATGGGATCACCATTGCAAATGACCAAAAGACATGCAATGACCAAAGACATATCTAAACCTAAAAGTGCATCAGTTTTTCAAAAAGTTCATAATGAAAGAAATTGACCCTTTAGTTATATTAAAGGATAAGGGAATATTTGTGCAAAAGATTTAGTATATGCTACAGCGCGTGGTGAACATTTTGCTTTTTTCTAAGATTGCCATTTCAAGCGTCAGCACTGTCTGACGATGACAAAAGTGAATCCTCAAGTCTTTAGTCAGCATGTGGGAAACATATCTAAACTGATAAATGAACAAAAAAAAAGGCTGTTTAAAGGGGAAGAAAACAAGGGAATAATTCTTTGCTCACGGCTATAGTTGCTTTGGTTGTCTTTGTCTATACCATTGGAAGATATCTGATGTGGGTCCCAAAGTTTGTTGATCTTTGGAACGTACTTGATCTTATTCTAATATTAATTTCTGAATATCAATCCATGTATTTATGAGTTTATTTATTGATAGATATATTCTCATATATTACATAGATTGATACTTTAAAATTAGAATTAAAGTTGATATCATTAATATATTTTTAAAATTAAAATATTGTCAACCAGTAAGTTTATCTCATGTACTTTATAAGATGAGAGATAAAGGTGTATAAAGCTTTTGACAAATTGTAGATAAAATCAGCCAGATAATGGCAAACAAAGGATGCTCATATCTTGTTTTTGGCTAATAGAGGGGCAACTTAAAAAGCTAAAAAAAGACCTTGCATATAATTAGAATGTAAAGAAGGTCGGATGGTCGTTGATGGTATAGTGTACCAAACACTTCTCATCAATATATCTCTAATGAAGTGCCGAATGGATGTGTCAATACCAAAATTTTGTATTTTGGGTAAAAATTTCATTTTCAGTGGAGTGCTTCTTATGGGAGTAAATTTGGAAAATGCTAAACTTGACAACAAATTATAACAAGAGTAATTGGTCTAGATAATCCATGAACTCTTGTAATGGTTTAGTCCCTATTATTATTATTATTTTTTCGAGATGATCCTAAACTCTTATTTTTTGGTTGTATAGTCCTTTCATCAAAATCCGTTAATTTCTAACAGAAAGAGGGAGTATTTTTATAATTTACTAATAATTAATTAAATTTTTTTTTTAAAAATTGAATATATATATATATCTCCCTCCCTCCCTCCCTCCTCGATCTCTTTCTCTCCTCAAAACCAAAGCAGTCCCACCTCCCTCCTCAATCTCTCTTTCTCCTCAAAACCAAAGCAGCCAAGATCTGGGGCGGGATAAGCTCAGTGGCAGGGGGAAGAAGAAAACCATATTGGAGTGCTCGGGTGGCGGCAGGGGTGGGGGCGGGGGGACCCAGTTCGGTTTTGGGTTTTGAGCTGAGTTCAGCGAGGGCCGAAGACATTTTGGTGGGGGGGGGGGGGGGGGGGAGGGGAGGGGCGTAGGCTCGACAACGGCAAAGATTGGGGGGAAACAGATCGGTGATTTCATGGGTGGGGTGGGGTGGGGTGGGGGCTAGACCGAGAAGGAGAGAGAAGAGGGGGGTGGGGGGGCAAACGGCGGTAGGAGGAGGGGGGGGGGGGGGGGGGGGGGGGGGGGGGGGTGGGGCAGGGGTGGACCATAATGGTTACCTTACGCTCAACTCCATAAGATTTTGTTAAAAATTTAACGGATTTTGACGGAAATGACCATAACGGCCAAAAAATAAGAGTTTAGGGTCATCTCAACCAAAAAAAAAAAAAGAGAATAGGAATAAAATCATTACCTTTGCAAGAGTTCATGAATTATTTATGCCAATTACTCTTACAACAAATAGTGAAACTTATGTTTTGTTTGGTATTCAAGTTTACTTAAACTAAACTATATTTTTTCATCTTAATTTTTTTTTTGAAAAATCAACAAAATTTATAACTAGTTTTTGAAAAGTCAGCCAGCTCTAAATTAAAAATTTCATCTCTAATCGACGAACTAAACGTAAGCTTAGCATTTGAATGCTCTTGATTCGGTGTCCAGAGCTTCTGCTTTGATTGAGACAGGCTTCCTCTTAAGTAATGGCTCAGGAACAACTGGCCACCAGGTCCCAAATATCCTAATAAGAGATAATTTTGCAGATAAATACGTTTGTGGGCTAGCTCTTCTTCTTTCAAGAGAAGCCAACTCATGAAGTAAGGATTCAATTCGTGCTCTTCTTGCTAGCTTAATCTTGCTAGCTTAACACGACCCAAGAAGAAGAGTACGCATGGGATAAACAAAGCATTAGCCAAAAATAAAAAAATTAAAAAAAAATTAAAAAAATTAAAAAAATAAACAAAGATTAGCTTTTTAATCCAATCATTATAAATTAATCAGTCAAAATTATTTAAATACTAGAACTTTCCTTTTATGAATTCAAAAACTCAATGACAAAGAATAAATATAATATTAGAAATAATATTTTATATTAGAGTACAAAATTTTAAATACGCTATTTTATCTTTTTTATAATAAATATAATATTCTTTTTTTTTTTTTCAACAAAAAACTTAAGAGTGAGAGATTCAAATTTTACATTTATGATAAAATTAGGTGTATAATTATAATGATGGATATATAATAGGTAAAATTGATTTAAAAAAAAAAAAAAAACAAAAAAAAAAACAAAACTGAGGCAGACAGATTGAAAGCTTAAGCACTTTTGACGTGGAGAAAAAGGCCCAATTTTATGTCCGCCAAGAGACAGGGTCTAAGTGGCCTTTCAAGTTAGGGGGGTGGTGAGGGACCGCCCTTGCACTAGAGCAAGTGGGGGCTATAGGAATAGGGGTCCCCTGAAATGATTCTTAAAGGGGTCGCAAAATCACGAGATCCTTATAGGACCGGCCAAGGGCCTTCTTTGTGGGCTCCACGTCAGACCCCACCTAGGTGGGACCCAACATGTAGTCCTCATAAACCGCCACATTTAAGCCAAAAATCAAGTAAATAAAGATTTCAAACAAATCAATATTTTTCAAAGAAGGGGAAAAAAGAAAAAAGAAAAAGGAAAGATAAAGAAGAACAAAGGCAAAAGTGATTCCACCGACTTATAAAGGATTTGTTCAATTATGTTCAAATCTCATGTCCTTTGGCATGTTCTCTTTGTCCGTGTTATTGTTGATCTGTTTTGTTATATCTAAGCTTATGTTTATTTCACCGGTTGAAAATGAAAATTTTAAGTTAAAATTGATTGATTTTTTAAAGATTAGTTATAAATTTTATTAATTAAAAAAAAGATTAAAAAAAAATAATTTAGTTTGAGTTAAACTAAAATCCTAAACAAAATCTAAATATCAACTAACGTATCAGTAAGTTATCAATTTTTATTAATAGATATAATAAACTAACAACTCACATGATCTATAAGTTGATATTTAAAAATTTGAATTAAAATTGATGTTATTAGCATTTTTCTTCTTTATGTTTATCCAAATTGTGAAGGCCTCATTATTAGTTGGGAAATTCTATAATAATTTCGGATAATCTAGGTTAAGATAATGAAAATATGCTAGAGGTTAATATAAAAGATGCTATGGCATCTTTCTCTCTCTCTCTCTCTTCTTTTTTTTTTTTTTTTTTTTTGAGGATAATGTTATGACTAATTTTAGTGTAGATTTGAACTTTTGAAGTGGGATGGTGAGATAAAAGTTATGTAATGCCCAAATATGAATCGATATGAAGTTATTTGCAACATTTCTTTTATTCTTGCTCTTCTTTTAAAAGATTCGCATATTTTAATTACGAGGTCATGACTTGCCATAATAAATCCGAGATATACGCTATAAGAAAAAAAAGAAAAGTGGCAAATCTTTTTATTTATTTTCTTTTAGCTTTTGTGTGAAAATGATCATTTTATTATTTGTAATAAACATCACAAGTTTTCTTAGATAAACAAAAATGCCCATATTTAGAAAATGTTAAATCAATAATTTGATCACTTGATAAAAGATCAATCACATAATAACTGATATTAATATGTATTTTTATCTGTCGATCAATATTTTAATGATTATAATTAATTTTTTTAATCTAAATAAAAAAAGTTCGGTCATTTTTTAAAATGCGTCTAAAAATTACCTATTTACCTTTCTCTCTCTCTCTCTACACTCGTTAACGAAATTGTACATTTCCATGCAGCAATTCTCTTACTAGACGACAAGCTTCCATAATATCAATCTCTCTCTCTCCCCCCTATAAATAAGTCCACATAACTGTAGTTGTTCTTTACTACATTAGTTCCTAGTCCTCTCTTATTCTTCTTCCTCTCTCTCTCTCTCTCTCTCTCTAGTTCCTAGTCCTCTCTCATTCTTCTTCTTCTTCTGCTCTCTCTCTCTCTCTCTCTCTCTCTCTTCCTCATTTCTTCATCAACACAAAAAAATCCACAGAAGATGAACAAGGTCAAGAAATCAGAACTTGTAGTTCTCTCACTCCTAACAATTCTCCTCATAATTGCACCTCTCTTATCCTCATCTCTAAGGCCAACTTACATCTACATCCTCACCAATCTCCTCATCATAGCCCTTGGAGCAGAAGCTGGCCTTCTCTCTTCATTCTTCTCCAAGCCTAGTAATTTTGACCATATAATTGACAAAAAGACTAATTCTTTTGCCCCCCAAAAGCTTGGAACTCCCTCAGAAGCCTCTCTTGACAAAAGGGTTCTTCTTCCTCATGGAGGTGAAGAAACTAAGGTGGGCCCACATGGGAAGTTTGCTCAGGAGACAAAGTTTAAGGTTGTTGGAAGCCATGCCAACGTTAAGGCTGAGAAAGTGAAGAAGTGTCCTTCCGTGCCAAGCCTTTTCTTCATTGGAGGTGGTGAAAATAATGAAGGAGATTTTGATGAAGGTTATTATGAAGATGAAGAAGAAGAAGAAGAAGAAGTTGGGGAAGTTGGGGAAATTAGTGGACAAGAATTGTATGCAAAAGCTGAGAATTTTATTGGGAACTTCTACAAGCAATTACAGATGCAAAGAGAGGAGTCTTGGAAAAGGATTCATGGTTTTTATCAGAGAGCCTTTTAAGAAGTCTTTTGCCTCTTTCTTTATTTTGTTATATATCTTATCATTTAGGATAAAAAAAAACCCAAATCCCACGTCGTAAAAAATAACAACAACAACATATATATAAAGGTATTACTATTAAGTAAAGTGGCTCAATACCCTTTATATTTATGCTATTGTTGTTATATTGTTTTGATGCGTGACTTGAGGTTTTTGTTTATTCCGTAATATAATTAGACGCTGTCATTGGTTAGTTTAGGATATCATATCATTGGTTTAATTTGGGGATGTATATATATATATATATATATATATTTTGTTGGAGAACCAATTTCATTTATCAAAAAAGTTTTTAGGGTTTGTACTAAAGTTATGGTAAGTTAGGGATGGCAAAAGACTCTATATATGCCTATATATATATGTATTCCGGTTTTACCGCAGGGACTAGTCTAGTCAGGCACAATTCATATGCATACAAGGTCTGACACAATTACAGTGTCGTGGAAAAAGACATCTTTTAGGGTGGGTTGTTCTGAAATTTTATCATATGTTTTATACATATATAAATGTAGTGTATTTCTTTCTCCTTCACTTTGTATATTAATTGTAAGAAGTGCAATTAAGAAAACTTTCAAACATACCCAAGTCATCAATTGATGTTTTGTTGTGAGTTTGGCTAAAAGGTTTGAACATAACTTTTTGATTTCAAACTCAAACTTCTTGAATTTTTATGAGATAAACAATCTAGCAGAAATGATTTGAACCAAAACAATAGGAGTTTGAAAATTTTTAAAATTTTTAAAATTTCCTTTTTGGCCTCTAATATTTGAAAATTATTTATAATGTGTCCCTACGGTAAAATATTTGACAACTTTATCCCTGATTTATTTGCCCTTTGAAAATTCTTTATTTTTATATTTACATATTAAATAAAAAATTTTATTATTCTACCCAAGTTGTTTTTACTTTTAAGTACTCATATTTGGAATTTAGTCTCTTAAACGAATCAAAATCAACTCTTTTGAATTGTAAATTTTAGAATTAAAATTAATGTCAATTGCAAGTTTAGTTCGTTTAAAAAATAAAAAAAAATCAAAGATACAAACACATAAAATAATGGTAAAGATTTTAACATTGTAATTTTGATTCAAATTTTTCGTTTCATTCATGTCTTCTTGAAAATATTTTCAACTCTGCCATTGTATGTAGATCAATATGAGCAAAATATATTTAAAACTTAAAAACAATATTTTTGTAATTCTTTGGTCCTGAAGAATCGTGAATGAAAATATTGTTCATTGGTCCAAACTTCTAAGATAATGTTCTTTAGATGAGAGCTGTAAGGAAATGATAGAATCAAATAGAAAAGTGGTATCAACTATATTGGCCCCACTACTCACATGCCATGGCTAATTCTTATGGTGCAAATTGGATATCCTGAATCAGCAACTTATAAAAGATGTAATCTTTTGTTTTTTTTTAATCTTTTTTTCATTTGAGATCGACTCGAATGACGTCTGCTCATTTTAATCTATATCTTTTTTTTTTTTTTTTTCTTCCTGTCTTTGTGGTTCGTTTTTAACACGTCAATAGGAAATCGACTTAGATTTCTTGGAAAGAAAAAAGGAAATTTGTAACTTATTTGTTAATGAATATTTTTTGGTAGAATCATAGTTGGTGACAACCAAAAGCTCACCAAAAAAAAAAAAAAAAAAAATGCTTATTCTCTTCCTTTCAAAAGTTTGATGGTAACATGTGGTAATGGAATTTAGTGAGGATTTCTGGCTCTTTTATAAAAGAAGTTGTTTTGGAGAACCAAAAGTAAAAAAATGGTTTTTACCTTGTATGTATATAATAATAATATGCTCTTTTCGTTTACAAGTCTTTATCTTTTCCAAAATTTACCTTTCTTTGTTATAAAGTTATTTATTCCTCCAACTTTACAAACCTTTTGTTTTATTTTATTTTACTATAAATTTTGTGGTAATTGAGAATAGCAACACTTTTTTTTGTTTGTTTTTTTTCCCACTTTGCTTTTACACTTGAAATTCCAATTATACCCTTTTGTAGCTAATGGCCATTGTGGGGGTCCCCCTTTTGCTTGCAAAAGACCCTTATCTTCAATTTCACTCATGCCTCTATTGATTCCCACTTTTTATAATCTTATTATTCGTTCTCTCTTTATTGTCATTTCAATTTGAGTCAAAATCTCAAACCGACACTTTTTCCATTTACTAAGAATTTTCCCGTAGAGGAAAAATCCAACTTGGCAAGTCTTTAGAACTTTACTTGAAGAATATTTGGAAATTACTCAATCAAAAATTGAACTAAAGGCAGCCTTATCTGAATCTTAAATTCAATACATGAACTTGTTTTTTTGACCTTTTTTTTTTTTTTTTTTTTTTTTTTTCCTGTGTCCCTCAATATTTAACAAAGTATTGCATCATCAAAACTCAAGAGCTACCTAACATACATGAATAATGGATAACCTTATCCTTGTCGTATTGACCCAAGTAAACGATCAAGTTCTTATAGGGCATGTTTAACTAATCCTCCATTTCTAACATAGATTTGAGATGAATTTTTTAGGTTGAAGTTAGTTGATTTTTTAAAAATTAATTATAATTTTTGTTAACTTTTCAGAAAAAGACAAAAACTAAGATGAAAAACTTAGGTTTACACTTACGATCCAAACGCATGATAAGCTTTTTAGGAACTGTTTTTAGTTTTTTGAGACTAAAAATTATTTTTTAATATTAACTCAAAAACCAAATTTTTTGCTTATCTTTTTCAGCTATAATTAAAATAAAAGTAAAAGTACTATGTAACTGACTTTATAATATTTGACAACCTTCTAATAGCTTTAATTTGGAAATTTCTCAAGATAAGAATAGGAATAATTATCTTTAAAAAGAATTTTGGATTTGCTCGTTTTGAACATTCTCTGCATGGAATATTTTGTACTTCTATGCAAGTTACATGCACTAAGTCATTCACAACATTGTTTAGTGCATCATCTTTGACCTATGTACATGAATATATATATATATATATATATATATATAAATATATATATTTTGAATAATGAATCAATGGAAAAGATGTGTCTGGGTCTCTGTATAAGAATTTCAATTATATGCAAAGTGTTGGAAAAAGCAATCTCTATGCAACCTAGCTAGGACTTATTTGATAGTGTATACATACATATATATATATATATATGTATGTATGTAGAGGATTGATTGGGCCCACCAGAGTTGCCAACTCTATTCTTTGTTTAGTTGGAGGGACTAAGAGAGGAAAGGAAAGAAAGAGTTAGAGTGATGGGAATTGTAAAAGATGGAGACGATTATGATAATTTTTCTGTTTGATAAATAAGAGGAAGAGTTATATTGTCCATCTGATTAATTATTAATAATTATTTTTAAAGGGTAAAATAGCCTTCTAAATTAATTTTTATAAATTTGATGGATCTTTTCTTTATTAAAAGGAATAATTTTTATGGGGTCGGGTGGAAAGCTCATCCCTCCATCTCTCTTCTCCCTCTGCTCTTCCCTACAACCATAGAGCATCTCCTTCTACATCTCTCCTTCTAACCAAATAGGCTCTATAACTCTAGAAAGAAAATGGTTGAGAAGAATAAAAACAAAATAATGGCCAAATATGAGGAAATAAAAGAAGAGACAATGTTGGGGCCATGTAGTTAGGAGTTTTCTTATAATGTACCAAAATGCTAGGGAGACTTTGAGATATTAAAAATTAGATGTCTAATTTTTTACATTCTAAAACTCATAAAAAAAAATCATCACATACAATTAAACTTATAATAGTTATCTTTAATGTAAAAGTTACCTCTATTTTTAATCGCAAACATCAGTTTGTTGTAGTTTCTCTCTCTAATCCCAAGACCAAAAATCACACACCTTACGTCTGGTCTCTATTACAAGCTTATTTATAGCTAGGAAAATTTAAAAAAAAAAATGCAGTCATAAAACATAACCTTAATTATTCACCGTAATAATGAATATAAATAATTCTAATTTACGATGACAATATTTTATTTCTAAATTGTCAAAAACCCGAATTTTGAATATATAAAATTTGTTTCTACATGATGTGTCTGTTCCATAAAATGTTAAGTGTTAATTTCTCTCTCAAAGTTGCTTTCCATTTATCTCTTTTAGCTTTACATTAATGAGTTATAAGGTAATGATCCTTTTGCAATTCATGTTAATTTCATCATTTTCTTGTCGTTTACAAAACTTTTACATCGTTTTTTTTTTTTTTTTTTTTTGTCGTTGTTTCAAAAATTCTGTTGTTTAGCTCAGGCCGTCTCCACATTTTTTTGTCGTGTTCCAATTTCACGTCTTTTTTTTTTCATGTTAATAACATTGTATAAGTACAATTCATGTCGTTTCTCGATTTTGGTGTCGCCTGCAGTCGGGTGGTTGTTTTTAGGATTGTTATTGTCTTCCAATTAAAGTTATTTTCATTTTCGTGTCGTTTGCTGATGATGTTGTTGTTTGACGTAGAACTTTTCTACTTTAACGAAAAAAGAAAAAAAGAAGTGATTCGTATTCCCTTTTCACACTTTTTTTCTCCTTAAATTTAAATACACAATTCAAACTCTATATTTAAATATAAACATTTAATTTAAATAAACATTTAAATATAATTTATGATTCAAATGTCTTATCCATCTTTGTACATATTTTGCTGGCTTCTCACGGGCAACCATACCATGCATATGTGAATCGACACATTATGGCAAATTTTTGACTCCCTTGTTAAAAAAAATTCAACGTTTTTTTTTTTTTTTTTTTTTTTTTTTTCACTTTTCATTATTATTACTTTCTGCTTCTTTTGTGAACAAATGTTTATTGCAATTACAATGTTCGTCAATATAATGTCGCTTCTTTTGTGAACAAATGTTTATTGCAATTACAATGTTCGTCAATATAATGTCGATGTCAATTATAATGTTTGTTAATACTGTAGTTAAATTTCTATTTGTGTTTCTTCTTTTGTGAACATATGTGTTGTTAGACTCTTTGGGATCTTGTAAAGATTGAATTTCATTGTCAAAGAGATGTGTTAATTGAATATAACGATAACAAAAAAAACTTAAAACACTTATTATATTGAGAAACAAAAAATAAATTTAACTAAAATCTAAATATGACTTGACATACTTTTGATTGAGACATTTAAAATGAACGCTTTGAGCTACTTATATAGTCTTTGGAATCCTTTAATTATTGCTTTTTACTGATGTGGGACTATATCTATATCTATCTATACTTCTATACTCTATATGAAAGAGCCAATGCAACTAAAAACTTTTTTAACCTTTTTTTTTTTTTTGACATTTGTCACCACCTTAGAAAAATTTAGTTTGTTTTTAACTAATTCAACTAAAAACTTTTTTAACCCCTCTCTTTTTTGACACTTGTCATCATTTTAGAAACTAATCCAATTAAAAACTTTTTTAACCCCTTTCTTTCTTTTAACATTTTTAACCACCTTAGAAAAAAATGATTTTGTTTTTAACTAATCCAACTAAAAATGTTTTTAACCCCTTTCTCTTTTGACACTATCTTTTCTCATCATTATTTACAACATTGAAAAGCAAACCAAAAATGAGGTAACTAAAGGAAAAAAGAAGGAACCAAGCAAAAACAAAATAGAACAAAATGACTGAAAGAGTGACACATGATAATGGAGATGAAAATTTAATTGGATATATAATAACATAATACCTCATAATTATTTTTTCCATTTAATTTATCCATTTTTTTTAAATGTGCATGGCACACGTGCGGACACGTGCTACCACTAGTATTTAAGAAAAGAATACAATATATACTTATCAAAAAGTTTCTCCCTTTTCTTTCTCTTTTTTTTTTTTTTTTTTTTTTTTTTTTGGCTTTTCACCTTATCTTGATTAAAATAATTTAAAGTAGAACTCAATAGAGTCCCAGAATTTCATAACTTTTAGATGCTAAATGAATCTAAAAATAACACAATTTTTTTTTTTCAAAATTAACTAGGTAATTACTATGGTAGTACATGTATGATATTAGCATTCGACTAATCTTCTAAGATTGGGGGGTTTTTTTTTTTTTTTTTTTTCTTTTCTTGTTTCTTCTCTTTCTTTTATTTTTCTTTTATTTATTTATTTTTGTTTGATAAATCTCTCTTTTATTTTCCTTACAGTCGCAATGCCTATTGTATTGACTTGTCCTCTCAACTTATGGATGCTTTTGTTGAGAATATTATATGTATTCTTTCGAGCTTATGGTATTGACTATTAAGCAATGTCTGAGGTGAGTGGAAGCAAATTATTTGAATCTCTCTTTCTCTCAAGTGAGCAAATACTTAATTAATGAATTTACCAAAAAAAAAAAAAGGATAATTAATGAACCAAAAATACCACTTATGTTAAATTATTGGGTTCTTGTGAGCCTCCTGAATTAACAAATTATTAGTAAGTTTAACAACCCATTTGGTTTTTATGCTTCATTGAATATTTTTGAGTAACCAGATTTTGTTTTACCTTTTTACTCTAAAATTATTGATAAATCTTACTCTTGGGTATTGATCCCAACAAAGCTTATTTGCCCGTCCCTTTAGATAGGACGCAATGACATAAATTGTGGTTGAGTCAAAATCTTAATAGCTGATTTGAATAATAAATTATATTCGATTATTCATATAGTCACACTGAGAATGTTTGCATTCAATTACAAAATTTAAATTATGTATTTAAATTAAATACGTGTTTGTATAGTTTTTATTCAAAGTAACATTTGATTAGTACAATGTACAAAGGTAGAAAAACGAGCATGATAAGTATTTTTAAAAAATTTTGATTTTGATTTTGATTTGGTTTTGGATTTAAGTTGAATTGTCGTGAAATAATAATATTTAAATAAATTCAGTCTAATCCAAATGTCTGTTGCATATAAGTATGATAATAGCTATTACAACCGTTATCTAAACAAAAAGGGCATTACTTCATGATCCTTCAACTTTTTTAGTTGGTCAAGACGAAATGAGATGATTGTAATTTTACTTCCTTATGATGTTGCTCTCATTTATCAATAGATTATCGTTTTTTTTTGGGAACCTTTTTTCACTAATACTGTCGTTTCTTGTTGAGTTGTCATTTTTAAATGTCTCGGTTTTCAATTTTCATAATTTCTTCAACTTTCTATCACTTTTAACTTTTAACTTTTTTTTTTTTCTGGCTAGTAGTTGAGATTTTTTTTTAATCAAGTCGTCGTTTTCTTGTTGACCTTCTTAATGTCACTTCTTAATTCCCTCTAGTCGTTTTTAAGTTGATGTCGTTGACTACAAAATTTATCGTTTTTAATGTTATTGTAGTTTTCCCTCAAGTTGGATAGACCCAGCTCAGCAATCACTCTTATTTTTTTTTTAATTTTTTAATTTAATGAATATCCTAGTCTAATTAAATCCTAGACTTAAGTATTCAAATTTAGCCACCTCCTATCTTCCAAGGAACCTTTAAGAGAGAGAGAGAGAGAGAGAGAGAGAGAGAGAGAAACAAATACAGAAACAAAAGCAAGGAGACAGCAAAGGTTATAGCGACGTATTAACGACCACTATATCTATCATCTTATAAATTATGAAAAAGAAGCCCTTAAATATGAAGTTTACCTAAAAACTAAAGTACTTCTCTTTTTTATTTTTATTTTATAAGACTACTATAGTAGCTTTATTATTATTTGAGCTGTCATGTTTTCACCAAGTCCACCAATTTTGTAAATTAACTTTTCATCTTATTATGACTTTGACATTTCATGTATACCCTACCATAGCAAACCAAAAAAAATATATATATACACACACACACACACACACTAAAGGGCAAATAATATTCAAGGGCTTCCCTTTAAGAAAAAAAAAAAAAAAAAAAAAAAAAAAAAAAACCAAGAGCAGTTGACCTTGTTTATTTTCTTCTATGGTCTTATTTTAATCACGGTTTTATTATACTAGAGTAGAGACAGTTTCCGTTGAGTTAATTAATTATAAATCCAAGTTTTTTAAGCACTTGAGAAGAAAGATTCTTCCTTGTTTAAATCCTTAGACGATAGAATATGAAGTGCCAACTAAACTTACAAAACAAAAGTTAAAGTGACTACAAAAATCGGCTCAAGTTTCTACATCAAGTGTTATTCCTAGTATTCAAATCCAATACTAAAGTCTAAAAAAAAAAAAAAAAAAAAATCCAATTCTAAAAAATAAACAGCAAAACAATAAGTTTGTTGCACTTAATTTATTCCATAGCAAAGTTGAAATAGTCTTAGGTTCAAGTCCCATGAAAAGTGTTTAAAATTATTTGTAGGCTACTGGTTCAATGTTCATTATCTCTTATCAGGGGATAAGGTGACGTGTTTCGTCTCCCGATACAAATAGCTATATGATTTAGTGTAGACATTTCTAAGATATAACGTTCGGTCACACCAAAGGAATAGCTAAAAATTACGACTGGTTGTCTCTCCTCACATGGCCCCGGCCCGTACTATTTTTGACCCGAAAAACAAAGTCTAAAGAGAGAGAATGTAATATCTTTGTTGTTGGAACAGACAAATAAACTATATGAGCATGGTATAGGTGATTCATTATAAGGCAATTATAAGACTGTTTTTCCATTCTCTTTGTCCAATCCAATATTTTTGGAAGACAAAAAGATGGGGTTTATTTCCAAAACCCAAATCCACAGTGCAACTTCAATAATTTTCTTTCTTGCTCTTATTTTTCTCTTTGCTCTATTTCTGCCCTTCCCCATTAGCCCACTTAACACATGTAACAAAGTTTTTCCAATTTTCATTCTTTTTTTTTAACCATAATTTGAGTTTTTTTTTTTTTTTTTTTTTTTGTGGTAATTTGAGTTTTTTTTGGTGATAAAGGGAAGCTTAAGCTGTCCAATAACAATGGTGATTTGCAAAGCAGAAAGGCTGAGAAAGGCCTTAAAGTGGAAGAGCCTCCGCAGTTCATTCTGAGAAGACTAGTTAGAGGTTTCTCTACGATGTACTCGCTTCTTTGATTCGAGATTTCTTGTTTTTCTTTGCACAATTCTTTAAAGATCAAGTTTTTTTTTCCTCGAATACACTTGCAGGAAATGATCGAATTCGGCTTGACGACACAGGATTCTCATGCCACTCTGACCTTCACTCCGACGTCTGCCTTGCGAGCAAACCGGTCATGCTTGACAACAAAGCTTCAAGACTGTTTTTACCGTTCGCCGAGGCTCAAGCCAATCGAACAGTCAGGCCTTATGCAAGGAAAGGCGACGAGACCGCAATGCAGGCGGTCACTCCGGTGCAGATATATCAAGGGACCAATACTAATACTCCGCGGCCTGCTTGCGATTTCAACCATAGTGTTCCTGCTGTGATATTTTCCTCTGGTGGCTTCACTGGCAACTTGTTTCATGAGTTCAATGAAGTTGTCATCCCTTTATTCATCACGTGTCGCCATTTTCGGTCGCGCCTGAAGTTTGTCATTACCGACTTTAAGCCCTGGTGGGCTGCAAAATACAACAGAATTTTATCCCATTTGTCTGGCTACGACGTTATAAATCCTGCGGAAAATGGAAGCGTTCACTGCTTCCCGGGCGCTGTTGTGGGGCTCAAGTACCACGGCAACTTAGCTTTGAACTTTACCGACATTCCAGGAGGTTACTCCATGTTTGAGTTCCGACATTTCTTGAGACAAGTCTACAATCTGAAAGTAACAAATGTCTCCAAGACAAAGAAACCGGTGCTAATTCTAGTATCTCGGTTGAAATCTAGAAAGTTTCTGAATGAGGATGAAATGGAGGAAATGATGGGAGAATTGGGTTTTGAAGTCATTGTTGTGACGCCTCATAGGATGGCGAATCTAGACAAGTTTTCGGGGTTGTTGAACTCGTGCAGCGTCTTGGTTGGAGCACACGGTGCAGGCCTAACAAACGCGGTGTTCTTGCCCTCGGGGGCGGTGGTGGTGCAAGTGGTGCCGTTGGGGCTGGATTGGGCTGCAAATGCATACTATAGAAGACCTGCAACCGAAATGGGGTTGAAGTATTTGGAGTACAAGGTTGACCCGGATGAGAGTTCACTCCTGGCTGCATACGGATCGGATCACCCGGTCATTACCGACCCCGTGTCCATATTCTCGAAGGGGTACAGAGCCGCGAGAGCGGTTAATGTTGATGAGCAGAATTTGAAGATCAACTTGGTGAGGTTTAGAGAGACAATGACAAGAGCAATGGAACTTCTTGGACGCTCAACTCCTTTGAAGTGAAAAATGTATTGATGTAGTTGAATGTTTGTTATTGCATATTGAGAGATCTTTTTAGTGTAGAAGAATGTGAAACAAGAGAAAAGTGTATTTTGGGAAGGAAAAAGAGATGGATACAATTTCATTTTACAACTTACAAGGACTTTAATTTAGTATAACATCGGTTTATGATTAATAAATTTTTTATTATTACACCTACCTTTGAATTTCTACATGTTACGTATAAGATTAATAAATTTCTTGTTATTACACCTACCTTTGAATTTCTACATGTTACGTATAAGATCAAGCCTTTTGGCGGATCTGAAGCCTTTGGCTAAGTATTTACACATTTTCTTGTTGAGACCTTGGCAATTTATTTACTCAGGGTAAATTATTTTGTTAACTGAAATGACTCTAAAATAATAAAAAAATATTATTCCTTTTTGTTAACTTTTGAACGAAATCTGTTAGTTAGCTTCATCTTATTATTATTTTTTAAACCAAATTACTAACAGATTCCATTTAAAAGTTAATAAAAATGACTATTAAAACGATATTTTAAATTTAGGGGCATTTTCATAGCTAAAATAACCTTAAATTATTAAAAATGCTATAATAGATCTTTCTGTTAATTTTTAGATGAAAACATCACTTTTTGACCAAATTACTAACGGATTTTTCCAAAAAATAGTTTAAGAGCATTCCAACTAAAAAAATTCAGGATCAAAACTTTACAAAATTAAAAATTTAAAAACTAAATGAGCAATTTACTCAATTATTTTAATTGACGAATAAACTAGCACACGAGTTGAAATTAGTATTACTAACTAGCCATGTCGAGTCCTAAGTTTGGAAAAAAACAATAATAATTAAGTTTCAATAACTTGTACAAGGATGCGCAATTAGATCAATGAAAAAATTTGTACAAGCTCTTGGCAGTTCTTATGGGGCTTTACAATGGTTATTATTAGAAAACTTAGTCTAGAAATCGACTAAATTATGAAGCCATTCGAATTTCAGTCACATGAGTAGGAGACTTATCACACATATCAAATTTCACATCATCGACAGAGAAATCATCACTTAATGAGGCATGGATCATCATGGAAGGCCCGGAATTTCTGCAAATCTCGGAAACTTTTACCGTAGAGAAAAACCGGCAATAACTTTCCCAAGGCTTCCGATTGTAGAGAATCGTCGATTCGAATTATGAAGCGATGTCATAGGTAGTCAGATTCTTGCAAGGCGCGGATCATCAAGGAAGCTGCAGAATTTTCTGCTTCTCTTACTCTGGATTTCTCATCTCCCACCATGAAGAGTACGCCATTTGCCGTCGATATTTTAACCGATGACATGAAAACCTTTTCGTGTGCCAGCCCTTCCTCTTTCTCAATGCTGCAATTTGTAGCAAAAGTACACACGGATTCAGAATTTTCTGACATGTTTTTTTCTTGAACGGACAAAAAAAAAAAAAAAGAAAAGGAAATTCATAAAGAGAGAGCTCTAAAATTCATGCATTGAAATTTCATAGCGTTTTCTAAAAGATGATGAGTTAAAAGAAAGCTCCAAGAACTTATCCAAAAAGAAAAAAGAAAGCTCTAAGAAAACGATGGAATCGACAAGAAACCAGCTACTACATAACCATTCATGCATAAAATGGAGTTCTTGATGAATTCATAGAGAGACTAAAAAAATTTCGTACCAGTAAGCTGGTTTAGCCCACTTCTTCTTGCTGCAAAGCTCGTGTAGCTTCTGTTTCGCTCCCTCAATCTCGAACGACTCGTCGGTTCCAGCCATGATCTTGGCCAATCCATTAGTCGGAGGCATTGATTTCCATAGCTTACATAGAGCCAACTTAGCGGCATTTAGCTTGGCAATCTCTTTTTGCTCAGAAGAACCCGAGGCAACAAATTTTCCATCGACGTGAATACTAATGACATTTTTTGACTCATCTTTCCAATGCTTTATATCAACTTGCTTACCCTGCTTCTGGCAAAGCTCAAACAGCATCGTAATGGGCTGTGGTTGTTTCAGCAAGGCCTCGAGGGTGACCATAGGCTCTAAAAGACCCCTAAAGATCTACAAACACGCAACAAGAGAAACACGCAGATTCCTTGGATACCCAATTTCCAAAAACTCATAATTCTAATCAACAAAATCCTAAGAAAAATTCTAGTGATCTCAGCATAACGATTCCTTGGATAACAGCTGGGGATCCCTAGCACTATTCAAATAAAAAACCAAAGCCAACTAACGTATTCATAGAATGCGAGAAAGATAATAAAAGAGCAAAAATGAAGAATAGCTCGAGTGTTAGTACACACCACCCAGAGTCTTTGCAGATCGAAATTTACATCGACATAAATAGCAGCTGCGATAGACTCAACTATATCAGCAAGAACTTTAGGAGCTTTTATCGATCCGCCATGTGCGACTGCTTCTTCTTCACTACTCACAACTTCAGCAAATTCCCTGACCTATACAAGCCAGAAGCAAGAAGAAACTTAAAAAGGCGAAATCGGGACCAAGGCATTTTGACAATCGAGGCAAGGCGTAATCCTCAAGGGCCGATCGAGGCGCATGCTTTTTATCTAAACATTGAGAAGTAAAAAGGTAGAAAAAAAAAATCATAAACAAAAATCCAAAACATTTTTCTGTTTGCTTCTCTTTATCTAATCTAATTACCACTAAATTTTCCTTTCCCAAAAAAAAAACCAAATTCTCCCTCATCATCTCTACATGACCAAAAATATTCTTTTGTGCCCAAAAATAACTTTAAAAAATAAAAGAAAAATAATCAAGAATTGTAAAACCATGACAATTAAAGGGGGGGAAAAAAATCAAAAGCAATCTTCTGTTTCCTTTTCATGATCGTAAAATTCCCAGTAAAATGTCCTTTATCAAGTGAAAAAAAAAACTACTAAAACATTAACAAAATCAAAATCAAAAACCGAAAAATAGTTCTCTGTTTCCTTCTCTTGACTAAATTCCCAGAAAAAAAAAAATCCCAAAACCTCAAGAATTCGAGAAAACCTAACAAATCATAGCTCTGCATGATCAAAAATCTTTTCTTTGCACATAAAATCTTGAAAAAAAAAAAATTAAATTAAATTAAAAAATTGAAAAAAATTCACCCAACCTTTTCGTCAAGAGCAGGGGCATTCCGGCGGACGAACAGATAGAGGCCGTGGCGGATGGCGACGCGGGCGAGCTTCTCGGTGCTGATGTTGGCGGAGCGTAGGAGGGAGAGGTGGCCGGGATCGATGTCAGGGTAGGCAAGGAAGACGTGGTTGCTGACGGCGAGCCCGAGGGTGGCGTCGCCGAGGAACTCCAGGCGCTGGTAGGACGCCGCCGCCGCGTCTGCGAAGAAGGAGGAGTGGGTCAGGGCCTCCTCCAGCAGCCGCTTGTCCCTGAACCCGTACCCGATTATCCTCTCCACCGCCGCCACCGACTGCTCCATCTCCGCAGACGCCGCCATTGCCACCACGCCCGAGCTCTTCCTCGCGGTGGGTCCCACATTAAACATTGTCGGATGATGATGATACATTGGCCTTTTTTTTTTTTTTTTTCTTTTTTTTTTTGTGCGTGTGTGTTTGAACTGTGAAGCGAGTGAGTAATGAGGAAGAGACAAGCACGACTGGGTAGTGGGTTTTACCTTCCGGTTTCCACTCTGCTTAAATTGCTGGAAAGTTCTACGATTACCGACATTTTGGTGAAAATTTCTGTATTCTAAAAATACGAATCTAGAAACATTGATTTTGTTTACCCTATATGAAAGATATGTACATGACATATATAAAAATATATAGAAAAATAATAATTACAGAATACTCTAGTAGTAATATTATATTTAACTTTATTTAAAGATATAAAGGGGTGTTTGGTGTGTAAGTTTGAGTTAAGATTTATAAGTTTAAATAGTAAATTTTTTTGAATTTTTTTGAATTTTCAGAAAAGACAAACAACTTTTTGGGAAAAAAGATAAAAAACATGATGAAAAAAGTACAATTTAATTTAAACTAAACCTTTTGCCAAACACCCCAAAGAATTCAAATCTCACATCCAACTTAAGATATATATATATATATAAATAGTCAACTGTCATGTCTTGATATCAATATTGTTTAAATTGATAAGGTATTATAAATATTTTTGAATATCATAGAAACTCCTTTGAATCTTGATATTTTCTTATCATGTATGAAATAATGGATATAATGTACCTATATTAGGATAACTTTCAATTTTTATACTTAATTAGTGATTATATGCTTATTGTACTCTTTGAATTGAGAGTTTCATTTAATTTCTGTGTTATTAATTATTTTAGAATTTCTTAAAATTTTGTTAAATTTTTTTTAGAATAAATTTCCGTGTTTAATGTCAATTTTCACCGATTGTAAAATTTAAGTATCAATAATTTTTCAAATATCGATATTTTCATCATTGTTCTGTTTTTTTCCCTCAAAATAAAATATTTAATTTTAATTTTTAGGGGATTTTTAATTTTAATCCTAGTTTACCTTTTATGATTTTATGATTGGTTGGACTTGCTTTCTAAACACCATTCTTCTCATTTTATAACTTTCTAAACATATTTTAGATTCTTTTTATTTTCAAGAAGGATAATTTTTTACACACATCTGAACGCTATCTCATTCTCAAAATGAAATGACTCTGTCATTTTTTAACAAGAAAATTTTTCATTATTAACACTTGTTCTCAAAAAAAAAAAAAAAAAAAAACCCATTAACACTTCATACTTCATAGGTTAAACTAAAACCCTTAAATCCGGTGATTGTATAATAATATAGCAATAATTTTACACACAACACTACATAACTCTATTATAAGGTGTTACATTCAAGCCCCCCACCATAAGTTAAAAAAAAAAATACAAAAACAAAAACTTAAAACTAAAATAAACTAAATTAAACTAAAATCGAGTGTTTTGATATTGTCTGAAAACGTTTGTCACGGCATCTAACCCCCAAACTTATACCATATGCACCCTTCGATATAAATCGTACGATTGTGATTAGTAACCGCATCAAATAGAAATTTCCTTTTTTTATTTTTTGTTTTTTATTTATTGTCAACTCAGGACTGAATTAGTACCCCAATAGCATGGATGAAGCTGCTGAATTTCACCCTATTATACCCAAAAAAAAAAAAAAACTCGCCCTTTTTTTCCCCTTCCAAAAACGTACATATTGAGGGTGTTAGTATTATTATTATTATTATTATGATGCAACCAATTATAAACTGACGATAAGCTCCAATTTAAACCAAAAGAAAAATTAATATCATTAAGCAAATTCCCAACTTTCAGATTAATCAAGTCCATTACAAATAAAATTAAACTTTAATTAACCACACAGTTGCCACTTTGAATTTACATTTAAGAAGTTAAAAAAATAAGAGTGTTACTGGTTATATAATGCCCGACTTCTCCAATTAATTTATACTCTGATGATAATTTAAAGTCCCGTTTTACATGGTGTCTTAGTTCAACATCATATGTTCAAATGCTCCGCCGGGTTGAAGTCCGGAAACCCGACTTCCGCTGACGTTCTGAAGCAACTGTTGCAACCATCTCCTTGTCGTTGGATCTTCCTGAAGCAAAGAAAAGGTAGAGACATAGCTGAGACCAAAAATAAGATATGACCATTCATTCACTATTTTGGAGTATAAGATTAATGTCGAAATTTGGAAACAAGTTTAATAAATATGAATAGTTCAATTTGCAACATTAGCGCCGGGTTGATTCAACTAAGGAAACCTAGAAAATAAAATGTACAAGAACGAGCTTATCCGGGGACCATGAAACAGGCTGATGATTGTTCTTTATTGCGCCAATGTCAAGTGATTTGCTAACCGAAAAAAAAAAAAAACAAAAAAAAAAAAAAAAAAAAAACACATCGGAATTAACTTACCCGAAGGCAACTACTGAAGGTGGCATCTCTTAACATCTCTGGAAGGCAGCTTCTTAATGCTTCACACGCCCTGCATGAGCGAGAATAAAAATGTCAGCAACGAAGGCTCTTAATTTGTTATCGACAACAAAAGTATGGGAAACAAAAAGAAAGGGGTACCTTGGGTTATCTGACAATCGAAGATAACATCGAATAGTGTGTTTTAACAGACGTGAGGAGGGCTGTTCGGCCAGTGCTGCAACCATGCTACCCAGAACTCGCCCCACTGCGAAAAACCGCTCTGCAGTGGTACATATGTAATCCAAGCCCATATCATCCAACAAAATCTTTTGAACTATAAACGTAGCAACCTGCCAGAGGAAAATGCTTTATCAAGCAGATATAAACATATTGAATCTTACGTAGATGGAATGGATCCCTAAAGGCATCTCACTAAATAAATGTCAAGCACAATCCTAGTTAGATGGATTCTAAACAAGAAGCTCTTTACGATCAAAATGCCAGATGGCAGATTAAGAACGATATGATGATATCAAAGATACTCTCGCATCAGGTAAAATCAGGACACTCAACTGTTTTTGATAGTTCACTGCCCATTTCCATGGTTCGCAAACACAGTGGAATTATTTCAGTTGAGAGAAGGAAACTAATGACTTCAGTCTCATCAACCTGGTAAAAAAAAGGGTCAAAAACAAAAAAATCACATGACCAAATTACAGAAAAAATTAACAGGACAGAGTTCTATGCAGTAAGGATTTTGTACCTTCACTAGGGCACCAATGACACCTAAGCTAGTAAGCCTCAAGTACTCAAAAGGTCTCGATTTGCTTGTCGTGTTAAGGAAAGGGTACAAATACAAAGGTATATGAGCTGAAATAGACAATAGATTTCTTGAAACTTTTCTCAAAATTTCCAAAAAGAAAAAAAAAAGAAAAAAAAAAAAGAAAAAAAAAAAAAAAAAGAAAAAGTATCTTATAGCATTGGAGGGACAGTTTGAACAAGATCAAAACCTATTACCTTTGAGGAACAACATTCTTGTGTCGGGGTGAGAGGCTACACACTGCAAAAAAGAGTAAAAAGGAATACGAAGCATAAGCAATTCAAAAGTTGAAAGCACAAGAACAATTAGAAAATAACGGAAGATATGATTTTCGATAATAAGTTGAATACAGAGGGAGATACAAAACTTCAAAAGTTTAAGTCAAATGACCTGAAGAAGTGCAAGGGCGTTGCAAACTCGATTGGATTGAGCAGGAGTTAGATTAGGAGGTGATAGAACAGGGTAAATTGAAACTATCTCCTGCAGGAAAAAGAAGAAAAAAGATTTAAAAAAAATCCTTTCAGGGAAGAATTTTAGTTCACATTTCAGCAACTATAAAAATTATACGCTATCATGATTTTAACTCCTTGAATACCTAAAATTTGCAAAGCATAGAAGACATTATAGGGAGAATTGCTCTCAACAATCTCTCGAGAAACCAGATAAACATGTTTGACCTTGTGTATCAGTTGCATTATGTTCAAATCTATCCAAAACACGAAGGATTTACATGACTAGCAATACGGGAATATTACTCATAAAATCAAGTGGATATATGTCATATATATATATATATATTTAGTGTGTGTGGGGTGGAAGAGAATTTGGTATCTGAAGTATAAATTCACAAAACAAAGAAGAAAAATAGAAACAGATATATGAAAAAAGGACGGTACAAAAACAATAAAAAGGGTACCTGTAACAATGCAGCAATAGTACCAAAAGAATTCCATAACAAGGGAGCCAAGTCTTGAAATAGTTCTCTCTTCTGAAAATATCAAGATACGCTTATCAGGCATATATGTACAAGTCCAGCAATCTTGCGATCAAATAATTCAACTAGAAAGAAGCCAAATATAGAAATAAATTCCTCACGGGCCACAGCACACAAGACAGAGATAGTATCAGCTAAATTCCAGCGCCACTCTGATATATATATATATATATATATTTATATATAACCATGTAAACTGTAGAATAGCTTACTTCTCATAACTATTCTTCATTTTCTCTAAATTTCTCTTTTAAAATTCATTTCAGTCCAATAATTGCATTGGGATTTGGAGACGTAAAATTATTGTCAAAGTGTCAATTACTGCTCAGCAAAATAAAAAACCAGAAGAAAAAGAAAGAAAGAATCTCTTTTCCTAGTCTGTTTATTGCTAAAAAATAAGAAGCTCAACTTTTAACATCATATGGGTGAAAGAAAATCCAGGTGCGGAATTTCGAGAATCGACCCAATTAAAGATTAGATTTAGTCCTCTACGTGACAACATAAAAAAAAAAATTTGTTGGAACTTTCTTCCTTTCACCATACACAATACACAATATGAAAAGGATACGGACGCTCAAGGTCTTCTTCATTGCAAATCATAACGAGTATTGGCCTTTACTATAAGCCTTAGAATAAGCTGATAGCCAAGAGAACACTTCAACCTTTGTAGGAAGACATCCTTCTTCACCATGAGCAAGACCCTAAATAATTGTGACCACAACTTTGTCATTTTTCATTTTTCATATTTTTGGTTTGTACAGTTTTTTCCAGTATATTCTTCAGGTCAGCAGAGTTAAACACACATAACTACATCGTCACCAGTAACTTCTGCAGGAGCAGGAGCCCTTCTTAAAATGATGGAAGCGACTTGAATCCCTCAATATGATTTCATGTTTGACAATCATAGATATGAAGGTGATGGCACTGTGGCAATCGCCACAAACACGCAAGTTCTTGGTGATACGAATAGGTGTACCAGGTGGAGTTGTTAGGATGGCATAAGCAAGAGCCAACTTCTCACTATGCTCGAAAAGAAGATCACCTTTCTCCTCATCACCCACATCATGGAGTGCAAAGCTAGTATCGGGAACATATCCAATGGCTTTAATGCGTTCAATCAAGCTTCCAAGGATTTCATAAATTTGTTGAGATTGAGGATGACGCCTGTCACCAACAAAGAAAGTAACAGTGCCTTCCTTCCCTTGCACCCAACTGCAGCCAGGCCTCTTCTTTACCCCCGTATGTTTCATCAATGACCTGATTCTGGCCACATCCTTCCAGCGCCTAGCGTTCGCATATATGTTTGACAACAAAGTATAGGACCCATCATTCTGTGATTCCAACTCTAACAACCTATTTGCAGCATATTCACCAATTTCCACATTTGCATGGATCCTACAACCACCGAGTAAAGAATACCAGACTATGGCCGTTGGTTCCATAGGCATACTTTTTATAAGCTCTAAAGCTTCTCCCAAGCGACCGGTACGACCTAAGAGGTCAACCATGCAAGCATAGTGCTCTGGCCCAGGAGTAACTCCATAGTCCTTGCTCATTTCATTGAAGTATATCATCCCCTCATCAACCATCCCAGAATGACTACATGCATAGAGCAAAACAACAAAAGTGACACCATCAGCCGCAAGACCGACTCTTTTCATGTCATCAAACACGCAAAGAGCTTCTTTACCACGACCATGCATGCCATAACCTGCCATTAGCGACGTCCACGAGACAAAATTCCTTTGCTGCATTTTGTCAAACACAGCTTGAGCAATATCAACATCTCCGGATTTACAATACATATCAATAAGGCAATTAGATACAAACGGTTGTCTTGGAATCATACTGGTTTCGAATTACACAAGCATGGATTTGTTTGCCTAATCTTAGTGCGCCTAAATGAGCACATGCCATCAAAGCACAAGATATAGTAAAAGCATTTGGCTTTTTGTAATTATCTCGTCCAAGCATTTGGGAAAAAAGTGCTAGTGCATCATTTGCTTCCCCATGTTGAGCATAACCACCAATCATGGCTGTCCAAGTCACCACATGTCTTTCCGTTGGTTCTATTAGATCAAACATCATCCGTGCCACTTTGAGATGTTTGCATTTAGCATACATGTCAATTAGACCATTAATTATCATTAAATCCGCCTCTGGATCTTTCCCATCTAGGTTTAAAACCCGTTTTATGGTATAACAATGAATCTCTTTTCCTTGAAGCAATGCTCCTGCGGATGCACAACCTGAGAGAAGAGAGACAACGGTAACAACATTTGGATCAACACCAGATGCTTGCATTTTGCTAAACATGTCCAAGGCCTCATGCCCAAGATCCCTTTGAGCAAACCCTGCAATTACAGCACTCCATGTCACAACATTCAGTTTAATTTTTTCTGCCCTCATCTTTTCAAATAAACAAATAGCATCTTCAAATTCACCAACCCGGGAATAACCTGTAACCATAGCATTCCAAGATACCACATCCTTGACCTTCATTTGCTCAAAAACCATCTTTGCCTTATCCATCATCTCACACTTAGCATACATGTCCACAGTGGCATTACCCACAAATACATCTTCATAAAAACCACTCCGAACAGCAAAACCATGAACTTGCTTACCCCATGTCGAACTGGAACCACAAGCAGAAATGACATTCACTAGGCTAAAAGCATTAGGCCGTGTACTAAGGTTCTTCGTCATTCGACCAAACATTCTTAGTGCATTCTCTGAATCACCATTTTGGGAATAAGCAGCCACGATTGAGTTCCACGTCACCACATCGACTATTCCCATCTCCAGCACTTCCTCAAACATTTTACGGGCTTCATCCAGTGCACCACAACGGCCATACATTGTGACCACCGCATTACAAACAAACACATTCTTCACAAACCCATTTCTCCATACTGCAGCATGCACTGAAGCACCCAGCCGAATCGATGAAAGTTCACCACAAGCTTTCAGAACAAAAGGGAACGTGTACTCGTCGGGCCTCCATCCAAGTCTCTGCATTCGCCGGAACAGTCCAATGACCTCATTTAGCAACCCGGACAGAACTGCATGCCGGATAAACTCATTCCACCAAAACACGAAGAGCGGCCTCGGCTCAAGGTGCTCAAGCAACGCCATAGCCGGTGTACGAGCATCGCAAGCCATGTAAGCGCCAATAAGGTCAGCGACACGGTGTTCTAGGCCTTGCACCAAGATTTGCTGGTGGAAGAACTTGGCACAAGCAATAGAATTGCATTCTTTCAAAAGCTTGGTTGTGACTAAAGGAAACGTGGTTGGGGCAATGAAGAAGAAAGCCCTAACAAATTTCAAAACTTGGTTTGGTTTTCGGCGAATCAATAAAAGGGTCATATCTATTCAGGAACTATCATAATGGATTTTCTAAAGCAACAAATTCAAGAAAATTCAACAATTTCAGAGCTTTCCCATCAACCAAACAAATCCAAATCGCGAATTAACAATCATCTGATTCCTATCGCACAAAACCAAAGTCAAAATCCCGAACCAGAACAAGAAAAATAAAAAATCAAACCTCGAACAAATCCAACAAGCGAAACAAAACAGAATATCTAGTCGAAGTAGAAGGTGACCTTGGAGAGTTCGAGAAGGGCGTTTTCTCGCAGATCGGGGTTGCTGAGATCAAGCACCAGTTGCTCGGCGGACGCCATTTTCCGTTCCTTGTTGGCCTGAGACCCTGGTGGGCTGGTGCTCGAAGCGCTTGGAGCTCCAAAAGGAGAATTCATGGAGGAGAGAGAAAACTATTGAAGAAGAAGAAGCAGAAGAATCACCATTGAATTGATGGAGAAGTCTCACGTTTTCTTCCGTTTTCTTGCCGACTTTCTTTCAGGAGAGAGAAAGTGGATAACCCTAACATAAAATTCAGATAATGACGTGGCGCCAGTTAGAGAGAGAAAGATGTAGAAGACGGCCACGTGCTTTTGCATGCGCGTGGTCGGCACATCCTAATAAGTAATATCCTTCTTAGCATGCATTTTGAATTGTAATATGTGATTTTTTTTTTTTTTTTTGAACTGTGTGTTTAGTGAGATGTTTGAATTGTTGAAATTAAAAAGTGAAAAAATTTGAAATATGTTCGGTAAAAATATCAATACGGAGCTTGTTTTATTATATGTAATTTAAAAAAAAAAATCTCATTTGGACTTATATGTACAAAACTATGAACTTTTAAAATGTGAATTACAAAATTATATGAATAGTAAAATTGAGGTTGATTTTTCAGAAAAAAAAATTGAATTGTTAATTGTGATCTAAATTGGAGCACCAAATACCCCCTTATTTTTAATCCTCAAATATAGGAAAATATCATTTTTGGCACCTGATTTGTAAAATGTCTAATAATGAGTTCCCGATCTTAATTTATCTCAAATTAGTCATTTTATCTATCTAACTGCTAAGCTCTCTATAGATCATGATCTATAAGGATGGAGTCAGAAATATGCTTTAGTGGAGGCATATACCAATTTTTTGTAATAAAATAAAAATTTTAATAGAGACTATAAGAAAATTTTTAATTTTAATAAATTTATATGAGAATTTTAAATTTTAATAAGACAATATAAAATTCATAAAGTTTTTATAGAATTAATTTTAATGGGAGTTATGTGAGCTTTCTTTTTATTTTTTTTTATTTTTAGTATGCGCAAAATAAACTACATAAAAATTAAAATTTTTTAACAAGGGCACAATAAAAAATTTATTAGAAAATTTATTAAACTTTTAGGTATAACTAAAATAACAAAAAATTTCAATACAACCCCTACTAGCCCCATCTAAATCCGACATTGACGAACTATAGGCAAATCACACTTTAGTCCCTCATTTTAAAATGTTGGATAATTAGTCAATCTATAAATTATCTCAAATTAGTCCAGGCAAATATCAGTTTAGTCCCTATTTTTTAGATGTTGGATAGTTGGAGTTCTCGATCTACAAATTACCTCAAATTAGTCATTCCATCTCAAATATAAACAAATCTCACTTTAGTCCCTCGTTTTTTTTTTCTTTTCATTTTGAACAAGAATCCTATTTCCTCTTCTTTTGTCTCCTTCACAAGCGGAGTTCCAATCTTGATTTCAAAAACCAATCTAGTTATGGAAGCATATGTTTATTAAGTTCTCATTTTCTACAAAACAATTTCAGTCCTTTTCCTCTGCATTCACCAAAAAAAAAAAAAAAAAAAAAGGACATTATTGCTCTTTCATAGACACTCCAAATATGAACCTTCTTGCATTATCAGAACACCTGTATATCTTTGAAGTCCATTTTGGAAGAAGAAGATTGTTTTGGATGCAGCACTTGTTTATCGAAGATCTTCGTATACTTATTTATCGCAAAACCCGAATCCAATGCTTTGAGGTTGAATGAATTCTTGGCTCCGGTTTCCAATCTAGGAGGACTAGGTGCAATATCTTTTGGATCGGAACATGTCTCATATTCTCAAAATGCGTGTCAATTTATAAACCTGAAGAAGAAGAAGAAGAAGAAGAAAATTCACACAATGTCAACTAAGAACGCAGTCGATTTTCATTTACTATTTTGTCCCATCTCTCAGGTTCCAAATTTTAAGTGCAAATCAGAGAACCAACCTGGGCAGTCCTACTAGGTAGAGGCACTTCCAAGCAGTGTCTGAGGTCATCAACTCTGCAAAAATAATAGTAAGCAAAAATAACCTATCGGTATAATGTAACGGAAACAAACCAACGTAACACGACCCCTTGCAAAATTAAAAACATAATGTTAATAATAATAACGGTAATCCCTTAGTTATGATGCAAAATGGATCTTGTCTATTGTTGATCAGAGATCTCTCGATGAACAATATAAAATCGGAGTTTGAAGAAATGGAAAGAGGAGTCCCCAACCGGCAACTGATAGAGTTACCTTTTGCTAATAGTTTTCCTAGTATATTGATGTTCCTTCACAAGCCCTCGACCTCCATACTCTATCCCATCCGTGTTTAGAATAAGCTGCGACCACAAATATAAGAGAAAACTTAATCCCTCATTATGCACAACAGTAAAAACATACGTCGAAGTTGCAATACAGCCAAGATATCTTCTATCCAAAAACAATCGTCAAATAACGAAAAAGTTAATTGCACTTATGTATGGGTTGCATCATTTCTCAGTCAAGGAATGTGGCATGAATCCAAAAAAAAAACAAAAAAACAAAAAAAACAAAGAAGTTACAAAATTTGCATCCTTAGACCTACTTGATATTCTCCAGCTTCTTCAACGCCTACTCCGTATCCTTCATAAGAATCTGTTGGGTGAAAGTTAAGTACAAAGAGAAGTGGACCTCTCATGTAAGCTATTACCTGTAATAAAAAAGAATATCTTCGTAACCGGAAAATTACACTAATTTTGTTTCCACAAAAATGGGACATATTTACGGTGGTGTGCGTTTTGATAGATAATCACGTAAAATCTACCTTACAGACAAATAGTTCATGAAAGGGATTGCATGCTAAAAGAAAAGGTGATTTTACTTGTGACCCCTCTGGGGCTGGCTCAGCAGGTAGGAGGGGAGGGGTTTGGGTAGGAGCTCTCAGGTTCAAAACCTGGGAGTATTTTCATTTCTATTTAATAATTGGAAGCCATAAGCCTCTTACTGTATTAAACACACTAATAGGATTGATAGTTTTATTGCAACTTTCTCTTTTGTGCAGCTTAACGGGGAACCATTAGGGGTCGGATTGCAATTGAGATACCAGCCGATATACAATGGAGAAAATTTGTATGTTTAGCTGAAATGAGAATTTACATGCCTTTGTATTGTCATTCACATGATGAATGTTCGGTTGAACTCTTGAAAGTATTCTTTCTTTTTCATCCAACTTCATCAAGTCCTAAAAAAGAGAGAGAGGAAAAAAAAAAAAAAAAGAAGCAAATGAATTAAATTTCTATCCATGATAAGCTTATTTTAATGAACAAAATATCAGAAAGGACAATACCAACTCGAACAACTTTTAACGAAGAACCAAGAGTGAATCTAACAATTTGCATACTAGAAGAACTACATTTATAGGAAAAGTTTAACAAATAAGCATTTCATGGGGAAAAAAGGGGAACTACGTGGACACCTTATCAAAGATGAATAAGTTGCGGTGTACTCCTTCTTTTGCCAAAAGATCCCACCGACGGTTGGCTAGTGAGAATGAGAAATTGTTGCTCGACAGCGGGAATTCAACCCTCTGGCACATGAGACGATCATTAGTATAATGAACATTAGTTTTAAGGGATACCCAGTGGAAAGCAACCTCACCTCTGGATGCCCAAATTCATTGCCCATGAAATTGAGGTAGGCACGGCCACCAATTGTAAACGTAATCAATCTGATCATCTGCCTCAATGAGAAAAATGACAATATGTTAAAAGGAAGGCAGTAAGATGACACCAATTCCAGCTTAAAACAAAACTCAAGTAGATGTGGTTTTCACAATTACTTGTAAAGTACATTTTTTTCCTCCAAGTTACATTACGCTTGAGTAGAATTATAAGGACAAAGCATACCTTGAGTAAAGAAGACCCTCTAAGCAATGATTCTTTTGTGGCACCAGAATCCTTTAACATCTCACCAAGTAATATCTCTGTGAAAGATTGTCCTCCAGATATCGACTAACATGGAAGATTCGAATGCCGGGACATGATAGAGAGTTCAAATTAGAACAAACAAAATACCTTTCAAAGCCGAAAGTATTTCAGGAGCATTTTAAATATGAAGAAAGGGGTTTAAAGCAAATGATACCTGGTTATGATTTTCAGCGTAGACAATCATCTTATCAGTGTAATGTTTGTTGCCCGTTAATGTGCTTACAATCTGATAAAAACAAGTTCGAAGTCATTGAGGGGAAAGTTTAGAGAAGAGAGAAACACACGACAGAATTAAAAATGACCAAGATCAAAGATGCTAAGATGACTCTAATCTAATATAGAGTACAACCTTACTCATGCTCCACTCATGGTCAGGCACATTCTGAAGCAAAGACGACCACATCTCTGGCACGGACAAATTGACATAGTAATCAAATCCCAATCCACCTTGAGAGGTTGGTTCACACACTCCAGGATAATTGGTTGCCTGAAAATCAAGTGAAAAATAAGACTCTGCAAATGGAAGTGAAAAACAAGAATCCTATAGAACAAAAAGATTATACAAGGGATGGAATTAACGTGAACATGAAATGGAAGATAAAACATAAGTAGGCGGCGGAGCGGGAATTTCATATTCAGTGGGGGCTCTTTGTAAAAAGTTGGAGATGTTTTCTATTAAATAGAGACATAGTTATATATTCCAATTATCAAGTAAAGGCAGAGTTAGATGCTTCTTTATAAAATGGGAGCACACATTTTTTATTTTTATTTTTTTGTGTGTGTGTGTGTGGAAATTTTAGGGTTAAAAATGAAAAACTCTAAAATTTGAGTGGGGACATGCCCCGAATCATTAATGACATAAAGATCAGCTACTTACATCTTCGGCAATGGTGATTATATTCGGGTGGAGACCATGCAGAATCTCATTTGCCAAAATGAGATATAGCAGGGCATCCCGGTCAACATATTGATTGCAGTACCTACAACATGGCAGGATTAAGACTCAACACAATATCTTACTCGCCATAAATGTGTGATGTCGATTATTATATTCAATGTAACTCATGATTCAACAACTGGCTTAGTTTTTACGTCAGAGTTCTCAACTGAAAGATATTTTCAAAATCAGAAGATGAAGGAAAGGAAAAGTTTTAAAGGATGGCTTACTCCTCCAAATCACCGGTAAAAGAAGCAAAAACCATTGTGTGTATACATCATTGATGACAACGAATGGAAATGAAAACCATCAATTTGATACTCCGTAACCCACCTGTTCAAACCCATTAAAAGCACAGAATTATTTGCCCTATGATATATATTTGTATATATGATTAGATACACACTTCCAGACATGGAAGAAGACAAGATAAATTAGGACACACTTGGTGAAAAACGAGCACCTGGCCCCTCAATGAAACCACAACTAACTCTGGAACTGAAAAGTTTGACTAGTTTTTGAACTTCCGACTTTACCAATTTAGATTTGAGAGAAGGAAATGTAGAACATCTAGGTCTCCATATTTGAACATCCTGGTACCCCAGTACTTGTGATTCCCTCTTTTACCTATTAAAAGAGAAGAAACTTGGAAGCATAAGCATCATACATGAAGAATACGTTAATGGCTTTGACCCATCCTCAAGTCATAGCACAAATTATGAGAAAACAAGTTAGCTATTTAGGTTAATGGAAGATGTGGGCTGGCCCGAAATCCAAGCAAAAAATAGTTTCCGATGGGAACTAACCCTAGTTAGCTTCAATACCGTAGCTCATGAAGCAGAATTGCCATGCACTAGGCGATTAGATTTGAGAAGAGAAGCAAATTAATTTTTATGTAATGGCAAGAATGTTAGGAGAGATACCGGTATGAAAGTAGCAGTCATTTGATCCATCAAACAGCGACAGCCCAACCATCTCATCTGCCGCCGAGTAGGAATGGACAATGTCTAAGAAAACCAGCAGTCCAAGTCCTGTAAAATCAAAAAGGCATTTAACAGTGTGAGGTAGTTCCTGGTTAGGTATCCATAGCTTAAACGGTTTCCCATTGAAGCACAAACCCATTGTCATCAATAGGTGTTATTCACATCATGTAAAACAAAAAAAGCAGACAACTCTATCTTATTGATAGCATCTCATTTTGAGACCTGGAAATATCAGCTCCTTGGACGATATTATCCTAGTTTAATTAGTGATTTATCAGTGGTTACGGAACCTATTCATATGCAAAACAAGAAGCCACTAAGTTACCGGCAAAGCATCAATGAAAAGATTTGGTTCATGATTGAAAAGGGAATAGCACTAAATGAAGAAAGATAACCATGTGCTTCATCAACCAACCGCTTGAAGTCATCAGGAGTTCCAAATCGGCTGCTAGTGGCAAAGAGATTGGTTACCTGCATTTTTAAGAAGAGGTCGGACATTAATGGAACATTACTGGAATGCAGCTGTAGAAGTTTTTGTAACGAAGGGAAAGAAAAGCAAAATGGTAACCTAAATGTATAAAGAGCCCAACCACTTAAACTTATCAAATAGCAAACGAGATGCATTAAAACAGAAATTGGTTAAGTCAGAAAACACCGAGAATATGGATGTTTGCAGATAAGTCACCTTTACGAGATTAACTAGAATAAAGCATTCATTATATTTATATAATGAAAAGAATGCTTTGCTTACTCTGTAGCCAACGGTGAAATAATCTTTATGCTCAACAACTCCAATCAGCTGGATTGCATTATACCCAGCTTCCTTTACGTGCGGAAGGACCTGAATGAAAGATAGATATAAAACTTGAGAGTAAAAGACAAGATCACAATACAGTGGATATAAAACAATAAAGCAAATATCAAGGAGTTACCTTCTCTGTAAAATCATTGAAAGAAGATATTTTTGGCTCTGATCCACTTATTCCAACATGACATTCATATATACGCAATGACTTTGGCACTTTCGGGCTTATGTTTCGCCATTTATATGCCTCTTCTGGGGGTGGTTCCCAGTGGATTGCAAAGGCTTGCTTTTCTTCTGTACGTGAATGCAATTCCATATTGTTCAGACAAAGTGAACGTAGAGCAACATAGCAATAATTGTTCCTTGCAAATCAAAGGGAGGCGAAGAGAAATACGAATGCTAATACACTGGCTTAAACAAGTAGAGCTGTCCATGTAGACTCTAACCTGGTTGGACGTAAGTAGCCCAAGCGGGAACTCGTTCCAAGGGTCCATTAGGAGTGTTTAAATAAACCCTGTATTTGCTTCCATGGGGAATACCTGGAGTGTACTTTTTCAACCATGCTTTCCTTCCTTTCCGCGTTTCAAACCAGTAAGCTAAGGGAGGCTTCTTTCCTTTAAATTTCTCTTGGGATACAGGATCAAGAATGACATTAAAAATGTCGTACTCCTTCCCACTGTCCATCACATCATAACAAGGTGAATTACTCGGTTGGTCATCCTTATGCTTTTCTTTCCATTCTGCATATCTTGTTTCTGCATCTGGTATGTCTCCCAATTCTTCTAAGGTTTGAGGCCCGTTAGGGCCAAATATTTGCTCATACAACTTTGCTGGTACCTCATACCGGTTTTTCAAAAACCGGTCCTCGCCAGGTTCCCAGTACTCATCATTTGCTCTCTTAAAGACTTCATCAATTGTAACACCACTATCACCTTTATCATAGTCTTCCACATAGTTATACTGCTGAAAATATAGCTCGTCCGGCTCTTCTCCCTCCCTCAATCTATCCTCGAGAATGATGAACCAGTATCCATAATCATCATGCCCAAGGTGACCCTCTCTGGCAGCATTTTCGGTTGGTGACCACACGTTGAAGTCACCAATCAGCGCACAATATCGAGCACCTGTGTTTTAAGCTCAGATAAAGTAGTTGTTTTCTTAAAAAAATAATGAAAAATAGCCACTTGAACAAGTTCTTATGATGTCCACACATTAAGGGACTAATTGTGAAAAATTCATCACATTTAGATTAAGTTTCAAATTGGACAAGAGAGACTAACCATGAACTAATAAAATCCTAAACATATGTTAAAGCCAAATAATAATGTAATTCTGGTAGAAAAACTAATAAGTTGCTAAAATGTGACACCAAAAATTAACACTCCTTCAAATAAACTTGAAGTCAACTAATTTTCCCACAAGTTCAATATCCTGAAAATTATGCCTTAGAAGAGGAAAATCGAGCATAGATTCGAACCTGGAGCCCATTCCATGTAATCAACTCGATGTTCCGGATGCCGATGTATACCAAGTATCTCAAATCTACAGAAAAAAGAAAATGAAAAAAAAAAGAGCCAAAAGAAGAGAGATATGCCTCAACCAATAAGACCACAAACCAATAAAACTTAAGGAATTTTACAAAAAATTTTGGCACCATGATCATATCATATTAACTAGAATTCCTTTTCACTTTAAACACTTATAACCAAGAAACAAGTCCTACCTACTGAACTGGTCTCAACATATATATATATATACACACATATATGTATATACACATGTCTATAGGTAAAAGTCTTAAGTCGGGTAGCTATACGGTATGGCATCAAAACTAATGTCGTGTACCACTATCTCATTGATACATGTCAGTTGTAGTAAAAGTTTCAAAATATAACATGCTACACGTGAAGTTACATAACCTTACAAGTAAATCAACTAGTAATTATATGAATCTAAAAGAAATGTTATTTTTACCGGACTCTGTATGGCCACCGGACTTAAAACCAATCTTTTATATATTAATATATATATATATGTATGTATGTATATTAAAAAAAAAAAAACCCTTTTGAAGGAGACCAGATAAGTTAAAAAGTCATCTAGAACTTACCCAGAAGCCAAATCCCTGAGATTAACATGCCGGTTTGAAGATTTCATCTTTCAGGTCCTTCAATGCCTTGTGTCTGAAAATTAAAAAAAAAACAAACAAACAAACAAACGAATGTAAGAGATAACCAATTTCTTGTACTGTACAGCTTTGTTTATATATATAATATATATATATATATATATAAACGGAATTATGTACCTCTCACGAAGGAACTGTGCAAACTGTCTATGGGAAATGCCAGTTCTGGTAAGAAACCCAACCGGGTCGATTCCCTTTTCGCCGTCTGAATCACTTTTCTTCTTACTGTTCTTCTTGTAATTCGTTTGACGCTGTTGTTTCTCTTCTTCTTGTTGTTGCTGCTTAGGTTGCTCTGTGGCTGAGCACACAACTTTTGTTTTCTTGGGAAATGAGATTCTTTTCGGTCCGTTTGAGGATTGGTACACGAAAAGAGAGCTGTTTGGATGCAGAGAAAGTTTGGTCGGAAATGAAAGTGTTGTCATGGTGAAGAAAAGTGAGAATTTTGGGTGTTGAGTGAGACGGAGAGAGCGTTGGGTTTAAGGATAGGATGGAGGTTTTTGAGTTGACTCGGTAAAAACTGACACAACTCGGTTAGTGACTCGTCCGCATATCAGTTTTTTCAATGAAATTTTTAAATTAGAATTAATTTATTTTTTAAAAAATTAATTATAATTTTTATTAATTTTTTATAAAAAAATAAAAATTAAAATAAAAATTTAGATTCAAACCGTTGGTAAATAAAAGCTTAATAAACGATCAAGTTTATATATATATATATATATATATATATTTTTTTTTTTTTTTGAAGAATATGGAGTCCATTTGATATTAACATTCAATTCAAATTAAACTGTATTTTTATCATGTTTTTTATTTTTTTTGAAAAAGTTTTTTGTCTTTTCTGAAAAAGTTAACAAAAATTACTATTCAAATTTAAAAATCTCAACTCAACTCAAACTCAATTTATATACCAAATACTCCCTAAGTGTGGGATTTTCTAGACAGAAAGGAGGAATAACATTCAGAAATGGGAACAGTGAAGTTTTTACTTATTTTTAATTTGTAGAGAGAGAAAAAAAGAAAAAGGGCCAAGTTCAATTAAATGATTATTTACCTACCATATTATAACATATTAATTAATTGATTAGTATATTTTATTTACAGTGTTTCTCATTTTTATTTTTTGAAAAAAAAAAAAAAACCTTTGAGATTTTAAATTTGAGACCTAAGTGTGAATGCTTTTCCACCCGCTAAACTAGCTTCGGGGGGATAAAAGTTAATTAAGTTAATTAATAAAAAACAAAGGCATTGGAACACATGTTCTCAAGAAATAGTTAAAGAGTTCCAAAACAAATGGGAAAATTTTACTTTTTTTTGGTATCTGGTATTAATATCTCAGAAAGTCATATTGTAAATTCAAAGTAAAATAATGTTCTATTATTGTCTGGTTTTCCTTTTCTATTTTTTTTTTTTTTTAAGAAAAGGGAATAATACTGTGCCATTCGAATTAAGGGAGCAAAGAGTATACACATGGCCCCTAAAGTAGTTAAAAAGAAAAGAAATAACATTAGCCCTAATATGGCCTTTTTTTACCCAAAAAAAAGATTAAGGTTACGTTTGATAAACCAACTCAAATTTAAATTTTTCATCTCAGTTTTGTTTTTTTTTCCTGAAAAATTAACAAAAATTATAACTAATTTTTAAAAAGTCAACAAATTCTGACTTAATAATTTCAACTCCAACCGTAACATCAAACGGAGGTTAAAAAAACATAGAACTGAAATAGGGACTAACAAAAATACTTTTAAAACTTAATATAATTTAATATTGACTGTTTGGGGTTAAAGAAAAAATGGTGTTTAATTAAAAAATTGACAAGCTTGCCAGTTGTTGACGACCAACAGCTCTTTACTGCTACTAAGGATACGACGACACTTGTGAGAAACAAAGTGCCAAGACCCTTTATCAACGACTAGTAGCCAACAAAACGGGTGTTTTGATATCTAAACAACCAGCAAAACAGATGTTTTGACACTTAAATAGCCAGCAAAACAGGTGTTCTGATGAACAGGTGTTATGACAATAAATCTGGTTCTCCAACTTAATTTAAATTAAACTGTATTTTTTTCATCATGTTTTTTGTCTTTTCTGAAATTTTTTTTTGTCTTTTCTGAAAAAGTCAACAAAAATTACTATTTAAACTTAAAAATCTCAACTCAACTCAAACTCAACTTATACATCAAACACCCCTAAGTGTTTTGACACCTAAACAACAAGTAAAATAGGTGTCAAATAGCTCTTTTAATCTCTGGAATTTTAGACAGCTGTCTTAGATTCTAAGGGGCTGGAGGAACCTATATAAATACCACACTTCTCAAACAGTTTAGGAAGAGAGAAAAGCAGAGGGAAAAAAAAAAAAAAAAAACTACATACCAGCCTTAGTAAATCAACCATTCTCTTACATCAGTCATAACTACTTAGCCATTATTTTCTTATCCCTTCTCCTAAATAACAAATCAAATTTTCTAAATTCCAAATCTGGCTCCAAGCATCTTCTAAAACTTTAGAGCTCTCATTTTCTTTTTTTTTGCTTAAAAGAACAAGATTAAGAACCTAGTTCAAAGGCTATTGAGCTACAAACCCCAAATATTAAATTATGTTTGTGGTATAAATTTCATTTAATAGGATTATGTGTTGATTTTGTTTCGTATTTATATTTGAGTTCTTTACTTACTTTTGAACACTTTATATTTCTTGCTAGTTTCTTTCATCTCCAGATATCTGGTCCTTGTTTTATTTTCAGTTATTTAGTTGATTAATCCAATTATCTAGTCTCGTTTTTATTTTCTACTTCTAGTTATCTGGTCCTATTACTTATTTCTTGTAACCAGTTAGCCGGTCCTGTATTTACTTTTCAATTCTCTTGTTTATTTTTATGCAATTATTAACTGTTTTGTTTTAATGGTCTACGCATATCTTTCTTATTACAATATCATAAAACATAACTCATAAATTACCACAAATATTGACCATTTCCTATTAAATTTCAAATTTAGACTAAAGTATGATTTTGGAACTAGTCTAGGAGCTTTCGCGTTTAAGGAGAAACAAATTACAAGTATTTCTTTTATTTCTTTTATTGTATTGATCAAACATGTAAAACATTTGAGAAGCAAATAAATAGAATTTGTCACAAATTTTCATAGAATACAACATGTACATAAAAATTCAGCAAGGTAAGGGACCCATTTCATTGTTTCTTCGCATAGTCCCTTGGTCCGAAAATAGTTGATCCAAGTCTCACATTGGTGCTGCCCATTTCAATCTGCAAGATCAGAAGTGTCAATACCATAAGAATTCTAACCATGGCCGAGTATAATGGCGGAAAAAATGCGTTTAAAAAGTCTGAAGAATCACTTTAAAAGGGGATTCTACAACGGGGTGCCCTCACGATAGGCCACATTGACAATGTTCATGAAATTTAAATCAGACTGAATCATATTATATGAGGCTGGATGTTGTGAAAGATTCCGTGAACTGCAATGCAACACTCATTTCACAAGCATCGTGCGATTTAGATCATAAGGTTGAGGTTAATGGTCCCTAGACTTCCCGCTTAGAAAGAGTCGTAAGTTTGAGAATCGATGTGCATCACATACCGCTTGCTCAAAGTCACCAGACATGCCCATGGACAGCTCACACTGCTCTTCCGTCAATCCGAGTGCCTTGCAGACCTCGGTTCTACAGTTTGACAGTGTCTGAAGAACCACAACATCACCAAAAGCGAATTAGTCGATAGATCAAAAGCCAGAGAAATGATTTGATTTCTGTTTTCAGAACAAAGACACAAGTTTGGGATTGCATACAAAATATAAACTAATATTCAAACTCTAGTTGCGTTACAAAACCTATGTTACCTTGAAATTCTCTGGAGTTGAAGTGTAGTCCGGCATCCCAATTGTCATTAAACCTGAAAAGAGTAGATTTGGGCAGTGCAATTTGACATGTTTCGCAAGTTCAACACAACCCGAAGGGTCAATGCCGGATTTTGCTGCAAAAGAGTCAAAAAATATCTGTAAGCAAATTCATTACCATAGGGAAGGTACAAATGCTTTTCAACTATATTCCAATTTTGATAGCCAAGGAAAAGATCACCCTAGTTTGTAATATTACCACGAGATGCAATATCTCGACCAGACATTATTAACACAGTTCTTGAGGCCAAAAATAAATCACAAAATGGACACGTGACAAATAGTGAATAATCCATAAGGATAACCATAATTTGTTAGGCACTCTAATGTGGCCATTCTCGTACATTATCCTAACTCCTGAAGATGCTTCTTTTCCTTCATAAATCAGTAGCAGTTTCCTTTTTACTCACATGCTTCTCCGCTGGTATTCACTTGGACTAAAACCTTCAACGGATTCCTTCCGAGACTTGACACTGCATTGTCAAGATGATTTGCAACCTATAGATTACAAGGAGATGGCAACACATTGTCAACACATATTTGTATCAACAAAAAACTAAGAGTTGCAAAGTTGAAGCTTAACGCCCATTATAAAGGGAAGAAAAAAGGGCGACGTTTGACAAGTGCTCGGAGCAATTCTAAAAAGTTCAATACGGAGCAAAATAAAATTTTTTATAGAGAACAAAATTAAAGAATTTTAAGTTCTTATCGGCGAAACTTATATCAGTCATCGGATGACGGACTTAATCGCTTACCTTCTCATTGTGTACACCCTCAACCATGCTGAGATTAGGCACTCCCGCTGCATAAATGAATGAACTTCAAGTGTCACTTAAATCCTCTCCAATGTACTCAAAAGATGAACAAGAAACTTTCACATGAAGTGAAATTGAACAGATTATCTGAGATACAATCGGGATTGAGAAATAGAACGGCTAGCGATTAGGCAGAATAAGCAATAAAATCCTCAGAAGAATCAGAAATCTCATTATCCGTTCATCAACCACAGCTCATAATAAAAATTTACAAACAACCAATATTTCTAAGCAAACCAAATAAACTCCGCGAACCGAGACAAATTACAGAAATTTGATAAGAGAAAACTTATCTAATTAAACAAAAACTAAACAAATGTTCCAATTTCCATCATTATCTCTTTATGCATTGCATCGGAGATAAGAAAGACAACCAATTTTACTAGTGAACCAGAGGATTTTAAAGGAAAATAAATAAAAAAACCGAAAGTTCAAAGCTTTTTGTAGTTGCAAAATGAGAATTTCCCCAACAAGAGACAGAATTCCCATTAAACCTCTGATAATCCAATCACTAATCTTCGTCTAATAAATAAAGAGGCATCGAATTTATAGAAAAATTCATGAATTTAAAAAAAAAATACTAATAATTAAAAATAAAAAAAGCAAAGAATACACTTACAGAGAAGATATTTGACTTTGTTGCTTTGCAAATGCCCAACGAAATGCCATTCCACGTCCTCGGGAAGCTATTCACAGAACAGAGACTAGCCTTTTATATATACGCATATTTATACACACACACACACACATATATTTACATATGTATAGAGAGAGAGAGAGAGAGAGAGAGAGAGAGAGAGAGAGAGAGACATAGAGACCTGAGGAGCTTTGTCGAGGATTTCTTGGACATAGTTTTCTCCGAAGCATCGGTGGCCGGCGTCGTAGATTTGGCGGGCGAGAGAGGCCGGCTTCGTCTTCGACACCGCCACGACGCGAATCCGTTCCGGGTCGCGACCCGACCGCTCCGCCGCATTCCGGACCCGAGCCATCACCGACCGGAGCGCCGCCACGGCCGCTCCTTCCACCGCCGGAGCAGCCATGTACAAAGAGGTGAGATTTTTCTTCAGCCGAAAAATGGAAAATATTCTGGATTTTAAATATATATTTTTTATTCAAGCAAAAATTAAATATATATACACATATATTTCTTCTCCTTCTTGTAAAGGGTATAATGGTAAAATTAACTATGAAAATTTGAGGTGGAAGCTAGAAAGTACTTATGGACACATTTTCATGCCCCTTAAAATAGTTTATTTTTATTTTATTTTTGTGTGTGTGAGAAAAAGAACCGTGTTATTTAACACAAATCATGAGGTTACTCACAATTGTAAAACTTACAATTCGTGTGGAATTCATATAACAGTTAATCTATTGGACAAATTTTTATGCCCTTTAAAATAGTTTGTTTTTAATTTATTTTGCATGTATGGAAAAAAAAAATCATGTTATTTAACACGAATCGTGAGTAACCTTAACGATAAATTAACGGTAAATATACTGATAAATTTTTGCTGTGAAGGGTTATTATCATGCCCTTTAAAATGGTTTTTTTTTTTTTTTTTTTTTTTTTTTTTGGTGGGTGAAAAAATGGTTGTGTCTAGGAATTTTTGTAAGGAGGATGATACATGGTGTGCTTAATATATTGATTGGAGAACTTTGGGAGAGTAAAGAAAAATGCTTTATGTAAATTATGTAGTTTTAAATCATTACATTTTCATTAAATGTAATTAAATTTACATATTTGGTTAGTTCTTATAGAATTTTGATGTGGTGGGATGGTTTAAATTTGAACCCTTAATCATTATCACACAGTATTAGCGTAAATATTTTTCGAGTTATTTGTATTGAATTTTCAGTTTTGATTTTAACACTAAATAAAATTAGCCAACTATGAGCTGAAGATAGGAGAAAAGAAATTATTTTGATTCACTTTCTTTTATTTTTTCTGTTTAACCCATCATCCTTGAATCCTTTTTTTTTTTCTTGCTTGAATAACTAGTAATTTGTAAATTCAATTAATTGATGCAAACTAACTGAATTTGGTTACTGCTAACACACTTTTTTTAAAATATATTTTTATGAACTCATTTAATTGAAAAACTACCTTAAAAATTGAAAAATTAAGGACCTCAACTCAAGGCAAAAACCAAACAAAATCAGGCTACATCAGCTGATACACAAATACACTAAAGATAACTCGTATCTTAATTTTTCTTTTCACAACCAAAATGGAAAAAAAGGATTACAATAACACAAGGCCAATCAATTCTCTTTCATGGTTTTTCTCTAAAAAAAAAAAAAAAAAATCTCTTTCATGTTTCATTTCAATCTTTCTATTAAAAACGTTTGTGGAAATTACAGTAAATAACATTTTTACGAAACTAAATAAATAAATAATAAATAATTTATCATAAATAAATAAATAATTTATCTGATAAATAATTTATTATTATTTACTCAAAATATTTTTAAAACATACTATTTATTTTTTAATTATTTATGGTAAAAATGTTATGCTATTGACTTCTTACTCTCAATTGTTATTCATTAGGCCTTAAGCTGGAGCCTGTTTTCCTGGTTTTTGGGCTTGAGATTGACTGGGTGGGCTAATTATGGGCTTGTTCTCATTTGTATTGGGCTTGTTTGGAGAGGTTGTGGGCCTGCTCTAAGTGGTATTCGGCTGGTTCTGAGGGATTGTGGGCTTGGTCCCAGCAGTCATAGGCTGGCTCTGAGTGTCTGGTTGGGCTTTACTTCTTCGGTCCTTGAAGAACTTGGCCCAAGTCGTCAATTCCATTCCTAAAGTAATCAGGCCCAAAGCTGCTAGAACCCCAGTGTAGGCCCATTTCCAGGAGTCGTTCGGCTTCAAAATGGCAATCCCATGGAACATGTTCACTGCTATCACAGCCAACAGGGCATACCCCAGAAAATGATGGTACATATCCCAGTACTTGCGGTAATCGTCGTGAGCTTTCGGCCTGAGTCGTAGTGCCAACATCTGCACGACGTAAAAGCCCGTGTTATCACATGATTACATGTATAATCTAACGATAACGATTGATTCTTCGAACAAGAACTAAAAAAAAATATATAGAGATTTCATATCGCTAGTTAGTGTGACAATATAAAACTGAAACAATCAAATAGTTAAAAATAGATAGAGGAAAGAAAAACAATTTTTACATTAGGAATCACCGAGTTGATATTATATGACATATGTGATGATTGCATTACGGTGGTGATTAGATACTATTATCATCGGAGATTTTGCGGGTTTTACCTGCAAAGTGGTAAATGTGAAGATGAAGATAGCGAGGAGTCGATGTGTGCGAAAGACGTAGTGCTTAGAAGAACGTCCAAGCCAGAGTCCGATGGCCCAACCGGCGGTGCCGAGAATGTAACCAGCGATCTGGCAGCCAATATGAAGAACAAACCACCGTTTCCATTCGAATGGGAATTTCCTGAAGTACCTTGCAAGAATGACCCCACTGGGCAAGAGCGTTCCCCACCCCACAATGTTCAGAATTCCATGCACCTGAATTTAGTATACAAAAACCAAACACAAAGAAAGAACCATTATTTAAATTACAAAATAAAATAATAAAGCAAAACAAATAATCATTAGGACTGTACATACATGCTCTGTCTACAATTCTAAAAAGACCGTACATCTATCATACCTGAGTGAAAAGTGAAACATGATGTTTATTTAACATAATTTATTATCTCAGATTATTGATATATCTTATCAATATCAGTATGACTTTAAAAATTTCTATTTGTTATGAGAAAGGACGGAATTATATATTTCAAATTTCATGAAGCTCTTTTGAAATGCCTAAACTTTGGAGTCCAATGGCCTGTTTCGCTTGTTTCTTGGTAGCCATCTTTTCGGCTTTCTAGACCCAAAAATACAGCTTTTTGGAGTACTTGGAAGAAAGAACTTTCATAATAAACGTAAGAGTTATTTTGGATTTTCAAACAAACTTTTTTGGCCAAGATTTTCCTTTGGAGGCTTTGAGGTAAGTATCCGAACTATGCACCCAAAAAAAAAAAAAAAAAAAAAAAATCACAAGGCAAGATTGGCATCTAAGAGATTGAATAATTGCAAAGAAAAGAACTCTCAAGAATAGGAAATGTTTCCAAAGTTACCATACTAAAATTCCAATAGTATCAAAAACTTCAATATTTCAAGGAAAAAAAAAAAAAAAGATAGGCCAACTTACGATTCTGAGGTGACGGCGGTGATGTCCAACGCTATGACTAGCCTCGGACGTCAAGTTTAAGGTCTCGGTGCTGTCGAAATTTTGAAGAGTTGAGGGGTGCATTTTAGGCTCCGAATTTTCTTCGTCGGCATCATAGCCAACTTGCCACACATGATTCAGCCTTGTGGCGTCGTAAGCCGAGGAATTAAGAAGCAACGTCGCTGACAACGTCAAGTATCCACTAGAGTTTGAGAATCCGCCTTTCAAGTTTTGGACAATAAAATTGTCGATTTTCCGAGGAAGGAGCTCACAACCAAGCTTTGTGTAGCTTGTGATGTTGTACGTGTTCACTGTCAATGTGCTATTGTTTTGTACGATGCCTATGATGGCCCTGGTCCCGACCATCTTTGGCATGCTTTCGGGGTTTACTCCCCACGCGATCCATTTGATGTCGGCGTGCTGGCGAACGCCGAATAAGACGTCGATTCGGATGGTGTTGTTTCGGATTTGGGGATAAATATTCCAGCCAAATTCAGCTCCTAGAGTGGCTAATTTCTTGCAATTTGTTATGTTCTTTGTAAGGGTGAGATCATGGAATTTGTCACTACAAGAGGAGTGGGAAATGGGAAAGAGGAGAGAAAGAAAGGCCAATGAGAAACAGACTGATTTGGTAGAAGAGAACATTCTTTTGGGTGTTGTGATTTCAATTTTGGCTATGATAATTTTTATATGCTTGTATATATTTTAAGGGGACGATTCATAAAGTATGGATAAATAAAGAAAAAAAAAGTTATTCTTTATTTTCTTGTAAGTAAGAGTTATGGAGAAGTTATGCAAGTTATCCATTCTCTCTCTCTCTCTCTCAATCTCTCTCTCTTCCCTTTTTTTTTTTTTTTTTTGTTTGGCTTTAATCAAGGTACTTTAAGGAAAAGGAAAAAAAACAAAAAAAAGAGGGAGAGAATTATATGGTAGGGTATGAAAACAAAAACGTTATTAATAGGATATTGTTTTTTAAAAAGAGAGAGAGGGAGAGAATTATATGACAGGGTATGAAAACAAAAGCGTTATTAATAAGATATTATTTTTAATAGTCAATTAAGTCTCTTTCGAATCATATTTGATTAAACAAAATTTAATTTTATGTTTGATGTTTTGAGGTCAAGTTTCATTTTAACCCCTAAACTTTAATGCATCCCAGAAACAGTCCTTGAGCTATTAATTTATTGCAATTTAGTCCTTTGGTTATTAAAAAATAGATCATAATGATCATGTGAGCATTAAAAAACAAAGTGTTTTAATCAGGGTTAATTTTGTCATTCTCTCATCCTAGAATGTATTGTTAAATTTGGATTTCAATTTTAGAAGCCGTGAATTCTCAAAACACAAGTTATATTGACATGGTAACCATTGTATATTTTTTTTAATTGTGTTTTGAAAAGAACGATTGTTGTTAAGTAAAATAAATAGTTTGAGAACTAATTTTGGGACATTTAAAAACTTATATATTAAAATGAGATTGAACCTATAATTTCGGAATCAAAAGTTAAATTAATCCTAAAAAAATGATAAAATTTGATGAATATGTGACTGTTAAAACTGTGTTCTGCCAAGTACCAACATACCCTATTAGTGAATACTCAAAAAATAAAAAAAAGGTGTATATATATATATATATATATATTAATAAAAAGATAGAAACTTTATTGATTTGCCAGCAGAGTTAAAAAGGAGTGTCTAATTACAGTTGGGTTTTGCACATAACTTGCAGTATAAAAGTGAAAGCCATGTGAATAATCCAGCTGTCCTTTCTCAAAAGCTTGACGAGAAGTTTGGTTCTCTCAATCATTTCTTTGTGTTTAATTTGTTCTAATATGCCTTGATATTGTAATTTATTTGGATTTGTGTAACTGAGAAGGTTTAAAAAAGAGAAGCTGGTAACTTTTTTTCTTGAAATGGGCAAAAACTGTTGATATCGACAAAAAAAAAAAAAAAAGCACAGGCTTTTCTTGATCCTTTCATATTGGAGATTCTGTTGTGAAACACAGGAGAAAGAAGGAAAAAAAAAAAAAAAAAAAAAAACCACAAAAAAGGTAATACACATGAAATAATCCAAAACAAGATGACACAAGAACTTTTTTTTTTTTTTTTGAAGACCTCTTTTTTGTTTGTTCCTTTACTTGGCTCTCATTTGATTCCCGTCCCCAATATTTTTAAGGGTTTTTAGCGTTTTAATTCCCTGAACTTGTAATTTTGAATAAAGACCTCATAAATAAAATAAAATAAAATAAAATAAAGAACAATTAAAATTTGGAAGGAAATGTTTCTGTAGGCGTACTTAATTTGTCGTCGTCATTAAAAAATTCATTATGAGTCCTTCAAAAATATCCACGAAACATGTATAACGGCGTTTCTGTCCAAATTTTACTTTCCATCATCTATTTACTAAAAGAGAAAAGGATCCTTCTATCCTTCAGTTGCTTCTCAAAAGCTCATTCCATTCCACGCCAAACTCCAAGAACTTTAATGAAAAAAGTCACAAAGTGAACAATGGAATTTTTGTATTCATTGGCATTGCAACGTACATGTCTTGGCCAAATACATTTTATTACAAACCTCTTCTTCCCTAAATATATGTAAATAAATAAATAAGTAATATATATATATATATATATATAATGTCTCAAGTCCATATAAATCGGATTTGTCCAACAATTGTAACATTCTATTTAAAATCTTGTAACTATAAATACAAATGATATTTTGAAAAAATGTTAAATTTGAATCAATTAGTTGTTGTTATAATATATTAAAAACAAAATTGCAAGTGTTATTTTATAAAGTTATCGGATATGAAACAATATTCCTAATATATATGTGTGTATGTGAAGTCGAGGCGAGGCGAGACGTTTGCATATGGAAATGGATTTGAGAAGAACTTCTCGTGTTTCATGACTGGTTAAAATATGCTTTACCCCCAAAGACAGAAATCTCCACCTCACCATTTGCTTTTATAACTCAAGAGCAAGCTAGATTCCCCTATATGCCTTTAACTTTGCTCTTGCTGAAGTTTTCTAAGACCGACCCTTCTTTCTTAATTTTATACATTTCTATATCATAACATTGTACCTTTTAGAAATGTAATCGTTATTATTATATTATTTTTTTGTCACATAACGTTGTTATTGTACCTTTTTAGAAATGTAATCGTTATTATTATATTATTTTTTCTGTCACATAACGTTGTTATCATTCCAAGCAATAAAGCTGTGCACTTATTTATTTATTTATTTATTTATATATTAATAATTGTTAGAGGCAATCTGCTATTAATTAGGAGACAAACGACAGCCTGCAGGCAAGGTAAGAACGAAGTTTTTTCGATTGTGAAAATTTGTTTTTTTTTTTTTCTTCCCCTTTGACTTTCAAAGGATTTGGGAATTTCACCTCAGAAAAGTGCCAACGTGTTTTCCATTTTGGCCAAAGGATTTGAGACATTTCTTGCAGAAAACGACAACTTCTTGGAAAGCTATTCTTAGGTGTGCAAATTAAAAATAGGGACAAAGCCACCCATGATTGAGTGAGAACTTCTGTCCTAGTGAATTTTTTTTTTGTTTTCAATTTTTATTTTTTAAAAGCTTTATATTATTTTTTTGTTTTGCCTTTATTAAATTATTGTTATTTTTGTATAAGCCCTCTATAATATTTTGTCTTTTAGTATATTCCATTATTATATCAACAAGTTGTTTCCAAATATGGTTTAGAGAGAAGAGAGGCGGTTGTCGTTGTGAGCGGGGACAAAGTCATAAGGCCGAGTTAGAGGGATTGAAAGAGAAAGAAAAAGGACAGGAAGATTATGAAGAAAAACGACATTAACATGAAAATGACAAGAATCTCAAAAATTGGAATAACACAAAAGCTATAAAAGCATCTCAAAAAATAGCATTATCACCTATCAAGAAAATGCCATAAACATGAAAACATCGAAAGGCATGTGTAAGGAAAAGCGACAATTGCTAAACAAAACACACAACTAGACAATAACAACAAAGGGCGTCCAAACAAACGACAATAAACAAAAAAAAATGATATCATCATGAAACGACAACAAAGAAACGACAATTAAAAAAGACGATAGCAGCATTTAAGCAGTAATATGATTAAACTCGGTTAGCCATAATGACAAAACTCAATATAAACCTAAAACAATCTCAACTTAAAAAGCGACAACACAATACAAACACAAAAATGAAGAAGACGACAAAGAAATAAAATGAGGCAATATATACTAAAAAAAAAAAAACGAACAACAACAAAGCAAGAACCAACGATAGTGTTGGACTCAAAACGACAATAAAATGGAGAACGACAAAAAGAAACAAGAAACTCTTATAAGTTTGAGATTTTTCATATTTATAATTTGATATTCCTAACTATTGCCTTGATGCAGAATAACACATAGATTAATTTCTATGGTAAGATCGTCGGCTTAGGGTGCAGGGATGGAGCCCCTGACCAAAATTTCATTAAAGGTACTTTGAGATTTTTCATATTTATAATTTCAGTTATCCAAGTTTTTCTTATATAAAAGGGTGCCGATTTAGAGTAATTTAGAGAGGTTAGAGAAAAATATTGAGAGACAGAAAGGTACTTAACTCTTATAAGTTTCTTGATCAATATAGTGAATTACTATAGTCACTGACTATAAAACCCATGTATTATTGTTTGTTTAGTTTCTTATATGATTTTAGTGATCTTGATAAATAATATAAAATCAGGATGTCTAATTCTTAATAGCATCGGTCACCAAATTATTTATGACATTCTCGGCGATTCAGATTTGTTGATTTTGATCTACATTTGTGTTTTTACGTTGCTTTTCGATTCTTTTAGTCGTTTGGTCTTGATTATCTTGGCGTTTTTTTGATAGATGGGGAAACTGTTTGAACAGAAACACTAGAAATTGAACAATTGAATTTCAATTTTACGCCATGCTGAGTAATATTAATTGTTTCTATGTGAGGGATGTCTCTAACTTGATCGGGTTCTCTGTTTTGGGAAACTGACCAAAAACAGAAAATGGGAATGTTTTGGGTTTCTTCTTTGTTTCTTATTCTGGGATTAGGAAACTTAGAGAAAGCTAGATGTATGTCAATTGGGATTGGGTGAGTGAGGCAGAGTGTGAGAGAACGAGAGAAGCAGTGAGAGGCTGAGAGAGAAAAGAATTAAGTTTCTTGAGAGTACTCTTGTATCAGCTTTGTAATTACTGTGATTCAACATAGTAGACGGAAGATCATCATTGCAGGAGTAGGATCTCACATTGAGATTCCGAACCTGGGTAATTCTCTGTGTGTCGTTATTCTCATCTTATTTGTTTCTTTGATTTCTCATTTGATTGATATTTTTCTCTATAAACTGTTGAATTCCGCATTTGAGTTTTTTCAAAGTTATCATCACATTCTAGATTTGCAAATTTTGTGCAATATGGAAGAAGCTTTTTGTGCTTCGGAAACTAGCAAGTGACTTCAACAATTGTTAGCGTCACAGCAATTGGTGGTCTTTCGTCAGCTCTGGCGATGGACAATGACATGTGACCGATGGTCATCCATGGGGTAACTCTCACGATCGACGCCGATAATGACCGATGGTCACTTGTTGATGTCGCGTGGATGATCAATAATCATTGCACGAGACGGTGTCGGCGACAACGATGGTAACTTGTTGACTTTGATGACAAACTTGAGCAAAAACCAAGCCTCCGTCTGGTGTTTCAACTCCAACTTAAATTTTTCATTTCAGTTTTTATCTTTTTTCTGAAAAATCAATAAAAATTATAATTACTTTTTAAAAAATCAACCAACTCAACTTAAAAATTTCAACTCCAACCAGCGAACCAACGCACCCCAATGATTGTCCAATGAATGACTCCAGCCTCCGGTGATGGTAACTTCGTGTACTATATTGACATGGCAACTTAAAATAGGATGGGCTTTATATTTAGCAGAAAAAGATAGAGACAAAAGGAGAGACAAAATTCTAGTAGGACTGTTTAAGGAGTGATATTCCTCTGGATCTCCTAAAGAAAGTAAAAGAAAAAGTGTGAAAGAGATAAATGACATTTTTACAATAAATAATTAAAGTAGATGGCATGCTTTAAAAAGATTAAAGTAAAAAACAGTAAATAACAAATTTATTAGTCAAATTTAAATAGCCAATAGACTATTTACTTAATAAATTTGCTACTTACTGTTATTTACTTTAAATATTTTAACATCATCGTATTTATTTCCTTTAGTTTCATAAAATAGTGCAGAGAAAAATCATAATAAAATTTGTGGAACAATTCAATAAAGAATTTATTGTCCAATAAATTGTCTGAGAAAATTTAAATGCTAGGTAAAAACTTAACCCTAAGGAAATATGAGTGTGACAACAGTAATAGGACAATTATCTCAATAAACCATGATTCTAAATTGTTTGCTTATTAATTTTCTTTTAAAATTTGTTTTCGTGATTCAAACTGTATTGATTACCGTAAGGAATTTGAGTGTAGAATTACTGTAAGATTAACGAAAAAAAATCCTACAATGAATATTTTTCCCTTGTGCTTTTGGTACTTGAGTAGTACGGATCAAATTCAGAGGTCAATTTGACTGCAAAAAGTGTACACAAAGGAGAAAATTGGCCGCCAACGTCCCTTAAATGGGTTGGTAAGTAGTTATATTACTGCGTTGGCCAGGGTATATGGAAATCCACTTCGTAAGGGATCTATATATCACGCCCGGAAAGGGGGGGGGGGGGGGGGGGGTGGGGAGGAGGGGGAGCATTCACCTCTCCGTGGTTATCTGGAAATTTCAATCTCTACCCCTATAACTCAATTTTTTTTATAAAAAAAAAAAAGGAGAAAATTGGTCAAGTTAGGTTCACAAATTCTATATGTACGACAAATTAAGATAAGTTAGGTTCCCTAATTCAAATACCAAACAAGTGACTAGCAACGCGGAGACCAAAAACGTGGTATGGGATGAAAAATTGTCAAAACTAATTATCTCATGTAAGCCCCTATTAAAAGCTCTACTCTTTTACCTATAGGCTCATCGATAAAATACATTGAGCAAAAAATCATCATACAGGAGATAGTTTCGGTCTTATTGAAGATAAAATTATCATACAGGACATAGTTTTAATATACGCCCCTACTGAATTAGAAGCCGAACTCACATATCCATATAATCCCAAACTTCACCACCTTCCCATTATTCTTCCATTGACAAAACATCTTTTTTCTCAAAGGAACATCTCTGATCACCTTATTTTCTCTTCACACAATAAAGCTCACTAAATCTAGGTTCTTCATCTTCACAATTATTTTGTGGATGTCGCGATTTGCAGCATTGACATTGATGCTTTACCTATCACATGATCACCAAGAAATTAGACATGACACAAATGAAGATTTCTTATTCTGATCAAACACATGAAGTTGGACACTTTTCATTCTTTGGGCCACGGAAGAACACCAGGAGTTCGACGTGCAATAGGTTTCTGAGGATTTGTTGCGCCAAGGGCATCCGAGGACCGAGTTGTTGCAAGAAGAAGTGTGTCAATGTGATGAACTCAACGTATACAATAAAGATTTAGCGTATGTTTGATATTACTTTTCACTTTTGAACTCAATGTACTATATTTTACGGTTGATTTTTTTGTCTTTTTTTTAAATAATTAACAAAAATTATAATTAGTTTTTGAAAAATCAACCAACTTTAATTTAAAAATTCTATTTCATGTCAAACTCAACCTGAACACTAAAAATACTAAAAATGCACCCTACCCTAACGCTTTGACATACGGATATTGGTTCTTTTAGACTTGAGTAGTATGGGTCAAATTCCAAAGGTCGATTAGTTAAGTTAGGTACACAAAAAGTACACACACACACACACACACACATATATATATATATATATATATGGAGGAGAAAAATCAGAAAATCACGTAAGTTAGGTCCACATTTTTAAGTCAAATACCCAAACAAATTTGGTGGGCGATGAGGAGACCAAAAGCCTCTGCAGATATATGTGATGGAAATAAATTTTCAACTTGAGAAAAAGGTCTCAACTCTCAAATGCACGTATGCGTGCTAGAGGCCTAATATGACTATATGAGCTTCAATGTAATTTGCTTATCTATAAAGGATATGTATATGTATAAGTCAATATATACTAGATAATGAGATTATGTTTACATGATATGTAAATGTACAATGATAAACTTGATCATGAAAAATTGTATCATAAATAATATAAATGCTCACATGTCAAAATTCTGTGATTTCTATAAAACATGAATGTATGACTATTGTTTTCCAACTTTTTAACCCTCAATAACTTTCACGTGTCATAAAATTACTTTTTGATGATGTGTATATTTTCTATATATGTACACAAATAATGGTAAATAGAACATTAGACACAAAATTGAAGACTTATGAATGAACTTCAAGCAGCATGTGAACAAAATTTCATGCTGTTTAAAATAAAATAGAATAAAAAGTATATCAATCGACACTAAATTGGCCTATGAGATAATGGATTTTGATCTTCTAAATTAAAAAATGCACCAAAAAAAAAAAAAAAAAAACTCAGTAATATTCTATATAAATAAAGCACATATGAAGAAATTAATTGAATATTGCATAGATGCTTTGACCATTTACACGTCTCACATATTATATTGCTAATCTGAATTCTGTTAAAAATCTTGCATCTGAAAGAGAATTATATCACGTGCTAATGGGACTTTCCTACTAACAAAACGTATTGGCCTAAAACGTGTAAAACCCACTGCCAACTCAGCTTAACATATATATATATATATATATTTATATATATTTGTATGTATATAACCCAAAACTCCACCATCTTCACATACCAAGCTCTAAACATAAAATTTCTATTCTCTCTATTGCCACATCTCTCAGTTTTCTCTCACAAAATGAAGCTCATCAACCTGTTCTTGATCCTCATGATTATTTTCGCCGATATCGCGATTTATAGCATTGAAGCCTTACAAAAACTCGAAAATTACGAAATCAATCATGATCAATTAGAATCCTCATCTGATCAAATACATGAAGTGGAACACATTTCTTTCTTCTCGACAAGGAAGCAAACTAGGCGGCCGACTTGCAACAGGCTTCCGAGGATTTGTCGCGCCAAGGGCAGCCCGGGACCGAGTTGTTGCAAGAAGAAGTGTGTCGACGTGATGAGAGACCGCCATAACTGCGGAAAGTGTGGGAAGAAGTGCAAGTACAACCAGATTTGCTGCAATGGAAAGTGTGTGAACCCGTCCTTCAACAAGAGGCATTGTGGTGGCTGCAACAATAGGTGCAATAATGGAGGCCTTTGTGCTTTTGGCCTTTGCAGCTACTCATGATATATATGGGATGAATATTAGAAGAATTTTTTTAATTCGGTTTCGAGATTTAAATTCTTTAATTGTAAAGAAGAAAAGAAAAATATTTATGGTCTGATCAATATTATTCTTTACTGAATTTAATTTTTTTGTAATGTTAATTTATGCTTTATTTTGCATAAATGATTTTTTTTGAATGTTGATAAAATAGTTTTGTGTTTGGCATATAAATCTAAATATTTATAGTTACATGTAGTAGTGAAATGTTATTCTAATTATTTAGTTGGTTTGCACTTGTTGACGATATCACATAAAAATCTCTATGTCAGTTCGATCTATTTTTTCAGAGGATCATGCATTCTTGGCCCCAAAAATGGATTTGAAAACCAACTTCCACTAGTGCGATGGTTTAAAAGAGAGAAGAACTACTATCGATTGTGGAGGCCTAATAGTAATAGATTATCATGATGGGTCTATTATTAAAGGTTCGAGTATTGGACGGTGGATGTAAATGAGAATATTTATTCCTTACTATTCTAGTTCTCAATTTAAGAGTACTTGAGACGATGCCCTCACATGCTCGTTGTAGCGCATTTGAGGGTTGGGATGAGGCCCTCATCGTTGAGGGATAGGCCCACTTGTTAGATCTTCAGTGAACATTTATATTTGCGTCTAGAGATTTTTTTTTTTTTTTTGATAATACTAAAGATGGTATGATAACGATGATGATCGTCCTTTTT